>JACEEZ010026411.1:0-35000 GCA_016584305.1 Chionoecetes opilio
CATCCTTGGACTCTTTCCCTTGAAGCAGAGAAACCAAACACTCGAAAGCCTCGCCCTTTAGTTCATTCACAGTTTTCTCCTTGACTTTGTACTGCGACTTGTTTAACTGTGTCTATCGTGAGCTTTAAGGTTCTATTTGATGACAGTAGACGTGCCAGATATATATATACCTTGATTGTTGCAGTAATTATGATCACAATCACTTCACTAATTAACTGCTTCAATTGTTTCGAAGTGTCTCTGAGATGTATGAAAAGAAAGAGAGAGAGAGAAAGAGAGAAAGAGAGAGAGAGAGAGAGAGAGAGAGAGAGAGAGAGAGAGGAGAGGAGAGAGGAGAGAGATAGAGAGAGAGAGAGAAGAGAGAGAGAAAGAGAGAGCGAGAGAGAAAAATATATATATATATATACATATATCATGCTCAATTTTTTAAATGTTCTTTATTTTGGAGATAGAAAAATAAAAAGATTAAATCAAACTCCCGAGTCGGGAGTTTGATTTAATTGTGTGTGTGTGTGTGTGTATGTGTGTGTGTGTGTGTGTGTGTGTGTGTGTGTGTGTGGGGTGTGTATGTGTGTGTGGTGTGTGTGTGTGTATGTGTGTGTGCAGTGGCGTAGCTATGGGGCGGCATGTCCCCCCCCATGAAAATCCGGTGGCCCCCCCACTGGCCAGGGGCATCAGAATGCCCCTCCGCTCCGTTTCCCTAGTAACCCCCCCCCCCCCCCGAGCTGGGCAGTATTTAAATAAATTTGTATTTAAATACGTATCTAAATACATTTGTGTATTTATAAATTTATTTATAAATACATTAGTTTTAAAGTATTTAAATACAGTATTTAAATACTTTAATGAGTATTTAAATACATTGTATTTAGATATAAATAATATAAAAATTTAAATACTTTATCAGTTAACTATCAAGCAACCCTGATGTTACAGTGAACCAGTGTTTCCACTTTCAAGGAAATTTCTTTATTTTAAGGAAATTTAGGCCTGAAAAGGAAATTTCTAAGGAAACGCAAAATCTAAGGAATCCTAAGGAAATCCAATTTTTTTTCAGACATTTCTAGAGATGTGTAGATTAAGTTAAATAGCCAGGTGAGCTGATGATAAAAAATTTATTTGCCTTTGACAAAACGACCAAAGAACAAAATCTCGGTGCTAATTTCTTATCTTATTCATATCTATAGCATCTACCGCAGCAAGGGTATTGGGGAATGGAGAGGAGGGAGGTGGAGCAAAGGTGGTGGTGGCGACGGGCTGGCGGGAGCCGCGGTACAGCAGGTAGAGCTCTAACGACAAGTTCAGTTCCTGTCCTGCTGTCTGATAAACACCGTTAGCGTGTCTGATATTCTGTTCTCATCAGTCATTGGTATTCGGTGCTTCCTCCAGCCATTTATACTGTATTTAGCTCCAAGAATTTCATATTGTTGAGAGTGTGTGCAAACTTTTATGATAATAATTAGAGATCGGATAAGAATGTAGTTATTTAGGCCATTTTAGGTTTTTTTTATGTTTATGTATTTTCGCAAATATGTGATAGAAAAACAAAAATATGTGGTTTTAATCGGTGCTTTATTTCCGTGAAAAAATGCAGGAAAACAAAATCAGAAATGATACACCACAATCCTGCACCCAGGGGGGACAGGGGTGAATTCCCCCTGAAATCTATTGACGTTTCAAAACACTAACCTTATATAATACTGAATGAGCAGCAAGCCATAAACTGAAATTAAATACATAGCTAAAAAAAATGAAAAAATGGAAAGGAACATATGATTAACTTTTTGAATTAGCTAACGATTCCCCTCGAAATAAATTCTGGCTACAGACCTGTATGCAAAACATAGTACTATAAAATATATATAGCTCAGACTGCTGAACGATTGTAAAAGCAATTTGTAACCATGATTTTGTTCAGATTTTCTTCTGTAAGACGCTTGGATTGAGAATCCTTGCAAAACTTGCAGAGATTGGATAAAAATTATGTTCTTTAGGCCATTTTAGGTACATCTCTAGCAGAAATCATAATTTAGGTTTTTTTGTGTGCAAAAACACTTGTGAAAAAATATTTTTTATGTACTTCACATATTTTCCCGATCTCTGATAAAAATGCAACTCGAACATTATGTCACAGAGTGGATTCCATAGTGTCGTAGATGGTTTATAGAATTATCAAAGGAATGTATACTTATATTGCAAATAGAAGAAAGAGTTTGGAAATTTTGATTTCATAATTTTGTGCCTCTGGAGATTTTAGAATTAAATAAGTGAATACTTCGAAGCTTTATGATTTAATTCTGGCATAATATTTTTGTGTTTTTTAAAAATGTATTTATAAATGTATTTAAATACAATTAATGTATTTAGTTTTTAGTATTTAAATACATTCGTAAAAATGTTTTTAGTATTTGGTATTTAATTAAATACATTTCTCCATGTATTAGTATTAAATACATTCAATGTATTTAGGCCCAGCTCGGGCCCCCCCCCCCATACTTAGCTGTGGCCCCCCCGGTGTCCCCCTATTGATAAATACCTGGCTACGCCACTGCCACAGACCACCATCCATAAGAATAAAGGTCTATTTTGAACTGAAAAAAAAAGTTTTAGTAGCTTTGTATTTATTTAATTTTTTATTTATTAATGTAATCGTAATCGATTTTTGGGGGGTCGATAATCGAACAGAGATTCCTGAAGGGATCGATAGAACTGAAAATTTTGGGGTTCCCCCCGCTCTAAACTCACTGCCATCACTCCCCTAATCGCCAAGCCCTTGCCAGATCTTCTCGTCACCACTCATAACTTCATTTTCACTGGGTAATAATGTGGCTTTTTTTTACTACGCCCTTTCCCCGCTACCTATCTATCCGCACCGTGAGGTAAAATTCATATCAAATGAGATCTAAGCGAACGCAATAAGGTCCTTAGTATAGTAATGTTTCCTCCCCACCCTACATTAATGCTAAATACTATTGCTCGGTGTGCAGTGGTGACCCGAGTGGTTGTGGGAAGGTTATTCCAGGGAGAAGCGAGCATTACTTCCGTAGGTTTATTAAGAGAGAACAGAAATGGTCGGGACACCTAGCGAGGAGCTGGTGTGGTCTGTCCCCCCGCACGGTAGCAAGTAGCAACTGGTTACATGAGGGCCTGAGAGGCAAGCGCTGTTGCCGCGTGGTGGCGCAGTGTTGCTATGTAAACAATATGTGTCGGTTTATTAAGAGGCGTGTCAATAGGTATGTGTGGCTGTCTTGTATGAAATCAAATCACACATCCACCCTCCCTCCCCCTCACGCTCGTAGCGTCTCGAGCAGACTCTTTTTTCATGAGCCTCTTATAGACCGGCGTGCGGCCACTGGGGGTGTTTTTAAAGGGGACGTGATTTTCTCGTCCGACAAGGAACACAGGGATGTAGGGAGGGGGGTCATCACTAGGGGTTGGGGCGGGTGGGAGGAAACTACGGTTTCGCCACCAGACACGCCCACTAGGAAGACGCACCTCGTAGTCCCTGGTCTTGCCGCACCCCATAACAACCCCGACCTTGTCCCAGCGGTGTGATGTCGGGTCCTGAATACGGACGGTCTGACCGACACACAGTCTGGGAAGGGGGCGGTTGTGCTGGTCGTACTGAGCCTTGACCTGCTCAGCGCGGGCGACAGCTCGGCGATCACAGTCCTCTGTGCGGGCCTGTCACTCCTCCGAGAAGGACTCAGGATGGCAGGGACACAGGAGCGGAGTGAATGGCCATACAGTGTCATTGCAGGGGATCGTCCCGTGAAGTTAGGAGTGTTGCGAAGCTCAGGAGACCCCTGTCGAAGTCTTCACTGTTGATGTTGCCGGAGGGCGCCGTCTTGAGGATGAGGGGTTTCACTGACTTGACGGCCGCCTCGGGGTGGCCATTAGACTAGGCATAGACCACTATATCTCTGTGGGCGTTTTTCGCGCCAGTGTTTTTGAATCGCCAGGCTGCATAGGGGCCCTACTGGTCCCATCTACAATTCTACATACACGTCCTTGACTGTACCGAGAACGCATAAGTTGTGGTTGGGGTGTGGCTAAGCTGTGGTGGTGGGGTGAATGTGGGTGGTGGGGGTGGGGGTGGTGGTGGGGGTGCGAGTGGCTGGGAGATGAGAGGATATGATGTGGAATGGTTATGGGTGGGGGTGGGTGGTTATAGTGTGGTAGGGGGGTAGAGGATGGGGTTATAGCGTGGCCACCGAGAGACGAGCCTGATACATCGCCCGTGACGTCACACCATGTCGATCACACCCGCTTTCCCCTCCCCGTATAAGTTTACTACCTAATATAATGTTTATCAGTAAAAAAAGATATACTGTTATTTTTTGGAAATGTTTGTTATATAATATTATCAAATAAAAAAACGTAAAACACACTAAAGAAATGCCATTATGAACTTTTAAGAAATATGCATTAACTTAAAACTCTTCGCCATTTAATATTTTGCTCGAAAACTTTTTACATGAGAAATCAAATAACGGAATTTAATTAGCTTTCCATTGATATATTTTATTTAGTCATAAAAGAATTAGCAGCATTCAAAATTAGCGTTAACTAAATATTAAAAAACTGAAATCGGGTAATTTCCTACCTAATATATGTTTATCAGTATAAAAGATATACAGTTATCTTTGGAAATGTTTGTTCTATAATATTATCCAATAAAAAAAACCCTAAAACACACAAAAGAAATTGCCATTATGGCCAGAAGACAGTCTGGGTGTGCCCGGCGCTTCGTGGCTGCAACACCTCGGTTTGAAGGTTTGAAGGGTTTTTTGAACCAGGCGACCCTAAACGGGGCATGGGAGTACAATACATAAATCATCATGGAGTACAGACAGCGCTTAAGAACTAACATTACAAATATCAAAAACTAATGTTCCTTAAAGTAGGTTACAATTACCCGAATAATTTGGCTAAATTTAACAGTTTGCTAAATTTTTACTATTGAATAAATCACGTGTCTCTATGACTTTACATTAGTATAATAATCTCTCTAATGTATTTCATTCTGCTATCATTAAAGAAAGGACATTTAAATAAATAAATTTAAATTTCATCTCCTATATCTTGGGATCACATAAGGTACAACTTTCTCCTCCAAGTTAATATTGCTATACCTACCTGTAACTATAGGTATCTATGATTTCCACACAAAAACATACATATACTGGGGGGTATTGCTTGGGTAAAACTAAAAAATAATTTTGTAACTGTCATCTGGGGTCATCATTCTTGTTTACATCAAAAATTATATGCAATTCCTTGACCTTTTGTTTGTGTATATCAGAAGTTCTTAATCTAATGAATTTTTCCCAGTTGCCTTTAAATATTTAACCCTGTTTAAAATATATTTACATTCCATTGAAGTTTAATGTTTAATTTCTGTACTAGCCATGGGGACATAGAATCTAAGTCATACAATTTTTTGATAAATTTGTTAGAATATTTGAAATCTAACTTTCATTACCTTTGAAATTTTGATACCAAAAAATGTATCATCCTGTTTTTCTTAATTCGAGGTTTACTAAATCCTTTTCCCCTAAAACTCAATTTGATGTAGATTTATTTAACTTTAGAATCCTCTTAGAAAGAATTACAGGTTACTTTAATTGATCATTATTTTAAAAAGCCCCATATTTCACATCCAATAACATTTTTGGTAGTATCATTTTTTTCAATAAATCTAAGAAAAATGTCCCTGGTAAGCCCAAATCTGCTAATTTTACTAAATAACTCAAAAGGCTCTCTTAAAAGAGTAATTTCTTGTTTTTGGGCTTTTTATAAAAAATACCTTAAAATTAAAAGTCGTGCCCAATCCAAATCATCGACGACATAAATATCATTATCTCCAAATTTAAAATGCTTAAATCTTTAATTTTCCCCTTTTTTAAAAACAAAATTATTTTATTTTTTTTCAGTTTTTTACCCAAAGTGCCATTTGCTACAATATTCGTAAACTGATTTAAGGCACATTGTAGCTTTTTTGCTTTTTTCCTGCTATAAAATGGTTCATCTGCATATAACAAACAGTATAAATTAAAGTACATTTCAAATCACAAAATTCCCATAAATTTTTCTAAAATAAGGGGGTAGGCCAGAAAAGTAGATTTAATAATTTTTAAAAAATCTTTAAAGGAAAATTGAAAACATAATGGAGAAAGTTTTCACCTTGCCTGACCCAAACATTACATGGGAATAAAAAAAACTGAATTCCCAACTCTTACCATGTTTTGCTTACTGTACAAACTACGCATACTGAAAAAACTTTTCCTTTTAGTTTTATTTAGTATTTCGTCCAAATGTGACCTGTCTCTACAAAACCCTTTCGATGTCAATGAAAGCACAAAATAGTTTTTTTTTTTTATGTTTTATAAAAAAAGGATTAAGGGTCTGCGAAAAAAAATATAGGCCCAACGTCTATAAGTTTTCTGAACCTGCTTTTCTTCTCCAATAATTTTGCCTCAAAAATTAATCGAATACCCGGGAAAATTTTTTACTACGTAAAAGTTCCCTAAACAGCTGTAAGTTATTCCCCTTAGCTATCGCATCTTTAATTTTTCCCTTTTTTTTGTAAAGGGGTTTTAAATTTACCCCAGGGTCCACTGTAGGAAATGGCACAATTCATTATAATATTAAAAAAAATTACTATAAAGGCAAAATTGTGGTGGGGCAATTTTTTTTAAATTCATTTAAAGATTTTGTCAACCCCCGGTGATTTTCTGTTTTTCAGTTTTGATACATAACCCTTATCCATCAACTGTAAACTCTCGATTAATCTTTTTCATATTGAAACACATCACATACCTTGGGTCCGATAAATCATCTACAACCTGAACTGGTTGCTAATTTCCTTAAAATGTGCTTAAAAAGTTTCAAAAGATATGTTTCCCGTAAACAATTTTTTTTTTTTGTAATATTTAAATTTTCCAGAATCCTGTGGATTCTTATTTTTAAAGAGACCTTAGTTTTTTGATGTATTTTTTATCATACAACGTTGCTTTTCTGATAACTCTTTGGTCTTTTTCCCTTCCCCCTGTCGAAAAAGTTTTTTTGACTCTTTAGTCATACTTTTCTTCCCAAACGTTACACTCCAGATATTTTTTCTTTGATTCTCACATGTTTGTCAAACCCGGTTGTTAAAAATTTTTGGAAAGGGTACTTAACTTTCTATCAAATTTCTTTTTTACATATCTTACTCGGCTGGCTGGATAAACACTTCTCGTAACTCAGGTTAATCATCAATAATTAATTTTACAAATTCATTTAGGTTTTCCCCAAATTAATCTTCATATTTTGAAAATTTCCCCTAAGTTGAAGCATTTTATATATTGTTCCTTATGTTTTGAAATTCCCCGCATTTCCTTGATGTGTTGGGTTTTTCACCATATCTCTTATGAGTTGGAATTCTTTTGTTTACTTAATATTTTCATTCTTTAGAGTAAAAGTAAATTTTTGGGTTTTTGTTTGTCAGGTCAAGGGGTCAAAATTGTCAACAAAAAACATTTTTATGTCTGGAAAATACTAGGAGAACAAATGGGATAGTCATCACCTAGTGTCATCACAGGTTGCAGCACCAAATACTTTTCTCCACCAATTCTTCCATTTACTATTTTTAAGGGCGACACGAAAAGTCAATTAATTTTCTTGCCGTTATTTTTACCTTAGCATCGCCGAATACCCGTTACCGGTCCCCTAAAGAGGGAAATAAACCCTTTGGTGTCAAAATTTATTTAAAAACTAAAATCTTTTTTGTCAACTAATCAACATAAAAAATATCTAAAGTCCCTGTAGACTGTTGAAATCGCCACCCTAACAATGGGAGATCAAATTTTTCAAATTTTACAATATCCAAAGCAGGTTATCAAAAAAATCATTAAATGATATTTCGAAGCTTCATGGGGGTGTAAAAACAACTAAATAAAGGTTTTCTACTTTTATCCAAAGAGAGTCACAAACATACTAGTGAAACAAACTGTTCAAAAAAACTTTTTTTACTTTTTTGACACAAAAATGTTAACAACCCGCACTCCTGGATAAGGATACTTTTAAAATATGACTAGACGAACACACAAACGTCAAAATCAACTTTTTTAATCTTTTTCGAAAAACAAAGAAACAAAAAATTTCTTAAAAATTCTTCAAAAACACCATTTTTTAATATTTTTTAAGCCCATAATTTACGCAAATATCTTATGGAAAGTTCAAGTCCGGGCATTGTTTCGTCAGGTTGGGGGTCGCAGATTTCCTATTTCCATCTGGAAGGCTTCAAGCTTTGCTTCATGCCCTCCTAACTTGTAGAGGTCTCTGGTGTCTCGAAAACTTTCTTCACATCCCAACCTTTTCTTTTACCAGGCGGATTTTCCTCAATTTTTCCAGGCTTGCTAGTAATCGGGGGCCCTTTTGAAACTCGTAATGTAGATTTCCCCCTCATCTTCGTTAAAATTTTTTCGATGTATATCCCATGCTCGTTTTTTTTTTTTTTAAGGAGTTTAACCTCTTGTCCCGCCGGAAACGCACGATACGGGTTTTTGGGTTTTTTTTGTCCCCGAAAATTTCCCATTTTGTGGGTGGTCTGGGTCACCTGTCAGCTCCCCTCCCAAAGGGTTTATTTGCAAGTTTTATCATAATTTATTGTGTCTTCATTTGTTCATATTTTATGCCTCGTATCCGTTTACTCGCCTGGTGTACTGCTCCATTCTCTCCAGTTGGTACGACGCTGCTTCAACTGCCGCTGCATGTCGAAAAATAGCATCATTTTTAGTCTTTAAATTCCCTTAAGCTTATCAGCATGAAGTGACAGCTTGGGTTATGCGGATGTAAAAACTCTGCAAATTTGAGCTGTAAGGGTTTCATTCCTCATAAGAGGTACAACCCATGATTTTTCCACCACCAGAACCCCTTACTTCTGGGGTTTAATCTTGTCTAACCTTTCTTGGTTTTTTGTCTGCCATACAAACACTTATGGTTTCTCTCTTGGGTTTGAGATTAATGAACCAATTACTTCCATCATCAGGCTCCTTTCCCCCCGGGCAGACTGTTCCAGCGTTTTGCGCTCCTCAAAAAGAAGGGGAAAAAGCGCTTGTTCACTTTTCGCGGTTCAGTAGATGCTTCACCACCTTTTCTATGGTTCTTTTTTATGGCTCTGGCATGCGCAAAACTGGGGTCAGGAAGATGAGGTATAGCCCCAAGCAACTCTATTTTAAACCCAAATTTTTTTAAGCCACAACATTTTTTTTCCCTATGCACTTAGGGCTTCCACTTTTTTTTAAAGCACCTTTTGCAGACTTTCTTGCTTTTCCCCAAAGGTATCCTTAGCAAAAAAAACTTCCAAAAAAGAAGAGCACTTTAGCAGTGTTGTTTTTTCTTACAGCGCGCCGGTGATGTCGTGCAGCCGGGAAGGGTGCGCGGCGGGGGCGGGAGGGAAACCACAATTTTCTGGCCATCAGGACCAGCTCCCCGTTGGGGTACGGCAGTCCGGAATTTTCCAGTAGGGGGGTAAGAGTGTGCAGAAATGTACCGTTAGGAAAGGGAATCCTGAGTCACCCCTCCCGTAGGCGGGTGTACGACGGGTCCGTTCTCTGCGGCTCGGATTCCGTATCGTCCTATCGGGTCCGATGCAACGGATCGAGGTGTAAGGATCTTGATCTTTGGGTTTTGGGGTTTTTGGGACACGACGCTCTGAGGTGTGCTGGGGGTTCGGGGCCCCACCATCCGTCCCCGGGGGTGGGGGGGCTAACTGGGACTCGTACAAAGGGGGCCCGGGGGTGCAGGAGCTGCTTCCCCGCCCCACACCGGCCCCTGAACAGGGGAGGGCGAGACCCCCTTTTTGAGGCGTTGGAGGCGAGGATTCTCAGCCGCGTCCAAAGGGGTAGGGTTTAAACGGGATCGGGTCGGGGGTCCTCATCAACGTGAAACTCTGTACCTATCAAAATAAAGGGCTGCATTGACATGGGCCCAGAGAATATCAATATAAGACGGAATTTAATATAGATTCCATTGATATAATTTCGTTTAGAATTCATACATGAATTACAGGCAATTCATAAATTGCGTTATCAAAATAATATTCAAAAAATCATGAAATCAGGAAGTAATTTCCTACCTAATATCCTGTTTATCAGTATAAAATATACAAGTTCATACTTTGGAAACTGGTTTGTTCTGAAGATAGATGAAATGTATCCAATAAAAAAAACCGTAAAACACACAAAGAAATGCCCATTATGGCCAGAAGACAGTCTGCTGTGCCCAGGCGACTTCGTGACTGCAACAAACCTCGGTTTGAAAGGTTTGGAAGGTTTGAAGGTTTATTGAAGCTCAAAGAGCGACCCTAAACGGGGCATGGGCGATACAATACATAAATACATCATGGAGCCAGAACAGCAGGCATTAAGAACTAACATTAACAAATACTATCCAAAAACTAATGATTCCTATAACATAGGTTACAGATTACCGAATAAATTTGGCTAAATTTAACAAAAGTATTGGGCTATATTTTTAGCTATTGAATAAACACGTGTCATTTAGAACATATTACCATTAAGCATAATAATCTCTCAGTATATGGTATTTCATTCTGCTATCATTAAAGAAAGGACATTTAAAATAAATACTGAATTATCATCTCCTATATCAAATGGTATCCACAAAGGTACAACTTAAATTGAAAAACTTCTCTCCTCCAGTCAATATTGCTATAGACCTACCCTGTAACATATAATGTATCTATGATTTCACGACACACGTAACATACATATACTGGATGGAGTAATTGCTTGGGTAGAACTAACAATAATTTTTGTAACATGTACCATCTGTGGTCCATCATTCTTAGTTTATACATGCTAAAATTACTATTGGCAAGAAGCAAAAATTCCTCTGACCTTTGTGGTTTGTGTATAATCAGGTAAGATTCTTAATCTGAATGAATTGGTTTCAAAAACCAGATTGCCATTATTATTATATACATCCATGATTAACTATATTATGTACATTCCATTGAAGTTTAATAGTTTAATTATCTGTACTAAGCCATGGGGACTTATAGATAATCTAAAGTCATACATATTTTTTGATAAATTTAGTATAGACATATTTGAAATCTTAACTTTCATTACTAAAATACCATTAAGCAATTTGATAACCAAAAATGTATCATCCTGTTTTATCTATTAATTTTTGCTAGGGAGTGCTTACTAAATCCTTTTTTTCACCATATAACTCAATGTTGATGTAAGACTTATTTAACTTATAGAATCGCTCTTACGAACAGAATTACACGTAGTTAACTTTAATTGATCATTATTTTCAAGCCCCATATTTCACGATCCATATAACATAATTTGTAGTATCATTTTGTTTTCATATAAATCTAAAAGCAAATGTCCACTGGTAAGTCCATCTGCTAATTTTACTCATCACATCCACAAAGGGCTCTCTTTAGATGAGTAATAATTGCTTGTTTTTAGCTTATAAAAAATACCATTATATTAAAAGTCGTGTCTCCAAGTTACACATAAATCATCGGGGAGGGGAGGGGACAGACATCATATCATTATCTCCAAACTTAAATGTCCTAAAATCTTTAACTTTCCCTTTTTGAAAACACAATATACTTTAGTTTTTTTCAGTATTTTACGCGCAAGTGCCTCATTTAGCTTACAATATTCGTGAACTTTGCATTTACAGGCACATTGTGAGCAGTTTTGCATTTTCTGCTATAAACATGGTATCATCTGCATATAACAAACAGTATAAATTAAAGTACATTTCAATATCACTAAATTCCATCAATTTTTCTGAATCAGAGGTACGGCCCAGAAAATGTAGGACTAATATACTCTTTAAAATCATTAGGTAATTGAAACATTAATGGAGACAAGTTTTCACCTTGCCTGACGCCAACATTACATGGGAAATATAAAAAATCTGAATTGCCAACTCTTACACATGATTTTGTCTTTACTGTACAAACTACCACGCCATACTGCAAAACTTTTCACATTGATGTTTTATTTAGTATTCGTCCAAAGTGTAGGAACCTGTCTACTAGTCAAAAGCCTTTTCGATAGTCAATGAAAGCACAGATAGGTTGTTTTTTATGTGTTATATAAAAAGGGATTAAGGGTCTGCGAAACAAATATATAGGTCCAACGTGCTATAATGTTTTCTGAAACCTGCTTTTCTTCTCCTATTAATTTTGCCTCAAATAGTATCGAATATCCGAGGATTTATTACTAACGTAAAAGTTACCTAAACAGCTCGTAAATGTTATTCCCCTATAGCTAATCGACATCATTATATTTCCCTTATTTTTGTAAAGAGGTTTAATTATCCAGGGTCCATCTGTAGGCAAATGGCACAATTCATTATAGATGATTAAAAGAATTACCTATAACAGGCATAATTGTGGTGTGCAATTTTTTTTAAATTCATTTAAGATATAGTCCAACATCCAAGGTGATTTTTCTGTTTATTCAAGTTTTGATACATGAAATCCTTATCTCATCAACTGTCAAACTCTCGATTAATCGATATTTCATATAAGTGAAATTCACATCACATACACTTGCGGGTCACGATAAATCATCTACATATTCTGAACTGGTTGCTAATTTCCCTTAAAATGTGCTTGAAAGTTTCTAAAGATATTGGTTTCCCAGTCAACAAATTTGTTTTTTGTACATATTTATACAATTTACGCAGTTAAAAAAAAATCCTGTGGATTCCATATAGTTTTAAGAGGACTCATTAGCTTTTTAGATGTAGTTTCTAACATCATGACAATCGTTTGCTTTTGCATGATAACTCTCTGGTCGTTTTCTTCATGTCGAAAAATGTTCCTTTGACTCTTAGTCATAACTTATTCTTTCACAAACGCTTACACTCCAGATATTTTTTTTACTTTGATTCTCTACATGTCTGTCAAACCCGGCTTGTTAACACATTTTCGGAAGGTACTTTAACTATTCATATCTATTTCTATTTTTGTAACATATCTTCACTCTGGCTGGACTGGGATAAACACTTCTCGTAACTCAGCTGGTTATATCATCAATAATTAATTTGACAATAAATTCATTTAGAGATTTTTCCCAACTTAAATCCTTCAGATATTTTGAAATTTTCTCATAAGTTGAATTGCATTGATATATTGTTTTCCTTATGATTTTGCATTCATCGACAAGTATTCACTTGATGATGTTAGAGTTTTTCACGCATATCAATCTTATGAGTTGGAATTCTTCTGTTGACAATTACATATTTTTTTCATTCATTCGTAGAGTAATAGTATAAGTATTGGGTATGTTTGTCAGAGTCAAGGGTCAAAATTGTCAACACAAAACATTTGTATGTCTGAGTAAAATACTAGTGAGAACAAATGGCATAGTCTAATCACACTAGTGATCATCACAGTTTGACAGCAGACAACGTACTATGTTCTCCACCAATTCTTACCATTTACTATTTTTAAGTCATAGACACGAAAAGCTATCAATTAATGTCTTGCCGTTATTTTTACCTTAGCATCGACCGAATACCTGTATACGCGGTCCACCTAAAGAGGCAAAGTAAAAACCAACTTTGGTGTGCAATTTTCAATTTAAGAAAACTAATAATCTCTATTGTCAACATAATCAACACTAATAATCATCTAAAGATCCCTGTACGACTGTTGAAATCGCCACCCATGAAACAGACTTGGTAAGATCAATATTTAACATACAAATGTACATATATCCAAAGACACGGTTTATCAATAAATCATTAGAATGATATTTTCGAAGCTTCATGGGATGTAAACACAACAATATAAACTAAAGGTTTTTCTACTTGATCCAAAGCAGAGTCACATAACATACTAGTGTATAAGCATCTGTTCCAAAATAAACTTTTATTACTTTTCTGACACAAAAATGTTAACAACCATGCACATCCTGGATAAGGATACTAAAAAAGTCTTACATATGAAAGCTAGGACTTAGTGAAGCACACTAAAGCAGTCAAAATCCGAAACTCTTTAATCTTCTTTTCTGAACAGACATAAGAAATTCAAAAATTACTTAAAATTATTCTTACAAATACACCATTTTTGAATATTAATTTTGAAGCAACATACATTTACGCACATATCTAATGGACGTTCAAGTCCGGTCATTGTTATCGTACAGGTTGGGGGATCGCAGATTTCACTATTTCACAATCTAGGAAGGCTATTCAAGCTTTGACTATCATGCCATCCTAAGCTTGTAGAGGTCTCTAGGTGTCTCGAAAACTTTCCTTCACATTCGAACCTTTTCTTTTACCAGTCTCGCGTAGATTTTCCATCAATTGTGCCAGGACTTGCTAGTAATACGGTCCTTTCGAATCATCGTAATGTTAGATTTCCTCCTCATCTTCGATTAAATCTTCTTAGCGATGTATAATCCCATGACTGCAGTTTTTTTCTTATTTTAAGGAGTGAATCCTACTTGTCACGCCAGCGATCGCACGATGATCGGTTTGGTTTGTTTTTAGTCCCACGTAATATATATCACGATTCTGTGGCTGGTACTGAGTGTCAACAGTCTCGTGCAGCTCACTCCGTAAGAGATGTCATTTGCAAGTTTGATCAAAGTTAATCATTAGTGTCTTCATTCTGATTCATATTTTATGCCTCGTATCCATGATGTTTTATCTCGCCATGGTGTACTGCTAGCCATTCTCATCGCAGTTGGTACGACGCTAGCTTATCAACTTGCCGCTTGCATGTCGAAACATTAAGCATCCATTTTGAGTCTTTAAAAATTCACCTGTATAGCTTATCAGTACATGATAGTGACAGCTTGGTATTAATGCGGATAGTAATCTCTGGCACAGTAGAGCTGTAAAGGCTATTCAATTACCAATCTAGTAAGATGGTATCAACTACCATATGATGTCCTCCACCACCAGACTCACCAATACCTTGACTTCCTGTATGAAAATACAAAAATTGTCTACACCTTTACTCTGAGTTTTTTGGTCTGCCATACAATCACATTTATGGCTTTTCTCAATAACTTTGTTAGGAGATTAAGTGAACAGATTACTTCCATCATCAGGCTCCTTGTCCCGGCACCTGACAAGACTGTTCCAGAGCGTTTTTTGCGCTCAACTCAAAAAGGATATGAAAGAAGCGCTTGTTCACAGATTGCTCGCGGATTCAGTCAGATGCTTCACAAAAAACCGTTGCCTATGGTCGTTACGTTTGTTATGGCTTCGTGGCATCGCGCAAAACTGGGCTCGAGGACTCGATGAGGGCCCCCCATTTTAAATTAAGGCCCAAGGCCCAACTCTATTTCAAGCCTATCAATTTTTGAAGTCCACGTGAACACTGTTACTTACACCTTATAAGCACTTAGGTCTTCACAGCACTCTTAACGCACCTTTTGACAGACATTTCTATGCTAATTCCCAAGGTATCCTTAGCCAGGTAAAAAAACTTCCAAAATAGAAGAGCACTTCAGCATGTGTTGTTTTTGCTTAACAGCGCGCCGAGGTGACTGTCGTGCAGCACGCGCAAGGGTGCTGTCGGGCGGGGCTGAGCAGGAACCAACAATTTTCTGAGCCATCAGAGACCAGCTCCCCGATCTGGCGTACAGGCAAGGTCCCGTAATTTTCCAGTAGGGGAGTAGAGAGTTGTGCAGACAGTGTACATCGCGTTAGGAAGGGAATTCCTGACGTCCCACACCAATCCCGGTAGATCGGGTGTACGAAGACGGTAGTCAGTCGCCTGCTACATAAGCGATAGAGCGGCTCGGACGTTCCTGTATCGTCCTATCGGCGAATCCGATAGCAACGGATCAGAGGTGGTAAGGATCTTGATCTTGGTTGATGCTTTTACGGGACACGACGCTCCTGAGAGATGTGCTGGCGGCTATCGCCACACCATACTCGTCCACCGTGGCGTTGGGCGTGCTGAACTGGGACTCAGATGACAAGAAAGGGCATCGGGGATGGCAGAGAGCTGCTATCCCAGACACGCCACACCAGGCGTGAACAGTAGGAGCGAGACCTCTCCTTGAGGGCGTATGGAGGCGAGGATTCTATCAGCCGGCGTCCAGGTGTAGTTGGTTTAGATCGGAGATCAGGGGGTCGTGGTCCGTACATCAACGTGCAGCTCTGTAGAGACCACTATCAAGTAAGGTCTGCATTCGACAATGGCCCAAGGCGGCGGCGAAGCAGCCTATCGATTCAATGGTAGGCTAGCGGGTCATCGAGCGTAAGCGAGGAATCTGAGCCACACGGATCGAAGCATGTGCGTATCCCCTGGCATGGTCTTAGCAGAAGGGCGTAACCATAAGCCCGTAGAGGCGAGAGGCGTAGTTTGAAGAATAAACTAGGAAAGTGCCTGGTCGAAGTGACTCGAGAATCGCGGTCGAAAGCAGCAGCCGTCTTGACACGACTGAAGGCCTGTCTGATCAGAAGTGTCCCGTAAACGTTCTTTTCAAGGCTCATCAGGGGGCGAAGTGGCATGAGGCGGGCAGCGTCTGCGATGGCTGGGGTGAACTCTGACAGCTGGTTTACCAGGCCCAATGAATGAGCGGGTCAATCACGTTTTAAGCCGGTTCCCACTAGCCCGCTTGTACGACCGCCGTCAACACAACAATGAACACCAATGCGTCACATGCACGTCACAAAAAAGTCTAACCCGCACACCGCCGTACGGCTGCCGTGCAAAGTTATCATTTTAGGTCCCCTTAGAGGCTATTGCACTACTATAGGAGGAAAAGATCGCCCCCCCGGGAAAACCCGGGTAAAAAACCCAAACCCCAACGGGATTTAAACAAGGCTCCCAAAAAAAAAAAGAAACCCCGTCGGCGCCGGGGCAATTGGGAGGCCCCGGCGTGCCACCCGGGGAGTAACCCCCCCAACCTTATCAGCAACCCCACCCACTCTGTGTAACAGGGTTTTCTCTTTTAGGCAAGGTGGCCCCGCGTTTTTCTGCGGGGGGGTGAAGCCCACATCTTCTAATTTCTTAGGGTCACGGGCTGAGTGTAATTTTTTCCCCCTTCGGCCCACTGTGCTTCTTTTTTTTTCGTGTTTTTCTGTGGTTTTACCCCCACCCGGGTTTTTCACCCTTTTCCCCTGGGATTATTTCCCCCGCCGGGCCCGGCCCTGCCCTTTTACGGTTTCGGCCGTTAACCCCCCACCCCCCCCCCCCGCCCCCCCTTTTTCCCTGGGCTTTTTGGGGTCCCGGGCCTGCCATGAAACGGTTTTCGCGTTCACCCAGCCACGCCCCCCCCCCCCCGGACCCCCAAGGGCTGGTGCGGGGGTTTGGTGGTCCCTGGTCTGCCCTGTACTGAGGGGGGGGGATGGTTAAGTCTTTCCCCAGCCACGCCCCCCCCCGCCCGGGACCCCCCCAGGGCTGGGGGGGGGTTGGGGGTTTTCTTGGTCTCCCACGTGGAGCAAGAGGGGGGGATGGTTACGCTTCACCCAGCCACCCCCCCCCCCGGGGGGGGGCGGGGTTGGGGGTTTCCCCCTGGCCTGCCCTGTGGCGAGATGGGCGGAGTTACGTCGCCTTGCGGTGCCCAACCCCCCCCGACCCCCGCCCGACCCTCCCATCCCCCGGGTAGGGGAGTTGACGGTCCTGGCTGCCATTCGCCCCCCCCCCTCCCCGACCACCCCCTTTCCCCGGGGTCGGGGCAGTGCGGTGGCGTGCAGGTGGGGGTTTGGGGGCTTTTTTGTGTTGCGTCTAGCCCCTTTCCCTCTCACTGTTTTACCCTTTTTTTTCCGGCGGATAAATTGTGGGCCCAGGGCTGCTCGTGTCTTTTAGGTCCCGGGGCCCCACAAGCTCTGCTCCTCGCACCCCCCGTCCTTTGTGGGACCTCTTTCGCCCGCCGATTGCCCGGTTGCTTGGATGGCTGCGGCTATCCTCCCGGAGGGGGGTGTGCCCTGCTTTCCCGGGCGAGGCCTATGCTGACCTAAAGGGAGTGGTGTCGAAGGCTTTAAAAGTCTCGCCAAGCACCACTTCCGTCGCCCCTGGGCGGCCCGGTCTCTGGGTTCCCGGCTGGGCCTCCCCAGTCCCTCTCCTCCTCGCCGCACCTCCCGATCCCTGCTCTGCTTCCAGAGCTCCTGGGGGGATCGTGCTGGGGTGGAGCAAGATTCTGGCGGCTCCTAAACCCTACCATGCCCGCGACCCCCAGGTCGAGGACTTCCCGGGGGGGGCTGTGGCCCCCTACGGCGGGTCAGGCTCTCCTGGCCTTCCCCACCCTCACCTCCTGTCCCCCGGGGGGTTTCGGTTGGGATACTTCAGTAAACCCTTTTCAGGAAAGAATGGGGGTCCACTTAACTTCTGGGTCCCGTTCCCCCGACGCCGAGGCGTCGCAGGTCCCCATCGCCTGTTCCCCTCTCACCGGTGCCCCTTTTTAAAGTTGGGGGTCAGGATGCACCTGGTGGCTCCGACGGGGAAGAGGATAGACCTCCCCTTTCCCCAAGGACGACGGTTCGGGGATTCCCCCCCCCGGTTCTTCCCCGGGGGGCCCTTTCCCCTCCGCCTTTTCTTCTGAGGTGCCTTCTGGGTCCCTTTCCCCCTCGCCCGCTGCGGAGGACCTTGGGACTCCTCCTTCTTCCTCCGTCCTGTTTCCTGGGCACCGATGCCGCCGTCGATTGCTTTGAGACGGTTGAGGGGGCGGTTTTGAAAAGGGCGTTGGGGGCGGCTGGGGGGCCCAGTTCCGGATTTGGGAGGTGCGTCCTCCCGGGAGGAGGGGGGAAAAGGTCCTACCTCTACCCCGGTTTCCCTTTTCTCTCGGGGGGGACGCTCCCCAAAACAGCCTGCGGTTTTTTTCGGCGGCGTTTTGGATCTTGGCCTCCTTACTGGGGGCTTATTTGGTCAGGGAGGCTTCCCGGCGTGGGGGAAAACCCGGGATGCCAGGGGGCTTTCTCTCGGGGGCCAGAAACGGTTCCCCTGGATGAAGGCCGGCCGGGACCCTGCCAAATGTGGGAGGGGTACCCCCGTGTAAAACCGGGGGTCCTTCTCCGTCCGGGGCCCGACCCCCGGTTCTCCCGGCCTTGGTGGCTTTCCCCCCGGGTGTGATGGCTGTTTCCCCCGGGTTCCCCGGGTTTTCTCCAAAGGACCTCCGTGGCGGGCGCAAACCCCGGTGAAGGAGGAGCTTTTTCGCCGGCTTTTCGGGGGGCAACAGTTCCCTGTTCCTTTCTGTTGCCTTCTTCAGTCAGCGGGCGGACTGGCTCCCCTCCCTCCCCCCCCCCGTAAAAAAAAATCCCCCTTCCCTCCCCCCGGGCCCCCCGGGTCGGATTCTGTCGCTTTGTGACCGCCTGTGATGCGTTCGGCGCCTCCCTCCTCCCGACGGTCCCCCCTGCCATTGACGGCTCCTGCCCATTTGGCTCTTGGGCGCGGGGCCTTTCGGGGCCTGCCGGAGCTGACTCACAGCAGATTCTCCGGATTAGTCCCTTCGATTCGGAGGTCTTGTCGGAGCCCCCTTTACGCACTCGCCCAAATCCCCCCCCCCCTGTCACTCTGGTGTCTACTCCGGCCCCAGACCGTCTCGGCCGTGGGTTCCGGGGGGGGGGCCCCAGAGTGTTCGTGGGGGCTCTTTCGTCGGGGGGGGAGTCCGGAGTGCTCACCCCCGGTGGATGGCCCCCAGGTCCTCGTCGCCCCCACGGGGTGGGCCTTCCGGGTTCAGGGGCTCTGGGTCCGGCTTTCACCGGGGCCCGCTACTGTCCAAAACCTTTTTCCAAGGGTCGCTCTCTTCTGAGCCCCCCTTTCCCGGGGCCTCCTGTGGGGGTTTTGGGGAGCCGGCCGCGAGAGGTTGGGCCGCCAGGGGTTCCCAAAAACGGTTTTTCTTGGCCCTGGTTGCCCTCCGCCCCTTCGGCGACCTCCTTTTACGCCGGGCCCCCCATGCTCGCCGCCCCGTGTCGGGCTGCACTCCTCCGGGGGATGGAGAAGGCGCGGGGAAAGGCTTTCTTTCCCCTTTTCATCTACCCAAAAAGGACTCTTGAGGGGGGGCTTATCTTGGCCTCACCGCCTAAACGGATTTGTCCAACCACCGGTTCCCAGCTGACCTTGCCCAGGTCCGCCTTTGGCTAGCAGGGAAATGGATGGCGCCCTCGATCTCAAGGACGCCTCTGGCGCCCCATTCCCTCGGTTCCCGGCGCTTTCCGGCCTTCCAGGTGGGATCGGGCCTGGCAGTTCCCAGATACCCCTTCGGCCTCCCATCGTCCCAGGTTTTTTTCGCGGCTCACCAAGGTGGGGCTCAGCGGATGGTTCTGCAGGGGGGAATTGCCTCATGTATTTGGACGATTGGCTGGTTCCGCCCCTTAGGAGGAAGCGGGTTTGCATGCTGGACCGGCTTTGGCGGGGGCGGGGGGAGATGGGGTTCCTAGTCAACAAGGGAAAGTCCCGTCCTTTCCCCCCCTCCCCGCATTACTTGGCTGGGCATGCAAAGGGACTCCTTCGGGTGCGGTCCGCATTCGGGGAAAATGCGGCCAAGCTCATCAACGCCTCTTCCGGGCCTCGGTTCCCGTTTTTTTTCAAAGGAGGGATTGGGAGTCCTTCTCGGGGTCGCTCAAATTCGCCGCAGAGGTCACTCCCCCAGGCCGCCTTCGTCCGTCGCCCTTTCCCGGGGGGTGAACAAGCCGTCGCCCCCCGCGACTTGCTTTCCCGGGCCCCACCCTCCCCTGGCCCTCACACTACTGGACGAGTGGTTGGGGGGGGCGGTTTTTTTCCGCGTGGGCCGGTGGCTGCCCCCCGCCCCTACGGCTTCTGTGTGGATGCGTCGGGCTCGGGTGGGGGGGCCCCAAACCTCCCACGGGGCCCGGGAGGGTTTCGGGGGTGGTCCGGGTGGAGGCAGACTTCCACATCAAAGTCAAAAGCTGCTGGTTTCCCCTTCTCTTTCCCCCGATCGAACCCGTCCCAGAAGGGACGGCTCTCTGCTTCGAGATGGGGTCGCGGTCCACTGTCTCGCCCCCAAGGGGAAACCCCAAACCGCCCTTCTGTTTCCCTTTTGGAGCGATCTTCGGGCCCGGCGGCCGTTTCCCCTTCACTTCTGCCAGGTTCCTGCCGGGAGTGGAGAATCGGGGCCGAGCCCCGTCTGCTTTCCCGGGGGTCGTCGGTGGGGTGGGAGCTTCGCCGGAGCCTTTGCGGGCCCCTGTCGGCGGTGGGGCACTCCGGGGGTGGGCCTCTTTGCGTCCCGCCGCTCTGCCCCCTACAGGGCCTTTTTTTACGGGGGGGACCGGACGGCTGCGGGAGCCCCGGGCGCCCTCACGGAAAAAACTGGAACAGGTCGCCATGTTTACCTTTTCCCCCTCTCTGCCCGTGTCCTCCTGAAGGTATGCAACAAACTGCGTTCCCCAGGGGCAAGGTGCCCTGGGGGCTCCTCTCTGGCCGGGCAACCGTGGTTCTCCGAACTGAAGGCCTGTGTCCCCCCCCGGGTTTCCCCTAGGGGCCCTCGCTTGTTGGGGGAGCTCCCGGGCCCGGTTCTTTCCACCTTGAAGCTACACGCCTGGGGTTTCTCCGTACCTTCTCCTCGGCGGGCTCGGACCGGTAGCGGAGGACATGTTTGGGGGCCTTCGCCCGTCCTTACGAGACAGTATGTCTCATGGAAGGCCTTTTAGTCGTTCCTCAAACTCAAGGCCTCCGGACCCTCTGAATCGGGCGTCCCCCGGATTCCTCTCCTTCCTGGCCCAGCCCTGGGGGGTCCCCCGCTACTCTCTCCACTCACCTGGCGGCCCCTGGCTGACCCCCTCAAAAAGGTTGGGGTTTGGTCCTGGGCCCCGGCGTTTTGTGACCCTGTTGAAAGGGGTTGTTCCCCAAATCCCCCCCCTGTCCTGGCCCTTTTGGTCCCTGGAGAAGGTTCTCCGGTTCCTGCAGGCGACCGTTTTTGGGGCGGACGCTGCCGGGCCTCGCCTCCTTCGAGGCCCTTTTTCTGGGGGCCCTGGTAGGGGTTTCGGGCTTCTCACTGAGGGCGCGACCCGTTTTTTCCCCCAGTAGACCTTTTCGCGGGACGGTTTTGCTGTCTCCCTTCCCCCTCGCCAAGGGGCTGGGTAAGAAAGAGCGGCGGACCACCGTCTCCAACCCGGGCTCGTTCCCGGGTTGGTCTGCTGGGGACCCGCCCCCCCTTGTGCCCGTTTCGGCGTCCGGGGTTACCTGGTCTTCCGAGCCCCGGGCGTGTGACCTGCATTTCCCTTTCCCCGATCCCGCACTGGGCGTCCCCTCCCAGCAGGGGGAAATTTCCGGCCGGCTCCGGGGCGTCATCGAGTCGGGGGATCCGGGTCACGCCCCCCGCGCCCCGACTCCGGGGTGTTGCTGCGTCTCTGGCCTTCCTCCGCACCCTTCCCTTTAGAGGGTACGGGAAGGGGGGCAGTGGAGTACCCTCGTGCTTCGTTACCTGTCCCACTCCCCTCGTGGACTTCCTGGTTTTTCCCTGGGCTCCTCCGTCCCGGGGGGGTTGGGGGACCCGGCCTCCCTTGCTCTCCGCTTGATTCGGGGGAGTTAAAAAGTGGGATCGTTTTTTTTCTTGGCAGTTTTCTCTTTTGCTCCCCGGGGTGGGGGCTTCTTGCCCCCTCTCCAAATGGCAGGTAGCTTAGGCACTAGCTCTAAGGGGACCCAAAATAGGGTTTGAAATAGAAAAACCTTTTTGGGGGCCCGACAAGCTAGTGCACGGCCTTTGGCCTCCCCCCCTTCCTTTTCCCCCCAAGTTTTCAGCCCCTCTCCCCCGGGGGTGATTTTTGGGAGGTTTTGATAGCTCCGGGCCGGGTGGCGGGCCGCCCGGCCCCCGGGAGGGTTGACGGGGTTGCCAGACTGGGTTTTTTTTTTCTTTCAGATCGATGAGCCGGGTTTTATAACCCGATGTGGGTATGGTTGCCTTATACCCAGGTTTCCCTGGGGGGGGGCATCTTTCCTATCCTATAGCTTAGTGCACTAGCTCTGTCAGGGACCCAAAATAGGCTTTTCATACTTCAAAGCCGTCAATAAAGTCATCTCTCCCGCTCGGCGGTTTTTCCGCTCGACGAAGGTGCAAACGTGCCCAGTTACCACAATACCACTCAAGGGGTGATGATGGTGACGTCATTGTTGGGCGGTGTACGGCAACGGCGGCCGTAGAAGCGGGCTAGTGGGAACCGGCCTTTAGCGGGAGTCGCGAAGTCCCGGATGGCACGAATTGTCCTCGTCCGCGGCCACGCCCTCAGCTGAGAGGTTATACCTGCAGAAGCTCACACTAGGCGCGGCGACCACAAACTTTTCCTTGTTAAGTGTGACCCCGTACTTGCGACATCTAGTGAGCATCTGTGGTGAATACGTTGGAGATGCGTGGGGAAGTCGTCGTCGAAGAGGAGAATATCGTCAACCACCTTAACATAGTTATTGACACCCTGCAGGGTCAGGTCGCCGCGGAGACCAGTAAGCGTCACCGTTAGCCAAGAAACCGAGGGACCTCTGTAGTTTTTGAAAGCGGCCGTATGGTGTGAAAAAGGGGTTTGTTGGGTGTTGGTCGTCCCTCGTGTAGTTCCAACTGCCAGTACCCGCACAAGGGTCCGCTGTGGTGAAAAAACGCGGCTGAGGGGTTTTGAGACTGCGGACGGCGGTGAATGGAGTTGGGCAGAATGTGTCGGGCCCGGGCTACTTGAAAATTGAGCTTCGTAAAGTCAACCGTGATTCTCACGCCTTTATCCTTAGCCACGACGACTAGCGGGTGACACCACTCTGAAGGGTCGTCACCGGCAAGCTTGATGATCCCCTGACGTGTCATGGACTCAAGTTCCTCCTGAACTTGACGCTGGAAAGCGAAGGGGACCTGCCTCGGTGTGTAATGGCAATGGTACGGCTCCTTCCTTCACGGGGAATCCTCATGGGTTTACCCACCATGGGTTTCAGAGGAGCCGTCTTAAGATCCGCCTTGGAGAGTAACACGTCCGGAAACTCGCGCAGGAAGTGCACCCGTGCAGCAGACGGGGACGTGTGAGGAGGGAGAGTCATCTCAGCGCATCTGTTGGTGTGCTTTACCTCCAATAGTGGCTTCGGGAAGGCAGGTGAAATGATAGCCAGCTTCATGCAGTGACTGTAGGAGAGGAGAGGCGTCTGAATACCCTCGTGCACTTGTATTTTGGGCAGTACAAGATTCCCGTGGAGCCGAAAAGTTGCATAAAAGCATCTCACAGCAGGTGCCTTTTGATCCATCCCCGTCAGCGTAGTAGTGGACGGTAGAGGCTGTGGGCTGCTGAGGGGGATTTGAAGCATTTGCAGGTTTCTTGTGCCGATGACTGACGTCGGCGCCTGTATCTGGTAACATCTGGAGCCTCGAAGTAGACTCGCCGTACACCAGGTGAACACAGACTGGGGTGGGAGTCATGGCACTTGAAGGAGAGACATCTGTTACGCTACGACAGTTGCTGTATTTACCTCTTGAAGTGGGTGATGCGCGACCAACGTTTAACGCGCCACCCTGACCATCGTATCTAGACGTGTTGCGGCAGAACCTGTCGTAGTGGCCAGTCCTGGCGCAGAGGCGACATTGGGCTGTTTTGGCGGGACACTTGTCAGTCCCCGCCCAATGACCTTGACGCCCGCAGTTGAAAACAGGAGGCAGCGCCGGCCGGGCATTTTGGGGCCGTGTCGACGCGCGAAAGACTGGCAGGGGTGGGCAGGGCTAGGAGCCCTGTTCTTTGTTGGAATCTTCCCGCAAATAACCTGAAGGTGGCGTGTGGGTGGTGAGGCGTCTTGTCGCGGCGTCTGCCTTTTTTGTGGTAGACATGGCGCGCAGCTGGCTTGGTGACGAAATTTTGTTCGGTGTGCAGTGGTGACCGGAGTGGATAGCGGAGGCTGTATTGCGGGTGGCTTCGAATGAGCGACAACAGGTGACCACGTCGTGGAGAGAGGCGCCTGTGTCGAGGGATAAAGGCGTTGAATAAGCTCTTCCTCTCGCACGCCCATGAGTAAAACCATCTTCAGCTGGGGTCTCCCCGCAAGTCATAGATTACTAGTGCACAAGTCGACCTCCTCTGCCAAGTTCTTCAATCGCACGTAGAAATCGGAGAATGACTCGCCGTCCGCCTGTTTACAACAAAGGAGTTCACGGCGACGGAGCGCTTCATTGCCTGGCTTTTGAAGTGGGACTGAGTGTCCAAGACTTTTGTCACAGTCAAAGGAAGTGTCAGGGCGATCCCTAGGGTATGCTTAGGATCCTTTGCACGTCAAGTGACACCGACATCCGTAGTTGTATGAGTTGCTTCTGCCGTGGCAGTTTCTGTAAATCCAGCATGGTGGAGAAATCTTGCCAAAGTCGACGCCATTGCCGGAACACTTGAAACGAGGCATCAGCAACAACGTCGGGGGCTGTGAGCCACGTGCTTGCCTCAGAAGGCGCGAAAGTGGGCGTGGCGCTACAGGAGGAGCGCGGGTGGAGCAGTAGAGGTCGTCGCAGGGGCCGTGACAGGGGGCGACGAGTATGGCCGCGCATCAGCTGGGGGGAGGATGTTTCCCCCGCGCCAGACTGTGTTTTGGGAAAACAGTTTTTACGAGACTTGGAAACGCTGCTTCTCCCTCCGGCGGACTTCATTATCACGCCGTCGTCTCTCCTCTTCTCGCTGACACTCTCCTCTTCATCCTGTTTTTCCGACGATTATTCCCATGATATCCGGGAAATCCTCCAAGTAACAAGTAAACTTGATATTGCGTCGCCGTGAGATTCAACGCCCGGCTGATTTGGGGACGGCAGCGCTGGGGGTGGGGTGTCGAGTGGCTCCCAAAGCGGGGATCTACCTCCTCCTCTTCATATTCCGACCCCTGGTCGTAGGAGAAACCGTGGGGAATGACATGTTGAGTGTTGGGACAGAAAACACTACGAGGAAAATTTCCCCCGTGCGTGGAAACTTCCGAAAAAGAATGTGGGTTGAGTGGTGTGTGGGTGGTGTGCAGAGAGGGGGGGGGGGGGTGCCGGGGTGCACGCTGCCGCACCTGGTTTTTAAGGGCGTGAGGCAGCAGCGAGGGTTTGGCGGCACAAACACAAAACACCCCACTACAAAGGACATTGCACGGAGCACTTATGGAACACTGGTGAACCCTACCATCATACACAATCCACACGCTGTACGTAGATCCACAGGCACACGAACACGAGTCGCTGAGACGAATTAATCCAGGGAGAGAGGTGGTGTCGTGGTGAAGAGATGTCTCGTGGCCGTTAGGCGCGGTGTGTTGGGGGGGCGGGGGAGAGTTGCTACCGGCGGTCTCTGTTCTGTCTGTGTACGGAACACTGCGCCATATTGCTCGGTGTGCAGTGGTGACCGGTGGGTTGTGGGAAGGTTATTCCAGGAGAAGGGAGCATTACTTCCGTAGGATTATTAAGAGAGAACAGGATGGTCGGGACACCTAGCGAGGAGCTGGGGTGGTTTTTCCGCCCGCACTGTAGCAACTGGTTACGATGAGGGTCTGAGGCGGGGTTCCACTACACGTTTTTTGCTGTCCGTGTCTACGTGGGGGTGGCGATCAGTGATTTCAGAGTGACGTCACTGATCGCCACGCCCACGAACACGCGGGCAAAGAATGGGAGCTCCCAATAATGTGAGCTGGACGCACGTCTCCCAAGGTCAGTGACGCCAACATTTCTCCAGCAGGTGGTCTCGCGGAGCCTGGTTCAAACTTCAAGGCAGGAAGTGACGTCACTGTGAGACTGGTCACTGATACAAGACGCACGTACTACGTCCAGCAATACGTGAAACCGTGTGAAAAGGGGGGGAAGGTTGNTTAGCAACTTGTTTACGGATGGAGTAACAAGATAAATCAAAGAAAAATCTAACCTAACCATTACCCGGCGAGTTTTTCCCGATTTGTGTAGGGATAAAAATATGGGTAGACGACAATACCAGGTACCATGAGGCAAGGATGGGTAATGTCACCGTGGTTATGCAACTTGTTTTATGGATGGAGTAATAAGATAAATCAAAACAAAGGTTGGTGATGTTGGTATAGACTCAAGAATTGGCTCGTCAAGTAACACTTAAACCATGATGTACCACTACTTATTATGAGGAAAGGCAACAAAAGGAATCAATTAATAAGGTATTTTAAATACTATCATAACCATGAAATGTACAACCTACAAAGAGAAGACTACGACGATGAAAACATTTCGAGTTGTTTTGGGTGAAATTGATATTCCAGGTGCTATATTTCCGTGCTCACTGACAACATAGAGAAGACCTGAGGTGATGGTTGATGTGAAAAGGCTTCTAAACCAGGAAAACAGTCACAGCAGACTCATTAAAAATTAAGCAAGTGGTAGGGACACATTACGTACCTATCAGCTGCTTACAATTTGACGAGGCGAGGCTTTGTTATGACTCTGTTTTCTTGGTTTAGAAGCCTCTGCACATCAGCTATTACCTCAGGTCTTCTCTATAGTGTTCTCAGCGAAAACAGAGCACAGTAATATAGCACCTGGAATATCAATTTCGCGCAAAATAACTCGAAATTCTTCCATCGCCGTAGTTTTCCCTTCGTAGGTTCACCCGCGGCGACCCCGACTTATCCCCACAATGCACCGATGTAAACAAACCGTGACGTAGTTATGTCTGGGGCCCATTCGAAACCGCTAGCTAGCTCTGCAGAAGGAGAAGCAGCTTTTTGCGTTGGAGAGAGCAAAGATAGAGAGTGAACTGATGCTTAAGAGGGAGAGATACCGAATGATGGAGGAGTGTAAGGAGTTAAAACAGGAACTTCACTCCTACCAGACCATTGAGCACCAGCTGGACACTGAAAGGATTGGTCCCACCACACACTTAACCGCACCTATGAATACACCGGGAAACCCTGAGGCTACCAGCAGAGTTCTACAATACCAAAGTACACCTAGAGAGCAACAAAAAATACCTCAAGAGTATCATGGGAGCCCTCTCATATAACGCCAGAAGAGCCAGAAAGGAAAGCAGCTTCTATCTTTGTTGATGTTTTAAACCAGGTGTTGGACGTGTCAAGAATTCATCAGCAATCTCTGGTAGAGTCTCTACAGGAGAGATACCGAATGATGGAGGAGTGTAAGAAGTTAAAGCAGGAACTTCACTCCTACCAAACCATTGAGCACCAGCTGGACACTGAAGGGTTTCGTCCCACCACACATTTAACTGCACCTATGAATACACCGGGAAACCCTGAGGCTACCAGCAGAGTTCTACAATACAAAAGTACACCTAGAGAAGAACAAGAAAAACCCTCAAGAGTATCATGGGAGCCCTCTCATATAACGCCAGAAGAGCCAGAAAGGAAAGCAGCTTCTATCCTTGTTGATGCCTTAAACTAGGTGCTAGACATGTCAAGAGTTCATCAGCAATCTCTGGTAGAGTCTCTACAGGTACCTAGAGGAGAACTTCAGTCATTCAGTGGGGAGGAGCTAGAATATTGGCCATTCATCAGGTCATTCAAAGACACCATAGACAGTTTGTCCATTCCTGCAGCTCAGAAGTTAGCCTGTTTGAGAAGCTACTGGAAAGGAAAAACAGCACTTGCACTAAAGAGCACCTCCTACAAGAACCATGAGGAAGACTACAAAAGAGCATTAAAGATTCTAGAAGAAAGATTTGGAGACCCTTACAATATCACTTGTGAGTGGGTCAGGAAGGTCACCAGCAGACCAGATGTAGAGGGAGCAGCTGATCTTCGAGAGTATGCTGATGAATTGAACTGTTGCCTTGAGTCTCTCAAAGAGATGAACTCTCTCAGCCAGCTAGGAAGTGGAGACAACATGCTCAAGATAGTGGAGAAGTTACCCTATTACATCCAGACTCGATGGATGAAGGCCAGCTATGAAATTCGTTCAAAGTACAGGAGAGGAGCAGAGATTACAGCAATTGTGAAGTTCATTTGTGATGCCTCGGATGAGGCTTCAGACCCTGTCTTTGGGAAATTGGTGAAGAGGGACAGAGTAAGGAATGAGCAGACCAACCTTCAGAAGAGACATACCGGAAGTTTTACTGCAAGTACAGCTCTTACAGAGAACGGAGCAACAGCACCAGAGAGCAAGAAGCAGACAGCTGGTGCTGTCTTCCCACATGTTGTCGTCGTCCATGTTGTGGACAAGGACACTATGTGATACGGTGTTCACAGTTCAATGCTATGAAGATCAAAGACCGCTGGAACCTTGTGATGTCCAAGGGTCTGTGTGTGAATGTTTTGCACAAGGACACCTGGGGAGAGATTGCTCTAGGATCTTCATTTGTACCGTGGATGGCTGTGGGATGAAGCACAACAAGTATCTTCATCTACCAGCCAGGAAAGATGGAGATTATATCACACCAGAAGCAACACCACAGACGCCTACAATAGTGACATCTACAATCAACCCTACACCTCTGAACGCCTCTGTGAACACCGGAGTTAGCAACTTTGCCAGCAGTTGGGGAGGCGGTGGCCGAGCAGTTAGCGTCTTGGAGTGCTGAGCTCAATGTCCCGAGTTCGAATCCTGCCGGGGGCAACTCTTTCAAGAGCCTGGTAGGGGAGCAGAAGGTCCTGGGTTCACGTCCCACCAAGGAGCAACTGTCAAATCCATCGTCGCGTGACTGAAGAAACTCGCATGCTGTTATAACCTGTTCTCCGTCTGCGTGTGCGACGAAGAAACTCCAGGGACAGCGTGAGCCTAAATTGAAGATAACGTCAGAGAAAACGGGATCTTCACCTAAGACCACAGGTGTCACTATAAGAATCCAGCCCGCGCCACCCAAAGGGCGAGTTTAACCAACATCATCAAGACCTCTATAAGCCTACAGGCGCTATAGGCTCAAAAAAAAAAAAAAAAAAAAAAAAAAAAAAAAAAAAAAAAAAAAAAAAAAAAAGTTAGGTGCCTGAATTGTTGACACATACGCAATGTTAGACCCAGGGACTAACGTACCACGTACTGCACAGAAGAGTTATGTGAGAAGCTGGGAGCCAGAGCAGTGACTCGTCAGATAGAACTCACCACCATTGCCCAGACGAGAATACCTGTAGGGTCCACAGTCATCACTCTTCTTGTTACAGACATAAGTGACACCCAGGAGCCCTGCTGCATACCTGAAGTGGCTGTCAGACCGACTCTGAATATAGACTTATCGGGTTTATCAAGCCGTGTTGAGATTCAGAAGTGGCCACACCAGAAAAACTTGGAGATATCTGAATTAGAGGTGGATCAAGTGCACCTACTGATAGAGCATGATTGTGCAGACCTTTTGTTGCCAGATAAAGCTGGAAGGGAAGGGAAGAGAAGGAAACTGGGCTAGCTGACGAGGTGTAGGCGGATCGCTGCCTCGTGTGCTCGCTCATGGATTAGGAAATGTGAGACGGAAGCTAACTGGGAGCTTGTGTGGGTTATCTTTATGTTTACTTTATACAAATATGTATTGTATACCTGATATTAGTGGTGTATTTTAGTATGTGTACTGCAACTTGTACTTTAGTTTTGTATTTCACAGGTGTTACATGTTAGTGAGTAAGTGCACCTACTGGAATAGGTGCATTGCGGCCGGGATGTAACACCCAAAATAGGTCGGATTTTTCATTTGTATTGGTGTCGGGTGTGGGAGTGTAAGCGATGTAAACAGGGAGTGACCGGAGAGTAAGCGACGTGGACACTGGACAGCGTGGGTAGTGACGCGACCTAAAGGAACCGGTGTGAGGCTGTACCAGAGGCAACACCAGTGTTTGTGAATGCTTTTGGTTATGGATACACCCAGCAGATACTAATTTGGATTTATAAATACCTAGAGAACTCCAGAAACTGTAAGTAGATTTGGTGTGTAGCTACCTTGTGATTGTGAAATATGAATTTGTGGTGTGAACCTTCGTGGTCTAGTTAACATAAAGGATGAGTGCTTTACGGAATCTGTGTAACGTGATGAGATTATTATGGGGACTGAGTTGATTCAGGTATATTTTGTATTTGTGATTAAGAATGGTTGATTTCATTAAACGTGGTTCTTACATTGTGAATTTTGGTTTTGTCTACAGTTGAAACGTTTCTTCAATAAACCAGAGCCACAAGAAAACGCGTGTCATTGTCTGGCGACCTAACACCACAAGTACACCAAAGCACTCCCCTTACACTACGTGTGTAATAAATAAATAGATAGATAGATAGGGTAGAGTCAAAAGCTTTTCGTCTCATCAACTCCCCTCCTCTGACTGACTTTCTTCAATCTTTAAATCACCGCCGGAATGTTGCTTCTCTTGCTATCTTCTACCGTTATTTTCATGCTCACTGCACTTCTGAACTTGCTAAATACATGCCTACCCCCCTCCCGCGGCCTCGCTTTCTACTCATTCTCATCCCTATTCTGCCCATCTTGAGATGACTTCATTCGAAGCCACCCGCATTACAGCCTCCGCTATTCACTCGTCACCAAGCCAGCTGCGCGTCATGTTTACCTACAAGAAAGGCAAACGCCACGACAAGACGCCTCATTCAACTCAACAGCCACCTTCAGGTCATCGCGGGAAGACTCAACATATAACAGCGGTTCCCAGCCCTGCTCACCCCTGCCAATCTTGCGCGCGTCGACACGGCCCCATGTGTCCGGACGGCGCCGCTTCTTGCTACAACTGCGGGCGTCAAGGTCATTGGGCGGGGACTGACAGGTGTCCCGCCAAAACAACCCAATGTCGCCTCTGCACCAGGACTGGCTACTACGACAGGTTCTGCCGCAACACGCCTAGTCACGATGGCCAGGGTGGCGCGTTAAACGTTGGTCGTGCATCACCCACTTCACGGCGTAAATACAGCAACTGTCGTAGCGTAACAGATGTCTCATCTTCAAGTGCCATGACTCCCACCCCGGTCTGCGTTCACCTAGTATACGGCGAGTCTACCTCGAGGCTCCAGATGTTACCAGACACAGGCGCCGACGTCACTGTCATCGGCACGAGACACCTGCAAATGCTTCACATCCCCCTCAGCAGCCTACAGCCTCTACCGTCCACTACTACGCTGACGGCGGATGGGTCAGAAATGGCACCTGCTGTGGGATGCTTTTATGCAACTTTACAGCTCCACGGGAGATCATGTACTGCCAAGATACAGGTGCACGAGGGTATTCAAACGCCTCTCCTCTCCTACAGCCACTGCATGAAGCTGGCTATCATTTCACCTGCCTTCCCGAAGCCACTATTGGAGGTAAAGCACGTCAACAGATGCGCTGAGCTGACTCTCCCTCCTACCACGTCCCCGTCTGCTGCACGGGTGCACTTCCTGCGCGAGTTTCCGGACGTGTTACTCTCCAAGGCGGATCTCAAGACGGCTCCTCTGAAACCCATGGTGGGTAAACCAATTAGGATTCACGTGAAGGAGGGAGCCGTACCATTCGCCATTCACACACCGAGGCAGGTTCCCTTCGCTTTCCAGCGTCAAGTCCATGTCACGTCAGGGGATCACCAAGCCTGCCGGTGACGACCCTTCAGAGTGGTGTCACCCGCTAGTCGTCGTGGCTAAGGATAAAGGCGTGAGAATCACGGTTGACTTGACGAAACTCAACTCTCAAGTGGCCCGCCCGACACATCCTGCCCCAACTCCATTCACCGCCGTCCACAGTGTTAACCCGTCAGCGCGTTTTTTCACCACAGCGGACGCCTTGTGCGGGTACCGGCAGTTGGAACTGCACGACGACGACCAACACCTGACAACCTTTATCACACCATACGGCCGCTTTCAACACTGCAGAGGTCCCATGGGTTTCTCGGCTACCGGTGACGCTTACTGTCTCTACGGCGACCTTTCCCTGCAGGATGTAGATAACTGCGTTAAGGTGGTGGACGACATTCTCCTCTTCGACGACGACTTCCCCACGCATCTCCAACGTATTCACCAGATGCTCACTAGATGTCGCAAGTACGGGATCACACTTAACAAGGACAAGTTTGTGGTGGCCGCGCCTAGTATGAGCTTCTGCGGGTATAACCTCTCAGCTGAGGGCGTGGCCGCGGACGAGGACAGAGTCAGTGCCATCCGGGACTTCGCGACTCCCGCTAACTTGACTGACCTCCGCTCATTTATGGGCCTGGTGAACCAGCTGTCTGAGTTCACCCCAGCCATCGCCGCTGCCGCCCAGCCACTTCACCCCCTGATGAGCCCGAAAAGAACGTTTACGTGGACACCTGATCACGACGAGGCCTTCAGTCGTGTCAAGGCTGAGGAGGCTGTTTCGACCGCCGATTCTCGCTCACTTTGACCCAGCACTTCCAGTCATTCTTCAAACTGACGCCTCTCGCCTCTACGGGCTTGGTTACGCCCTTCTCATGACCATGGCCAGGGACGCACATGCCTCGTTAAGTGTGGCTCAAGATTCCTCGCCGACGCCGAGACCCGCTACGCCACCATTGAACTCGAGCTGCTCGCCGCCGCCTGGGCTATGTCGAAGTACAGACCTTACTTGATCGGCCTACAGAGCTTCACGTTGATGACGGACCACCGACCCCTGATCCCGATTCTCAACCACTACACCTTGGACGCGGTTGAGAATCCTCGCCTCCAACGCCTTAAGGAGAAGGTCTCGCCCTACCTGTTCACGACCGTGTGGCGTGCTGGGAAGCAGCTCTGCATCCCTGTGCTCTGTCACGAGCCCCAGTTAGCCGCCCCACACCAGAGGACGAGATGATGTGCGCCGAAGCCGCAGTACACCTCAGGAGCGTCGTGTCCCTTAACGCCATCAACCAAGATCAAGATCCTTCACACCTCGATCCATTACATCGAGACGCCGATAGGACGATACAGGAACTCCGAGCCGCAGCAGCGACGGACTCGTCGTACACCCGCATACGGGACTGCGTGACGTCAGGATTCCCTCCTAATCGGTAAACTCTGTACAGCTCTCTACTCCCCTACTGGAAATTCCGTGACTGCCTGTACGCAGACGGGGAGCTGGTCCTGTATGGCCAGAGTATTGTGGTTCCTGCAGCCCACCGCCGCCGCACCCTTGCTCGGCTGCATGACAGTCACCGAGGTGTTGCAGCCACGAAGCGCCGGGCACAGCAGACTGTCTTCTGTCCAGGTATCGGTGGCTTATGGTCGTCACCTGCGGGGGCCGATACTACCACCACGCACACCATTCGGCTCTTCTGCCGGTACTTCCGGTAAGTTGGTGTCCCGCTCCGCCTCACGACTGACGGCGGGCCCCAATTCACCAGCACTGACTTCCGGAACTTCACGGAGCGCTGGGGTGTCCACCACGCGGTATCTTCGCCGCATTACCCCCAGTCTAATGGCCACGCCGAGGCGGCCGTCAAGTCGGTGAAACACCTCATCCTCAAGACAGCGCCCAACGGTAACATCGACAGTGAAGACTTCGACAAGGGTCTCCTGGAGCTTCGCAACACTCCTAACTCCACTGGACGATCCCCTGCGATGACACTTTATGGCCACCCGCTCCGCTCCTGTGTCCCTGCCTATCCTGAGTCCTTCTCGGAGGAGTGGCAGGCCCGCACAGAGGACTGTGATCGCCGAGCCGTCGCCCGCGCTGAGCAGGTCAAGGCTCAGTACGACCAACACGCCCGCCCCCTGCCCAGGCTGTGTGTTGGCCAGACCGTCCGTATTCAGGACACGACATCACACCGCTGGGACAAGGTCGGGGTGGTTATGGGCTGCGGCACGACAAACAAGGGACTATGAGGTGCGTCTTCCCAGTGGGCGCGTCTGGTGGCGAAATCGCCGTTTCCTCCGACCCGTCCCAACCCCTAGTGACGACACCCTCCCCCGCGTCCCTGTGTCCCTTGCTCGGACGAGAAAATCATGTCCCCTTTAATTCACTCCCCAGTGGCCCCACGCCGCTTTAAGAGGCTCAGGGAAAAAGAGTCCGCTCGAGACAGAGCTACGAGCGTGAGGGGGGAGGGAGGTGTGGATGTGTGATTACATATAAGACAGTCATACACATATTATTCATGCCTCTTAGTAAATCTTACACGTACAGGTTAGGTAACAACACTGTACGTGACACAGCAGCAGCGCATTGCCCCTCAGGCCCCATATGTAACCAGTTGCTATCCAGCT
>JACEEZ010026411.1:45000-57500 GCA_016584305.1 Chionoecetes opilio
GGACGTAGCTTATTATTGTTAGATTTGTCGCGCCCCATATCCGAATGCAGTAGTTTATTATGCTGAGGACTAATGACTGCACAGCAATTATTCGGAAGGGTTTATCAAAATTGGCACTTATACGGCTTTTGAATATTACAGTACCTATAATCTTTTTTTATTTACCTCATTAATATGTTTGTCGAAAAGCATAAATCGATCAATTTATCGATCAATTTACAACACCTAAATTTATAACATGATTGCTTGAGATAAAAGTGTCCCCATCTTTTTTGATAACAGTATTGGAGGGGATATGTGACAACATTTGCCTATTTCCAATAAAAATACATGGGTTTAGCTGGAGTTTAGCATTAAACCATTACTAAGAAAATATTTCTTGACACATGACACACTTGACACATTTCTTGTTTTTTTTCAGTTTTACGAATGAGACTTGCAAGTTCATTTACATTACTGGTATGTATAAATTGAGTGTCATCAGCATATTTGATCATATTAAGCAATTTTTGACATATTCAGTTAAATCATTGACAAAGATATTAAATAGAATTGGACCCAAAATTGATCCTTGTGGGACTCATAATCAATGACGTGTTGTTATGAAATATTGTTCTTTATGCGAACAGATTGGGCTCTGTTCCTCAGACAGCTGTCAAGCCAGAAGGAATCAATCTTGAGTTTGAGACATTTGCTTATAAACATCCTGCGATTTACTCTGTCAAAAGCCTTAGATAGATCACACAGAGTGAACAAAGTACGTGCTGTTGTATATTTAATTAGTAATGAGAGTAAGAGCAGTCGCAGTGGACAACCTAGGTCTGAAACCATCCTGGGTATTTGATAAAAGCTTTCTCTCAAATATAAGATATAATCCCTAAATCTGGGGCTTCTTCTAATGAAGTACGAAAAATAAATTGTGTCTTATGTGAGGGGGAACATCTACCCTCCACATGTAATATATATTCAGATTGTTCCACGAGAGTTGAAAGGTTAATGAGCCTTGGTAATTGCCAAACCTGTCTCCGTGGTAAACATGCTTCAAATGCATGCCCTTTAAACTTAAGAACTTGTAGGAAATGTAAACAATCTATTCATAACATCACTCTTTGTCCTAACAGTGATATTAACTTAGACCCTACAGTAGTTAAAATGGCAGTCACTAATAAGAGTAGTTCAGCAGCTGTTCCTACTGCATAATTAAAGGTGAGCCACAATGATAATTCAGTCATTGTAAAGACAATGTTTGACAGTGGTGCACAAAGATCCTTCATAAGTAGGGAGATAGTTGAATTGTTACAACTACCCATAATTAATATAGTGAATTTAGCCATATCAGGTTTTCTTGCCAATAAAGAGGCTCAAAACTTTGATATAGTTCAACCCCTAGTCCAATTAGGAAGATATAAATGTAGGGTAGCTGCTGTAGTTAATAATATTGGTATTAGTTTAACTGTTAATGGACTAAAAGAGACAGCTGAAATGCTAGGGGATAATGGTGTTAAACTAGTTAGTAATACCTTCGAGGACGTTGATGGTCCCTTCCAATTAATAATAGGCGCTGATTATTTTGGGCGTTACCTAAGGAAGGTCATCAAAAGACATAACGTCTCTATGTTCACCAGTGCTGGTGGTAAGGTAATAATGGGACCCATCCCACATACTCACCAAGCCGAACAAGAGGAGAGTATTCCTAGTCATGCACAACCCCTACTAATTACCAGAATTGGAACCACTTTCTTGCCCACACCAATTAGTGAGGTATTAGAGGAAAGTGATATTCCAGTTCATAATGAATACATCGCCACTAATGAAAATCCTAATAATTATGTGTCGTGAGGAAATAATTACCTCAAATTAAACACAGGATTATGGTTTAAAGGCCCTACCTTTGCTGAAAAAGTGTAATATTATGCCTAAGCAGGTTTCCACTCAGCCAGACATATCTGTAGATATAATAAGGGAACCTGAATTGATCCCAGATCCTGTGATAGACATAAAAAGGTTTTCCTTATTGAGCAAAATAATCAAGACTACTAATTTAGTCTTCCAATCCATTAAAAGGGATAGCTCTGATCCTTTGAAGTTTTGGGTCAGAACAATACAAAAGCAGGTATCTCGTGAGGAATATCAGCTCTTGGCCTCAGCCAGCCCCCATAGGAACAAATTGACCAAAATATTAGGTCTGTACCTATATCATGAGAGCATAATTAGGTGTCGAGGACGAACATTGAAAGCTGATCTTCCAAATACCACCTGCCATCCCATACTAATTCCCAAACGCCATCATCTTACTAAATTGTTGGTGGAAGAATATCATAGGAACTCATTACATGGCGGAATGGCTACAATATTAGCCGATATCAGGTGTCAATTTTGGATACATCATGGTAGACAGGCAGTCAAACATTACCTTAAATCTTGCATTAAATTTTATAGATCTGAAGGTAGACTAGTCTCCTATCTAGGTCCCCCTGAACTTCCCGCTGATAGAGAGCTCCTAAAACAATTTGAGGTCAATGGTGATGACTATACTGGGGATGTTATAATTTCAGGAGATAACTCTCCCCCCAATAAAGTATATGTCTGCATATTCACTTGTACCTCTATCAGGGCTATAAATATAAAACTAATCAAAGACCAAAGTACCGAAACCTCTATTCAAATGTTCCGGCGCTATGTGGACTGGGGTGATGTCACCTGAAGCGGAACTTCAGTTTTCGCCGGCCCCCAGTTGTGGAAATTATCCACCAACCACCCTCTCAATAATTGGCAGAGTGGTGGTTTGTTTCCCCCCCACTTTGTGAGGGAGATATTGTCCGCTCATCATAGGGGGTGCGTAGGGATGTATATATATAGTTATAATGATAAAGGGCATTAATTAAGGTAATTTAAGTAAATTATAACTACTGGGCTATTATAAATGAACTTTCCCAGTGGTTATTAAGCATTTGCACCTTCTATTAGCACCTTAATTTGAAACGGCTCCTCATTGGCCGTCGTCCTTTAAATTTGCACCAATTGTGGTGATCCACCTGCCGCCTACCTGAAAGGTGACACGTGTAATTTGTGGTGGCCGCTGCCCGCCCGCCCACGGACATTTTGTACACTTCCAGACTCTCGCGGGAGTAACATCTCTTATTAAATATACCTGCTTGTATATATAAATCCACTCCAGCCCCCACGGGATTAACATCGCTTCTCTGATTATAGCGAGAAGAACAAATTGTACATACATTCATTTTGCACATATAAGTGTTAAACAATAGGACGTGTCTTATAGACATAGAGAAAATCAGTGCTGCGTCTATTAGCCTGAATAGCTTTCTTGACGCCTCAATGATTATAATCGCCGCGTTTGATGGTTTGATGAACCACTTGACGCCCACCACAATAACGCCTCTGCCTCCGCCCTTCACCGGTGGCCTTGATCACGCTGACCACTTCGAATAACAAGACATTGCAGTATTGATTAAGACCTACAACCAATTCAACCCTACTATCCACCGATAAGTATCCTAGTTAGTTGACTAGTTGGGGTATTGTGTCGAGATGAGATAGACGATGGGTTTTGTATAGGTAAGACTTCAAATTAATATGTGCTTGTAGCATAAATTTCTACACCCGAATCAGTTTCCAGATTGCGGAAGTATAACCTCTACAGTTATTAAATTGTTTGTTGTAGTGTGAGGACTAAGCATTGCGAATGAGAGTAGTGACCAACTTTCTCTCTCTTGCAATTTCTTCTTGTAGTGTTGTATTCTGACGATCCCTTTTTAATATATTCTGAACATTGTTTCTGACCTGAATAGCATGACGCATGTTATCCTTCATCCATGGTGTAGAAAGTGTACGAGTTACCTATGTAACAATTGGAGCACATTCGTCTAAATTTTTGATAAAAACATCAGCAAAAAGTCTAACTTGCTCATTTACATCGTCAGTTGAAGATATTTTGTGCATATCAACTTAGTAAGTTGTGCACTGGTATTGAAGAAAGAGTGTTTTAACTGTAGTTTCCAAGGTGACGAAATGTTCTAATTATAGGCTGACGTTTGGGTTTACTTATGTCAACTTTTACGCTAATAAGATCATTAGTAAGTAAATTAGTAATCAGTAAGTAAACGTATTTGTGGAACAGCATCATGTGTTATAATTATATCGGGGTTGTTAATTATAACCAAATCTAAGAGGGTTGCTGATGTGAGAAATAAAAAAAAAAAAGAGAGAGAGAGAGAGAGAGAGAGAGAGAGAGAGAGAGAGAGAGAGAGAGAGGGAGAGAGAGAAAAAAGAGAAGAGAGAGAGAGAGGAGAGGAGAGAGAGAGAGAGAGAAGAGAGAGAGGAGAGAGAGAGAGAGAGAGAGATGAGAGAGAAGGAGGAGAGAGAGAGAGAGAGAGAGAGAGAGAGAGAGAGAGAGAAAAAATAAATAATAAAGGTTAGATAAAAACACGGAGGATTAGCGTGACCCGTAAGTGATGGCCAAGGTTGCGAGTAAAGGTCGGTTCAATCCAACAAAATTCGGTGGTTTTCCTACGACTTTATCCACCGGGGGACAAAATTCGGAAGAAAACTACAGCAGTAGAGAAGCCCGCACGCTCGGTCTTTAGTTGACCGGGATCTGACGTTTGTGCGCACCAATTTAATAAAAGTAGACGCAAAATATGATTTATGATATTATATACACTGTAAACACAAAAAATCCGAAATCTTGTTACTATGACAAGATCGGCCTTCGTCATTATAGTCTGACAAGAAAACTCATCACACTGACAAGATCTCTTAATCATTTTCTTCTGCACATGACAAGTTCGTAACCTTGTCATGAAATCTTGTCATGAAATCTTGTCATGAAATTCAACGTACTGGTGAAATATTTTTCCATGTAATTCAATAATATACTGTGTGCAAACTTGACTGAAATATTTTCAGTTTATACACATTATTTTCTTTTTATCAATTAGTCCAACTCTCTATCCATTAATCTATCTAACTATATATATCCATCTATCTGTCAATCTTAATCTATATGCCTGTGCTCACACGCACGCGCGCGTATACACACACATACACACACACACACAATTGGGGATTTTTCACTATACAAATTTGGGTGGTTACTGTCCCCCTTGAGCAAGGAAATGGGGGTGTGTTGTGTGTGAGGTCCCAGCTTTGCCCAAAGATCGGTAATAATGAGCTCCAAGCTTGCACTGAGAGGGTGGAACTGGCGATCGCGAGGCAGCTCGCGTGAACAAGACCATGGGTGAATAACCCACCCACACCCACACACACACACACACACACACACACACAAATATATATATATATATATATATATATATATATATATATATATAAATATATATATATATATAATATATATATATATATATATATATATATATATATATATATATATATATATATATATATATATATATATATATATTATATATATATATATATATATATATATATATATATATATATATATATATATATATATATATATATATATATATATAATATATATATATACATTAGTTTGTTTCTGAAGTTTGAGTTTCTGAGTGATAGTTAGAAGTCACCTTTATGGTGATTTGTAAAATATTGCAATGAGAAATATTCATTGCGTTTGGGAAAGAGGCTGATGAGCATTTAGTGCTAAATTGACTTGTTGAAAAAAATTCAAAACCACTTTCTGGAAATAGTAGCAAGAGGGAAGCTAAGGCTAGCGTAGGTGTGTTGTAGGTTGAGTGTAGGCTGATCATTTATTTTTGACGGTTGCATTCTTTTATCTTATGACATTTAATATCTTATGACATTTAAGTCTCCAGTTACTCGGTCACAAATCGTTCGCCATAGAAGATTAATTTTTGTTGCGATTAGTGTACGTACTCATTCACCTGTCGATTTTTCCCTCTTTTGAATTTTCTTTTATTTCACATCATATATTAAGGTGTAGAGTTGAAAGATACGTATATGAATGAAAATCTTTTTCATGTGTCTGTGTAAAAAGGTTAAGAATAAAGTGTTTCACGACAAAAATTACGTGCCAGTTTAATGATCCAGATCGGTGGTGGTGTTGCACGCTCGTTTTGATAAACAGAGAGCCTGGGTTAAATTATAATTGGTCGTCAACGATACCTTAATTAAGGCAAGGTGTCTCTAGATCCGAAATAGTTACCCAGATGTAATAATAGCAGGTGTATCGGCATCTGGGGATAAATATATGTTAGTAGCTACCAAAAGTTCGTTTGTCTATCGTTGTGCAGTCGATAGACATAAACCAGAGCATTTCCTTTGCTCTTGAAATAGTATGACCTGATGGCGCAATTAAGAAAAAACATGTAAGTGAAGAGAATGAAGGGAAAAAAAAATACACAATTTCTACATCTCATCACGCCGCGGTGCAGATGACAGGCTTTACCGCTGCTGGGGCTGGATGTTCGAACGTTCGTAACTTTCCGCCTCTAAGATCATCTTAGAGCGTTCTTAGCGGCCATCTTAGATCTTGGGCTATGAACACCACAAAAATGTATTTTCAAAGGACCGTCCGAATGTTCTTAGCGAATGCGATCTTCAAGCTCGTTTCGTTCCGTTCCGATCATGAGGAATGAAACCCAGCTGACTGTCGCTTGGCCAATCAGAAGAAAGATTTCATCAACCTTTAAAAGTGTTAGCCAATCATAATGCACAGTCAGAATGTACACAATACATGACCCTCAAAAGGAAATATCAAAACACTGAAGACGTATATTACTCGCTAATAACCTCCTGGCGAAACCCCACCCAAAAAATTACAAACTTATAACCTCATTATAGCCTAACCTGGTAAAATTCTAGTTCTTTCCCGCCCTTAGGTCTCGCTAGGAGGTTATTGGTAAGGTTAGATAAGGTTATGGTAAAATTTCGGTAGTGGGTTTTCACCGATTTCGAGGCTGAAAACTATTCCTGAATAGTTTTGATGTGTATTGAATGAATCTGGCACTCGTTTTTGCCGGAAATAAATTTTTGTTTACAGGTGGGGGGGGGGGGGATCCGCCCCTCCCTGCCCGCCCCGCAAACCTTGCTCCGCTTCTCACTGCCGTAGTATTAATAGTTTTCTATTTTTTCTTGATATCATCTGTAACTAAACCAAACCCCACCTCTAACCTAACCTAATCTGATTTAACCTAACTTAACCGTTTGTGGCTAAAATAACGGTCGATTTTCGGTAGTACATGTAGCTCCATTATTATTCAAAATTTTGTGCCATGGGAAATGGGGTTCAAAATACTCAGAATGAAGAAATCTATACGATGATGTAGGTAAGAATCCTATGCCTTTTGAAAGCCCACTACCGAACTAATACCCACCCATTATCCATGCAACTAGACGGTACCTGGAACTGTCGCCGATAGGAATTCTCGACGACGTCGGCGGGTATTCCAATTTGTTTCGTCGGCGAGTGTTCCTATTTTACCCGTGTTTCTGCATTCAGGGATTAAATACCAGAAATTGCCTGAACACTTAGGTTAGGTTATGTGGTTAGGTTATGTTGGCCAGTTGACTATATTATGTCTAGGTTAGATTAGTGAATGAGCGGGGGAGATTCCCCCCCAGCTCAGCACCGATATAATACCGACTTGACATATTACAGTAGATGGGTTAGGTTGAAATGAAAGCCTGCATTCTATTAATTTTTATGTGCTTAACCCCACAATTTCCCTCTGCTTCATAGCCCTCCCGGTTAATATTCCGCAGGAGTTGGCGGGCTCCACAAGCATTACAGCTTATATTTTCTGTATTATTTTTGTCTCACTATATTGTGCAGTAGTTCATTTCCGTTATAAATTATATTTACAAGTAGAAATTATTATCCCTGTTAGTACCTTATAACAGTTGCATTTAATTCCAGTTGGCCATCCCTCCCTCATTCATGCCCACATATAGCCTACATATAACGTACAGCTCTTTTCTCCCTATCATATCTCCTGTAATACAGTACCAAGTGCTGCACTGTCTCATCCACCCCCTCATCCCTCATCTTACACAACTTGCTCCCTACATTCATCCATCTATACACCCTACCATACACCAGTGGTCTTGAACTTGCCTAGAATAACATCTCACTACCCCAGCTTCCATCATTGAACCATTCATTCATAAGTTTCGCTCTACTCATATACTATTCAAGTGTACCTACTCTTCTCAGACATCCTTACCCACCAATCACACATTCCTTTATCCTCTACACACTCATTTAGGTATATATGCAGTTTCAACCAATACTCCCTTGTGACCAATACTCTTCTGACATAACTGGGGGGCTACGCCCCCCAAGACCCCCCTGCTAGTTAACTAACCTAACCCGAGCATTGATTACGTAACCTAACCTCACTGGAGGGGTTTTGCCTCCTCAGACCCCCATGTGTTATTTTTCATTTCCGACAGCTGTAGTGTGGGTTAGAAATACTCCTTATGATAAGAACGAAACGTTCAGGATACTTAAAACAACCGATTGGGTGTGTTGTATTGTATTGGTCTAAACTGCACTTATACCTTTATGTATTTCACTTTTCCATCTACAGTACATGCATTCCACGCACTAGTCCTTTCCTCCCCTAAACACACACATCAAGGTTACCTAGTTTATCTGCCGTTCCAGCACTCATTTTATATAATCTGCTTCTCTATCCATTCCATTCATACACCTTGCGTATCCACCCACTACCCTTCATTCGTTCCAATCTCACTTTATGCCACCGCCATCCGTATCCTTCACTTGACTCATTCTCTCCATCTCATCCTTGTCTCCTATTCTCCTTCTCCACTTCTCGCATCTTCCTCTCCCTTCCTTTGATCATCTTATCTATACACTTCTAGCACAAGACACATTTAATTTTTATTTGCACTTCACTCATTCCAGTCACTTATAGGCATTCAGCAGCATACCATTCATTGCACCCTTCACATTCCCCCTACAACGTCCTGACCAACAATAAACAACTCAACATGAAATAAACAACTTATAACAATTTTATATGGCTTGTATATTAGAATAATCTTCATCGTGCGATCCTACGAGCAGTGTGCGGGTGCTCTTCAGCAACCTTAGCACTAAGAACAACTATGGTGGAAATAAGAAAAAATATGGCGGATGGATGTTCGTAAAGATTGTTTGAAAATATTTCTTAACGCGTTACGTACGTTCCTAGATAAATCTTAGTGCAAAGATAATCTTAGAAACCGTTACGAACGTTCGAACATCCGGCCCCTGGGCTGGAGAGCTCAGCCGAAGGTTGTTGGACTTGGGAGGGTGGAGAAGCGTGATGGGCAGCGGAATTTTCCCCCACCTACGGATTAGGCTAATTAAGTAAACCTACTGAACGAGATATAAAAGTGTAATAAATTTCGGATCGAAGTTTACGATCCTTTTTCGCCATCAGAGTAAATTTCCGGGTGTGTGTCGTGGCTTGGCTGATGAATGCGTGTACATTTTACTGAAATTAGAACTGATAGAACAAAAATAACAGCAAGGTAAATTTTGTCATGAAAAAAGATAACACTGCTGAGGAATTGCTAAGTTCGAGAAAATTGCTCAAGTTAACGTCTTAAGTCTCAGGAAAACCAACAGAAGAAAATGTGCGTATGTTTGTGGGAGACTCAAACAAAAGGGACGCTCTCAAGATTGTATTGCAACAGACATTTACAGGAAGGAGATCTATGATGATACTATGCACATCGATAAAAGTGTTGACCGTCGATTACATTCATAGACTGTTTAACATACTTGATGTTACCTCAGCCATCCACAGACGAAGTAATAGACGCCTGTGCATCCACTGTGCCTCGAACGTGATTACCGAGGGCCCTCACCACTGTTATTTGCTGTGGGCACACTGATCTGTGGCTACCAAAGTCTACTGAGCACTTTTACAAGGATGCCACACATATTTTTCTGGAGTGTCCTTGATTACGGCATCATGAAATTATCGAATGATTACACGGCGAAGAAAATTCCATTTTAACCCAATCTAGCCTACCCTCTCCTAACCCTGAAATCTGTTATAATTCATGCGTTCACCACACGTTGTGTACATCTTCGGGCGTCTATGTATATCAGTACAATAATTAATTACATTTCGTCTATATATTTTTTCATTATTCAAAGCAGCATAATATTTGCAAGTGACGGGAATTAATCATAAGGGATCAAGGTAGATTAATGGAAGAATGGATAGTTGAATGAATGACTCAGTAACATATAAAACAGTAAGTAAACAAATCTCATTCGTGCCTCACTTAATGAGTCGTCACCCCTCTTCTCAAGGCGTCCCAAGATTAGACAATAACAACGTGTCTGGGAAAGAATGATCCTGAGCGCCCAAACATCGTATACCTCATGCCTCCTTAAGCTTTCATCATTTCAGTTAAGTATATACAGCAATCAGATGAGTTTTCTTGCCCACACTCAATGCATGGAAGATAAATTGTACCCTTTTTTTTCCCCCACACACAATTTTTTTTTTAACAACTTACCGACAAGCCTATCGTGTGATCGTGTGTGCCTCTGTTACTCAGAGGGATTTTGTTTCATAGTGTTAGTGACACCTACAGTACGCTACTATTGACTTAAACACTCCATTGCTTTCTTTTTAGGGTATCCTTGAGGGTGTCTATTTACAGCTGGCCGCAAGAGCAGTGTAGCCCCATCGGTACACGGGGCAGCAGCTGGTCCTGCCCCAGGTGGAGGAGAGCCAGTCTCGTCACGGGGACGGCCCCACTCTGCACGAACGGCCTTATTCCGCATTGTGTTTCTTTCTCTGTGAGAGTTTGGCAGCTTGGTTAATCCACCTCGATTTCCTATCCTAGGATTTTTACGCATCTGGGCCGTTGGACATGAATGTGGTGTAACACGAGAATAATGTGGGTATAGTGTGATGTGAGTAGTTGTTCTAACGGAAAAAACTGACGTCTCCCGACCTGAATCTTCAGTTTTCTTGTTCGGGAAGCTTGCCTTTGGGGTTGCAGCAGCTGTGCAAGGTGAGAGACCACCTGGTCCTCGATGGGCAAGAACATCAGCTAAATATTGCAGAAGCAGGGCATGGCATACCTCTTCAGCGCCGCAGGAACCGTCGCCCCGAAGTCGAACAAAGTGTAAGTAGATACAGCTATCTGGCACTAATGAAACATCTACACTAATTGTATCATTGCTTTGACGAGCTCGCTGTCTAATGTCTAGCAGGGAAACACCGCCACCAGCCTCCCCAAGCCCAATGGTGCACTGCAACCTGTCTATAGCTACACATGCTACCCTCACACTTTTTTGGTGACACCCTCTTATTCATGTGTTGTGTGTGTGACCCATTTTCTCCCTCCTTCTTCATACACTTTCTGCATCACATTTTACATATAAAGGTTTCTTGAAACGTGATTGTCTGAATAGTGAATACATGACTCGTATTTACACAGACTGGAACAGCAATCCTTATACCGGCTGTGGTCACCTTATAATATGTGCGCGTGCGAACACGCGCGCACACACACACACACACACACACACACACACACACACACACACACACACACACACACACACACACACACACACACACACACACACACACACACACACACACACACACACACACACACACACACACACACACACACACACACACACACACACACACACACACACACACACAAATGATGTAAAAGCGTACTTGGCCACTCTGTGGTCGCGCATTCGATCCCCTCTGAGGTCCTCTTATAGAAGTCAAAGCAACTAATATATTTAGTTATATTACTTTGATATCACCCAAAGGTCTGTCTCTTTGAGCTCTGAGCTTTTTCCGGGAAAGTAAAGGCTGGGGATCGCGACTCTAGCTCGCTTGGACAAGACTGCAGGTGAATGACACACACACACACACACACACACACACACACACACACACACACACACACACACACCACACACACACACACACACACACACACACACACACACACACATACGTCACACACACACAAACAGACGCACACACCACACACACACACACACACACACACACACACACACACACACCACACACACATACGTCACACCACACACAAACAGACGCACACACCACACACCACAACACACACACACACACACACACACACACACACACACACACACACACACACACACACACACATACAGGGTACTCCATAGTGTAGTGGTTAGCACGCTCGGTTCACAACCGATAAATCCCGGGTTCAATCCCCGGGCGGAACGGAGAAATTGGCGGTCTCCTTAAACCATGAGCCCCTGTCCACCCAACAGTCAATGGGTACCGGGTGTTAGCCGGGGGTGGTGGCCTCGGCCAACAAGCACAAAGGAAGCAAAATAAAATGTAGATAAGGTGACGGGAGCATACGCGTGTAGCTCAGGCCCTGTTAAATACAACTAGGTTAATATGTACACACACACACAAAAAAAAAAAAAAACGTTACACTGCGCCATCTCTACT
>JACEEZ010026411.1:62500-85000 GCA_016584305.1 Chionoecetes opilio
TGGTCGCTGATGGCCTCGTCGTGGTGTGGTCGCTGATGTACTCGTCGTGGGGTGGTCGCTGATGGCCTCGTCGTGGTGTGGTCGCTGATGGTCTCGTCGTGGTGTGGTCGCTGATGTACTCGTCGTGGTGTGGTCGCTGATGTACTCGTGTGCACATTTATAATTAGACGAACAGAGTGCAGAGTTAGGAAAAAAATCAAAGTAACTCTATGTTGTGATTTCCGTTTGCCGCTCTACGAACACTAAAACATAAATATCTGAACAGATTGGCGGGTGAGCTATTCAGAGGCGCCGCTAGTGAAGACAGACAACTATAGTAGACTAGACAACACGGTCAAATGTCTATAATAGTCATTTGATCTTGGAAGACAAGGACGATCAGCGCGTGTATACTTATATGTGTGTATGCGTGTGTGTGTGTGCATGCGTGTGTGTGTGTGTGTGTATGCGCGCGCGCGCGTGTGTGTGTGTGTCTAAATGCAAAGCTTCTTTATGAATCACTATTATACCAGATTGTGTGACTTTATTTACAAGGCATTAAAGGCACATGAATGAATAATAATTAAACGTGTATATATTTGAAAGGATTTGTGCTCTTGCTATACTAACCAATTAACTATTGAATGTGTCATGTGTTTCATGTCATGTTTCATGTGTTGAATGTGTTGTAAGTGTTTCATGTGTCATGTTCTATGTGTTGAATGTGTTGTATGTGTCACGTTTCATGTGTTGAATGTGTTGTATGTGTCATGTTTCATGTGTTGTATGTGTCATGTGTTTCATGTGTCATGTTTCATGTGTTGTAATGTGTTGCATGTGTCATGTATTTCATGTGTCATGTTCCATGTGTTGAATGTGTTGTATGTGTCATGTACTTTGTGTTTGTTTGTTGGAGAAAAGAAAAAAAATCCGTTTTCGTATTGTTTCGTTATTGTTACTTACATGTTTTGTATATATATATATATATATTTTTTTTTTTTTTTTTTTGTCAATAAACTACTAACTAACTGTGTGTGTGTGTGTGTGTGTGTGTCATTCATTCACCCATGGTCTTGTCCACGCGAGCTGGCTCGCGATCGCCAGTTTTCACCCTCCCAGTGCGAGCTTAGAGCTCATTATTACCGATCTTTGGGCAATGCTGGGACCTCACACACCACACACACCGATCCCCTTGCTCAAGGGGGACAGTAACCTCCCGAATCTGTCAAGTGAAGAAATTCCCGAGAGCACGAGGATTCGAACCGCCTACCCACAGAATGGGAGCCCGGCACGCTGTCACCTGACCATCGTGTGTGTGTGTGTTTGTTTTACCTAGCTTGCAGCTGAACGAGTGAATCAGTTTGCCAAATATCGGTGAGGAGAAACCATCGTGTTGCCTCTCTTGCAGCAAAGTGACTCTTGTGGTCCGTCCGCCACACCCCATGGCACGCGGCAATGAACAAACCCGGTAGCCTCAATGTGGCAGGAGCCGGCAATATTTAACCATCAAAAAGAATCAAAGGGTTGTCGCAATTTGTTTAAAGTATGCTTTCCATCTGATTAGTCTATCCTTCAGAGCGAGTGTGTATGTTGTGCGATGTGGGGAGGAAAGTGCTAGTCGTCCTTGCTGCCGGTGGGAATGGCTTTCTTCAGTGCCACCGTCAGTAGTGCACCCAAGCATAACATACGGTAAGCTGCCCAGAAGTTTTGTTATATGTTTCAGTATGATGATGAACAGTATGAAAGTGCAATATAAATTCTTAGAAAAAAATGCAAGAATGAGTTATGGGTGACGGTGTGCCGCTCTTCACTGACGATCAAAGATCACCTCGTGTGCATGTTGCCATCCCAAGACAACATTCGCGAACCACCTGTAGCTACCTGGCCAGGCCTGAGGAAGGGGGAGAGCAGCTAGTTAGCTGACAGCCCCTCCTCTTCTCTTACCATCATATAGCAGACTGTACGTCGCCTAGCTGGCCCTCCTATATGAGTGCTTCCTGTAACCACATCTCGTCCTCCTGCGTTTTCTTTACCTAACGTCGCCTTAAGTCTGTGCTGTTTACTCTGCTTCATTGATGCCGCAGTAAATCAGTCATGTATCAGATCTTATCAAATATTCGCTTCTTGAAATATGTGTTTATCTAATTTAGCCTACACACTTCACATATATTGAGTTTTTTGGACAGGACTTAGTCAGCTTGAGCTGATTTATGGGTAGAAAGTCAGATGAGAGGGAGGAGGAGGAGAAGGAACAAGAAGAGGAGGAGGAGAAGGAGGAGAAGGAGGGAAGGGTTAGATATTTGTGGTACAGGAAGGTTTTCTTTTGCAGACGAAATTAGTGTTTTTGTCGAGTGAAGAGCGTCTCTGGTTCACCTATCTGTTAGGTGAATGCATTGATAAGGGCGATAATGATGAATATGATTATGATGATGATGACAATGATGATGATGTCTGTCGTTTCATAAAAGTACCTGAAAATGAAATTTTTATCCAGTAAAGTACCGTATAAACCACACACACACACACACACACACACACATACACACACACACACACACACACACACACACACACACACACAACACAAAGAAACAAACAAACATATACACATACCGTCCGCAAATCTGGTTATAGTCAGGCGCCACCATCACCTCTCTCTTAAGAACGAGGATAAACAGATACAAAGGCGAACCTCTCCCTTCCGTTGCATATAGCAGTGATAACAAGCAAAAGCCTTGGAATAGAAGTTCAAAGTGAGTCGAAACTCAGAGTAGTAATGTTATGTTTATTGGTTTTCTGATTCCCAGTAAGTCCCACATGCTGTTGGGTGGTTTACATGGTTGGCTCATGGGCACTTGGGCAGCCGCTAAGGAGTTCCTGTACCACCGTGTGACACAATAAAAGAGTTCTTTGGTTACCTATGAAAGAGAAGAGTTATGTCGTAAGAACGAGATGTTCCTCTCCTAACCTATTTTCAAAATAATAACAAGAAAAAAAGGAGCAAGGAAAAACGGACCGTTCGGAATTCCATAAAGATAACTTGTCGGTCCTCATTTCAACCCTCAGTAAAAAGAACCAATATTCTCTGTCAAAATCAATGAAAAGAATCCAATTATTTGAATATGGCCGTTTTGAAGCTCGATCCTGCTCAGATATAGATAGTAAATGAATAAATAAATGTATAAATATATATATATATATATATATATATATATATATATATTATATATATATATATATATATATATATATAGTATATATAATGAAGATTAAAACCAGCGTTGGTAAAAATATTTTGATTGTTTTATGGAACGTTTCGGCTATACATAAGCCATCATCTTAGATGATTAGATGATTTTCATTTAGAATTAGAGTACTTAAGACACACTCTTAAAGTAAATGGGTATCCCCTACAGTTCATTAACACGTATATTGGTAAACAGTTAAATAAACTACACTCAACCCCTCCTCAATATACATACCGCTCATAAAGCCGTTGTTTATAATTCCCTTCATAGGTAACAAATCTTTTTCCATTCGAAACAAAGCTCAACTCCTGCTTCGGCAATGTTATCCACAAGTCTCGCTTAGAGTAGTGTTCAAGCCCCCTTTTACTTTATCACATTGTTTTAAACTTAAGGAGAGAATCCCTGATGCCCTGCGTTCCTCAGTGGTGTACCAATTTAAGTGCAGTAGCTGTAACGCTGCTTATATTGGGCAGACCAAGCGCCACCTCACCACTAGGATCGCGGAGCATCGGGGATTGTCTCACAGGATTCGTAAACCCGTGTCCAAAACACCATTTCAGCCATTCGGGAACATTCCGAAGCCTCAGGCCACCCAATAACGAACCAAGATTTCAACATTTTACACACAAGCTCCCACGACTCCACCCGATGGATATGTGAGAGCCTCCTCACCCACCACCACAAACCATCCCTCTGCGTACAAGGCACTTCAACACCGCTATTGTGCTTCTAAACGATGTGGGAATCCCACATACTCCACTGTTTTAAGTTGATTGGTAGGTGTAGTGTTTTTGATACTGTTTAATTTTTTAAATTTTAGATTAGGCATTTTAAATGTTCATATAATTATAATTTTTATATTTTCATTTTAACATATTTTATGTATTATATCCGATTTTAGGCTGATGATGGCTTATGCATAACCGAAACGTTCCATAAAACAATAAAGATGTTTTTACCAGCGCTGGTTTTAATCTTCATTATAAGATCCCGCTTCCCTCCTGGAGAAAGTATTGCTTCTCTCTCTCTCTCTCTCTCTCTCTCTCTCTCTCTCTCTCTCTCTCTCTCTCTCTCTTAGTAATTAATTAATTAGCAACAATTAGTAATTCAGTGTTTCTAGTAGTACTCGGTGTGAAATACTATTCACACTAGAATATATAGATTTTTTACTAACAAGAAAACACTCCTTCTCGTACTTTACACACACACACAAGAAAATAAGTTACACACCCTTGTTTTCCCTTGTGTGTGTCTGAGGTGAGTTTCAGTGGATCATTTGTACCAGTGTCTCCCCCTGAGGTGGAGACTCGCCCTGAGCGTTATCCAACACCCTGCCGCCTCCCTCTGCCCTCTCCATCATCCTCGCACCTCACCCCACTATAGAAAGCCCATCGCTACCCACACTCCTCGACGTCACAACGCTGCTTTAAGGCGGCGTCACTTTAGCACTTTTTCCGTCTAGTTAGACGTTCTCAGTTGGTTTTTTCTCGCTCTGACTAGTTAGTCCGTCTGAATCAGTCAGTCTAAGTCAGTCAATCGTGATCGTCTTGATATGGAAAGTTTAAGTCAACTTTCTTAGTCAAATAAAAATCCATAGTGATTACTTTAAAGATATTCGATATAAATCCGTAATTTTTTGCAAATTATAATTCAATACATTTGAAAGTATTAAAAATATTCACGTGACTATTGTACATGTAGATGCATTTAAAAGCCGGTTCTATATAACAGCCAACAGTCTCTCGCATGACTCGATTGTTCTTCTTCTTCTTGTGACCTTTCCTGCTTATTATCGCTTTGTAGGTTGTCTGTCAAGCTCGTTGTGTTTCTTTTTCAAGACACTCAAAATTTGTTTCTCACTCTTAAAGACTTCAACTTAAGATTATAGACGAAATGCTGTGGATACGTAGGTAGCTCAGAAGAATTTCTCGTTGAATGCATACGCGTGGCCACCTCTAGCTTGTCTCTGGGACCACAGAGACTTGTACACCAAGAAGGCCTTGATATTCTAGGTCTTATCTAGGTCGATATTAGGTCTACTACTGATAAATGATACACATAATTAAGTGTATACCAGCAATAGCTTGCCCTGGCGTCGGAGGCTTGTTTGTTTACATGCAACAGCTGACTGGTAGTGCAGGCGAACGATTGTGTGTGTGTGACGGCTTGCAGTCAGAAAATTGTTAGTTATGAGAAAGTTGCAGAAAAAACTAGACGGAGAAAGTGCTAGTGTGACGCCGCCTTTAGTCAACTCCTTCAGGTTATTCCATTTTCCATTCAAATAAAACTGATTTGCTGTGTGCTAACCCATGTACGTCTGTCCTGTAGTGTGCCAGACTCACCATTATGTTGTGTCAGCTCTTAAGCAACAGCCTCACGCTTCTGCACCTGTGGCATCATCTGCTGGCCAATGGCTGCCCTAACCGCTGCCTGTGGGGGCTTCATGGTCAAGCATCCACCCTCACGCTTCTCACCGCCCGCCATTCCAACTGCCTTCCTTATAAGCGCTTGGAATTCTCGCTATTGGCCTTGGGGCTGACGGTGGCCACGCAGACCACGACGCCTGCAGGTAAGTTATAATGACAGTGTCTGGTTGTTGATGATTTCTTCACCCATTATAGAAAATGAATGTCTCAGAATAAAAGTATGTATTCTGTCGATTAGTAATTGCGTAATTGCACATTTTATGTGAAATAACTGCTGATATACTTGGCCATCTTTAATATAAATCACTAAAACTTTGAGCAGATCACTTCCATCTGTTACTCTCTTTTGAGGTTTGCTTACAATAAGGGAGTTTTCAGGTGATCTGATTGAAATCATGAAATATTATGTACGTAAAATCGTGAGAAGAGTTGTATAAAAATGATTTTATATTTGTAAGGCAAGTAGCTGTCTAAACATTGAATACTGCATCATAGCCACCGCTTACCCTCACACATATTAGTTCCCAGTTGGCTTTAGAGTAGAGTGGTAAGTGTGGATATGCGACTATAACCAGACAGTCACACCTACATAATATTCACGCCTCTTAATACACACATATTGTTATATGGCAACTGCGCCACAATGTGGCAACAGTGCACCGCCCTCCAGGCATCCATGTAGCTTAGTCGTTGCCCCGCGGTCAGACCTTCAAGACCGGCTCCTCGCCGGGTGGTCCCGCATATCTCTGTTCTCTATAATAAACACCTACGGAAGATGCTCGCTTCTCCTTCGGGTAAACTTCCCTCAACCACTCCGGTTAATCACTGCAAACCACGAGCAGCATGGCGCAGATCGCAGGTATAAGAACTTAGAGTGACGGGCAAAGACTCCCGCCATTCCCCAGAACACACCACCGCCTTGACGCCACGAGGCATCTCTTCACCGCGACCCACGCTTCCTCCCTGGACTACTTCGTCTCCAGCGACGTGTGCTCGTGTGCCTGTGAACAGACGTAAGGCGTGTGGACTGCGCATGACGGTAGGGTCACCAGTGTACCATAAGTGCCGTGTGTGTTTTGCAGTATGCGTTTTTTGTACCGGGGTCCCGTTGGTTGTTCATCGGAACGCCGCTTGGTACGGGTGACCTTGGAACCAGGTGCGAGCGGCTAGAGCCAGACCCCCACCCCGCTCCAACGCCACCCCGACACGCCACACACACACACCACATTCACACACACAACCCACATCTCCCTGTGCTCTTGATATTCCACGTACGGTGGTTATCTTTTTAAATTAGTGTCTCCCTTCAAGATGTCATTCCCCGTTTTGTCACCCGCGGCTTGCGGCTCGGAGGATGACTTAAGAGGAAATCGCTTCCCCACCCTGTGAACCACTAAACACAACACATTCATCCCCGCTATCGGGGGACGCGATATCAAGCTTGATTAGCTATTTGGAGGAGTCCCGGTTATCAGCTGATAATTCACTGGTCGACACCAAATATGGTTCTGAGTTCATTGTGTGTGGGTTGGAAAGTATTTTCGCTGCTGATTTAAAAAATGGCATTGCTTTTTCTCTAGCACGTATAGTTTTTGAAATATCGGCATTTTAAGTTTTAATAGCTATTATAATTATATACGTATATATAATTATATAATTAATCGAAACAATCCCCCTACGTTAATATATATTACTCTTAATTAAATTCTGGTGGTGCCTGCGGCTTTATTAGGACCTAATGTACATATCTGGCAAAAAATATACTTAAATTATGTTCCAAATATATCCGAAAATGTGCCACATCTTGGAAATATCCGAAAATATGCCAAATCACAGTAAATTTTGACTTTATATATATATATATATATATATAATATATATATATATATATATATATATATATATATTATTTAACTGTATTTTGGAACACAACTTCGAGATTTTTTTTGAGAGAAAGATGCGCTAGTTCGTAGAACAGTCAGATCTAGACTTCTTCAGAAGAACAGTCAAGATCTCAAATTGGTATTAAATATACATATGATCAAAACTATACCTAACACTCAAATGTACTCACCCTGCTCCATAGTACATCAGAAGTGTTTCTGTAGTTTGCTCTTTCGTTTGTAGGAGCAGCTACTTTCACGTTGTAGCGTCCAGCAATAGTCCCCTATCATGTTGGGACTGAATCGTCCTTGGTATCGGGTTTCCATGGTGGCAATGTCCTGGTGGAAACGTTCCCCCTGCTCATCACTGACCGCGCCAAGATTCGTTGGGAAGAAATCAAGATGTGAATGGAAAAAGTAAATTTTGAGTGACATCCGAGCCCCAAGCGCATAGTAACTCTTCAACATGTCATTTACAAGTTCCTCATAATTCGATGCTCGAACATTACCTAGGTAGTTCTTTATAACAGCCAAAAAGCTCTTCCAAGCAGCTTTTTCCAGGGCAGTTAGGCTCTTTACAAAGTCATCATCATTGAGTAGTTGACGAATTTGAGGGCCATTGAAAACACCTGCCTTTACTTTGGCTTCAGATACAGTGCGTTCAAACTTTGCTAACAAATACTGAAAGCCAGCACCATTTTGATCCATGGCCTTCACAAAAATTTTCATTAACCCAAGTTTCAGATGCAATGGAGGTAAGTACACCTTTTCACTGTCAACAAGAGGTTTGTACATACAGTTGAACCTGCCAGGAGAGTCTTTCGGTCGTGCTGGCCATTCCTTTTGTTTGTAATGTTTGCTGTCCGCTCTAGAGTCCCACAAACAAAGAAAACACATGTGCTTAGTGTAACCTAACTGGAGTCCTAGAAGCAAGGAGATTACCTTCAGGTCCCCACACAGATTCCACTGATGTTCTTCATATTTAACAGCAGATAACAAAGTCTTCATAGTTTCATAAGTTTCACTCATTTCATGGCCATGCGCAATTGGAACACTCGGAAGCTTATTTCCTTTATGCAGAAGAACGGCCTTTAGCGTGTTTTTTCCTGAATCTATGAACAGCCGCCACTCATTCTTATCATACGTGTGAGACTCACAAAGTTGTTCCATGAGTGTGTCAACATCAAAGCAGTAACAGAGCTTGTGTTCCATCTTGAAGAAGCTTGAAAGTTCTTTATGTCTACGACGAAACGTGGTGATGAGAACTCCTTCTTGTAGCAAATTCCATTCCTTGAGACGAGATCCAAGGACTTCACTTTTCTCCTTGGGTAGATCTAGGTCCCTAGCAAGGTCATGTAGCATTTCCTGACTGATGAATTTGGGCTCTCTGTTGTCTGCCATTTCTTGAAAGTCTGTATCCATGGGATTATCCTCCTCGTTCGAATCTGATTCACTTACAGCACTTGCAATTGGAACATTTGGAACTGGGAGATCAGGACCATGTGGCACAGGCCTGATGGCAGAAGGTACGTCAGGATATCTGATTTTAGCTCGCGTTTTTACTGAATATCCTTTGATGTTAGTGAGGCAGAAGTAGCAGTCATTACTGTGATCCTTTTGTTCACGCCAAACCATTGGGATGCCGAATGCCATGCCTGATGGCCGTTTGCCACGCATCCATTCATTCAAGTGGTTCACACAGGGGTTGCATGCTACGTGAGGGGCCCACTTCTTATCTTGATCACCTATACGGCACTTGAAGTAATGCAGATAAGCTGCTTTAACATTCTTTGTAAGAGGTTTCTTCAGGCTGTCAGGGGTAAAAATTCCACATATGTAACAAAAACTGTCCGATGCATTCACACAGTTACGGCGCTCCATCACAACCCGGTACAAGGTACTATATACGGTAAACCAACTAAAATTAAGACTCCACTAAATCAAACGCATCATATCTGCAAAGAAAAAGAAAATGTTTAAACATATGTCAATAGCTGTACGATCAGTAGGTAAAAATGTACTACACAGCCTGCTAACCCCTCGCCAATACGCAGCGCGCACACCCTCCCCTGCTCACTGCACAAACCACACTGGATGTGATAGAGTTAATTGAACATCAGATTTGAGTTCAGCAGGGTCGATTTACCTATAATCAACTTCATTTAGTCCAGAACCATATCTTCGATTTTTTTTTGTCGACCAGTGATAATTCTATTGCTGACACGAATTCGCAGTCATCTGGTGAAGCATCAGAGACCTCAGCAGTCTGGGTTCACGCCTGGTAAGTCAACAACGGACCGTATCCTAGCGCTTCGTGTCCTGGTGGAACGCCGACGTGAGTTTCGACAGGGGATGCTTGCAGCCTATGTTGATCTCAAGAAGGCGTTTGACTCAGTGCATCGTGAGTCACTCTGGGATCTTCTGCGACTTCGAGGGATTCCTGCAAGGACTATTGGTTTGATAACTGGTCTGTATTCTGGGACTGAGAGTGCTGTGAAGTGTGGGGCAGGTGTATCCAGCTTCTTTCCTGTGAATGCAGGAGTGAGGCAAGGGTGCGTCCTTGCCCCATCACTTTTCAACGCTTGTATGGACTGGGTATTGGACAAGGTTGTAGATCAAAGTGATTGTGGAGCATCCATCGGCAACACCAAGATCACTGATCTTGTTTTTGCCGATGATGCAGTAATCTTTGCTGAGTCGCTGGAGGTCCTGGTGATGGCTCTCGAGGCGCTGCAAGAGGAGGCAAAGCCTTTGGACTTGAGGTCTCCTGGCTCAAGACCAAGGTCCAGGTGTTTGGAGACTTACTAGATGAAGCAGTACAGTGTTCATGCGTGTGGCGAGGACATTGAGATCTTGGAAAGTTTTACATACCTTGGTAGCGCAGTCCATAATGACGGCGGTCACGTCAAGAAGTCTTACGGCGGATTGGCATAGCCCACGGTGTTATGGACTCGCTCAGCGGGAGTATTTGGCGTTGTCGGTACCTGTGCAGGAGGACAAAGATCCGGATCTTCAAGTCGCTTGTGATCCCTGTCTTACTCTATGGTTGTGAGACATGGACACTAAATAGTGACTTGAAGAGACGAATCAATGCCTTTGGTAATAAGTGTCTTCGCAGAATCATGGGGTATCGCTGGGATGATTACGTGTCAAATCAGCGATTGCACCGTGAGACTGAATCGAGGCCTATTACCTGCATAGTCCGTCAGCGCCAACTTCGGCTATATGGGCATGTGGCACGCTACCCTGAAACCGATCCTTCCCATCGGGTTGTATCTGTAGGAGACAATCCGGCGTGGAGGAGGCCAAGGGGGCGCCCACAAGGCTCGTGGCTGGGGCAAGTTGATGTTTCTTGTCGAGAGCTGCTTGGTATGGGAAAGGAGCCTGCATGGGAACTCGCGCGTGGTGACCCCCGGGAGTGGCGTCGTAGGGTGGGCGAGGCGACGCGCCCCCCGGCGTATGCCCCCAATGATTGATTGAGTGATAATTCGACGCATCCAGGATGAAGAGGAGAGGTGCCAGCGTGATGAGGAGAGACGATTACGTGACAACGAGGCCAGAAGAAAGGAGGAGGATTCACGGTTTCAAGTCCTTGTCACACTTCTGTCTCCTCCGCAGTCTGCTGCCAGCGCGCGGCACATTCCTTCACCTTCAGCCTCCCACGAAGCCGGTGCCCGCGGCCCGTCACCCACGGTCGCGGCTCATGCGACAACCACCGCCCCGCTCGCCGCCTCTCCTGTGACTGCCACGCCCAGCGTCGCAACTTCCGCAGGCAAGCATGTGGCCCACAGCCCACCGACGTTGCTGGCTGATTCTTCCTTCCAAGTTTTCCGGCAGTGGCGTAGTCTGTGGGAAGATTTCTCCACCATGCTGGATTCACAGAGGCTGCCACGACATAAGCAACTCATCCAGCTGCGGATGGCTGTGTCACTGAACGTACAAAGGATCCTAGAACATACCCTAGGGATCGTACCTGACACTTCCTTGACTGTGACAGAGGTCTTAGACACCCTACAGTCCCACTTCAAGAGCCAACGAAATGAAGCACTACGCCGTCGAGAACTCCTGTGTTGTAAGCAGGCTGACGGCGAGTCATTCTCCGATTTCTTCGTACGCCTGAAGAACCTGGCAGAGGAAGTTGACTTGTGTACTGGTAACGCTATGACGTGCGCGGAAATCCAATCGAAAATGGTTCTACTGATGGGTGTGTGCGAGATGAAGAGCTGATTCAACGCCTTATCTCCCTAGACACAGGCGCCTCTCTCCAAGACGTGGTCACCTGTTGCCGTTCCTTCGAAGTCACCCGCCATACAGCTGTAGTGGTCAAAATGACCATCTACACCGTTGTCACCATTATGTAGTGCCCACCTTGGGAGTGTACTCTACAGTCCTGGTTACTCCGCTGCCACCACCCACATTAAGTGGGAAAAACTATATGAATGAACAAAAATAAAAGATTTAAGAAAATATGTAAGTACTGGTTGGAAACTGAATGACAACGCGTTAATATATTTCTAATTATAATATATTTAACTCTTTACTGTCTCACTTGGTAATTATTATACATTCACAAGTTATCTTAATATTAAGTCTTCCTTCCCTCCTAGCGATACGCCCAGCGAAAATGCTTCAAGGTGGGGTTTCGTTTATTTTTTTTTTTTTTCCCTAATATAGTTTACTATATTGGGAACTTCGGTTGCACTATAACCACATTAACGATAGCACATGTAATGCTCAAGTCGTCATCCTGATCTAGTGTACTATCTCTGGTAACTTCAGTCTGCACTGTTACCCCTTTAACGGTACGCATGCGTAATGCCAAGTCGTATCATAATAAATGTATACGTAGTCTTATCCACTTCCAAACTGTTTCCCTATCACCTTATTCTATTTCCTTCTTCTCCTTGTCCTCACCACGGCTGGCTGTGACATGTGTAGTTGCCCCTCTGCCTAATTTGTGAGCGATTGGCCCCTGGTCCGCCAAACAGCATCCTACCTTGGGACCCTAGTAATACACGTTATTAGTCCTGGTCAAAACAAAAAGAAGCACCAGTAAGTCATGTTACATCTCTAGTTAACAAACATTCATAACATACCTTTACCAAGGGCGAGAATATCACCTCCCACAGGCGACTTAACTCAATGACTCATGCTGCTCAAAATTATCTAGCCTAGAATCCCGTTTTCACCTCGTTTCGCTACGTGTCTAATTATACTGGGGGGCTTAAAATCTAAGCCTAACCAGGATTCAGGGAATGAGGCGTGGAGGAAAATTCCTCGTAGATTTTGATACTTATGTGTATTCATCTCTTCCTCATCATTAAACGTAATTTCTCGCGTTACACACGCCTCCGCTATATACTCGTCTCCAAGCCAGCTTCGCGTATGTCTACCTACAATGAAAGGCAGGCGCCACGACAAGAAGCCTCATTCACCTCACAGCCACCTTCAGGCCAGCGCGTGAAGACATTCAACATAGAACAGCGCGTTTCCCAGCCCTGGTCCACCCCTGCCATTCCTGCTCGAGGGGGTCATGGCCCAAAGTGTCCGGCAGGGGCTGCGTCTTGAACAAAACTTGCGGGGTCAAGGGCATTGGCCGGGGACTGACAAGTGTCCGCCAAGACAGCCCAATGCGCCTCTGCACCAGGACTGGCCACTACGACAGGTTCTGCCGCAAACGCCTAGCCCGGGGGCCAGGGTGGCGCGTTAACGTTGGTTCGGCCATTCACCCCACCTCACGGCAGTAAATACAGCAACTGTCCTAGCGTAACAGATGTCTCACCTTCAAGTGCCAAGATCCCACCCGGTCTGCGTCAACTGGGCACGGAGAGTCTTACTTCAAGCTCTAGATGTTACCAGACACAGGCGCGACGTCACTGTCATCGGGACACGAGACACTTGCAAATGTTCACATCCCCTCAGGCAGCCCTACAGCCCTACCGTTTGTCTACTACTACGCTGAAAGCGGATGGGTTAGAAAAAATGACACATGCTGTGGGATTTTTTACGCTACCTTTACGGATCCACGTTTGTGAAATCTTGTTACCGCCAGGGGGATACAGGCTTGCACGAGGGCTATTAAACGCCCCTCCTCTCCTACGGCCTAATCATGGAGCTGGCTTCATTTCACCTGCCTGCCCGAAGCCACTATTGAGGTAAAACACGGTCAAACAGATGCGCTTGAGAGACTTCTCCTATCCTACCACGTCCCCGTCAGCTGCACGGGCGCACTTTCTGTGCGCGAGTTTCCGGAAGTGTTACTCTCCAAAGGGGATCTCAAAACGTCTCTTTCTGAAAACCCATGGTGGCAAAACCATGAGGATTTCACGGGAAGGAGGGAGCCGTAACATTCGCCATTCACACACCGAGGAGGTTCACTTTGCTTTCCAGCGTCAAGTTCAGGAGGAACTTAGTCCATGCACGTCAGGGAATCCTCAAGCCGCCGGTGACGACCCTTCAGAGTGTGTCACCCGCTAGTCGTCGTGGCTAAGGATAAATGGCGTGAGAATCACGGTTGAATGACGAAACTCAACGATCAAGTGGGCCCCCGCCCGACACCTCCTCGCCCAGTACCAAACTCCCCTTCACCGCCGTCCGCAGTGTTAAAACGTCAGCGCGTTTTTCACCACAGCGGACCGTTCTTGTGCGAGGTAACGGCAGTTGGAACTGCACGAGGAGGACAACACCTGACAACCTTTATCACACCATACGGCCGCTTTCAAACACTGCAGAGTTCCCATGGGGTGTCTCGGTCCGGTGACGCTTACTGTCTCCACGGCGACCTTGCCCTGCAGGATGTAGGATAAATGCGTTAAGGTGGTGGACGACATTCTCCCTCTTCGACGACGACCTCCCACGCCATCTCTAACGTATTCACCAGATGCTCACTAGATGGTCGCAAGTAAGGGATCACACTTAATTTAATTAACAAGGATAGTTGGTGGCGCCGCGCCCTAGTGTGAGGCTCTGCGGGTAAACCTCTCAGATGAGAGGCTGGTCGCGGGAGAGGACAGAGCAGGCCATCCGGCGATTCGCGATCCAGCCTAAACTTGGACTGACTTTCCCGCTCATTCATGGGCCTGGTGACCAGCTGTCAGAGTTCACCCCAGCCATCGCCGCTGACGCCCAGCCAACTACGCCCCTGATGGAGCCCCCCCTCCAAAGGGAAAAGTTATTAGACACCTGTCACGACGAGGCTCTTCAGTCGTGTCAAAAACGGCGCTGCTTCGGACCGCCGATTCTCGCTCACTTTGACCCCAGCATTCCAGTTATTTTTCAAAGTGACTCCTCCGCGCCTATACGGTCTTGGTACGCCCTACTGCAAGACCATGGCCAGGGACGCACATGCCTCATTTCAGTGTGGCTCAAGATTCTCGCTGACGCCGAGGAACCCGCTACGCCAACATGAAATCGAAATGCTCGCCGCCTCCGTGGGCCAGTCGAATTGCAGGGCCTTATGTGATAGGCCTACAGAGCTTCACATTGATGACGGGGACCATCGACCATGATCCAGATTCTCAACCACTACCACATTGGACTCGTTGAGAACCCTCGCCTCCAACGCCTCAAAGAGAAGGTTTCGCCCTACGGCCGTATTATGGCGTGCTGGGAAGGCAGGCTCTGCATCCCCGATTGCCCTGTCACGGAGCCCCGAGTAGCCGCCCACGCCAGAGACGAGATGTGTGCGCGAAGCCGCACACACCTCAGGAGGTTCGTGTCCCTCAAACGCCACAACCAGGATCAGGAAGAAACCTTCACACCTCGATCCGCCACACAAAGACGCCGATAGGACGATCCAGGAACTCTGAGCCGCAGCAGCGACAGACCGTCGTACACCCGCCTACGGGGGACTGCGTTGACGTCAGGATTCCCTTCCTAATCGGTACAACCCAGCCAAGCTCTCTACTCCCCTACTGGAAATTCCGTGTACACCTGACGCAGACGGGGAGCTGTCCTGTCTGGCGAAAATTGTGGTTCCTGCAGCCACCGCCGCCCGGCACCCTGCTCGCGCGCACGACAGTCGCCGAGGTGTCGCAGGCCACGAAGCATCCGTGGCACAGCAGGACTGTCTCTGGGCCAGTATCGATGCCTCATTACCAGCAACATCCAAGCCTGCGAGCCAGGCCAGATCCACAGCCCAGTCAGAAACAGGAACCACTATCGTGCGACGACCACCCCCTTCCAGGCCTTTCGAAGTCCGTCTCGCAGACTTTTTCTCCGTCGCCGGGGAAGCGTTCCTGGTCATCGTGAACAAGACTATACGGGTGGATGTGGTCGTCCCCTGCGGGTCCGATACTACCGTACGCCACACCATTTTTTTTTTGTTTTACGGGTGGCTCTTCTGCCGGTACTTCCGGGAAGTTGGTGTCCCCGCCGCCTCCGGATTGACGGCGGGCTCCCAATTCAACAAGCATGCCTTCCGGAACTTCACTGAGGACTGGGGTGTCCTACCACGCGGTATCTTCGGCCGATACCCCCAGCCTAATGGCCACGCCCGAGTGCGGCCGTCAAGTCGGTGAAAAAACCTCATCCTCAAGACGGCACATTAACAGTGAAGACTTCGACAGGGACTTCTCAAGGACTTTTCAACTTCGAATTCGACTTCGCCTTCGACGCGAGCTTTGCAATTCATAAAACTCCACGGGACGATCCCTGCGATGACACTTTATGGCCACCCCGCTCGCTCCTGTGGTCCCATGCCCTCATGAGGTCCTTCTCGGAGGAGTGAAGGCCCGCCAAGAGGACTGTGATCGCCGAGCTGTTCGCCAGTGCTGAGGCAGGTCAAGCTGCAGTACGACCAGCATGACCGCCCCCTACCAGGCTGTGTGTCGGCTAGGAACCGTCCGTGTTCAGGACCAGAATCACCACCGCTCGGGACAAGGTGGGGTGTTATGGGCTGCGGCACGACCAGGGACTTTGGAGGGCGTCTCCCAGTGGGCGCGTTCTGGTGGCGAAACCGCAGTTTCCTTCGACCCGTCCCAATCCCTAGTGACGGACCACCATACCCCGCGTCCCTGTGTTCCCCTTGTTCGGACGCGAAAATCACGTCCCCTTTATTCACCCCCTGTGACCCCGCGCAGTTCTAGAGGCTCAAGGAAAAGGAGTCGCTCGAGACTCGCGCTTACGAGCGTGAGGGGGGAGGAGGTGAGGATATTGCGACTATAACCAGTACAGTCACACCCGTACATAATATTCACGCCTCTAATAACACACATATGTATATGGCAACTGCGCCACAATGTGGCAACAGTGCACAGCCCTCCAGGCATCCATGTAACTTAGTCGTTTGCCCCGCGGTCAGACCTTCAGAGCGGCTCCTAGCCGGGTGGCCCGCTATCTCTGTTCTCTATAATAAACACGATACGGAAGATGCTCGCTTCTTATTCGGTAAATCCCCTAAACCACTCCGGTTAATCACGCAAACCACGAGCAAAGTAAGTCTCTATAGTTGTCTCCAGGGCAGTGTTTTAAAAGAAAGGGGGCTACTGTGGTCCTGTTTTGGATTGCGGGTTTCAAATTTAAAAGGGATTCCCCCGTACTATGAATGGGGAAAGAATCGATATAACTTAATAAAGCACTGTTAACCCACCATCAGATTTCAAAAAAAAAAACCGTTTGACCACCATTATTTAATAACAGCACTATCCCTTTGTGAGGCAAATAACCCTTGTAAGAGAAACAGGGTATTAAGGTCAGGTAAAATATCGGTATGGGGAAAAAAAATTAAAAAACACGTTCCAAAAAATAAAAATTTGTGCACAAACTATAAAACCTAAAAAATATTTTTCTTTGCAGATGTAGCATCCAAATTTGATGAGAATTTTGGCTCCGACTCGAATTTGGGGCAAGTTGTTTTTTTTAAACCAAAACTACATAAATCTTTTTTATGACCTTGCTGTATATTTATGTGGGCACTCATGCGATCGCGCTTTATAGATGTCTCTTTCCCATCTAGCCCTCCCCCTTTGCAATGTAAAAGTGTTGGTGACACTTACGAGAAAATGATGAAAAAATTAGTCAATCGTTGACCCTGAGCCCAGTAGGGGTATATAAGGGGTACGGACGTATACTACTAGCATTAGGACCCCTTTTAAACACACACTGCATCTCCTCAGATGTGCGAGGGTCTGGAAAACTGCCCCAAAAAAGGTGTTAGAATTTATTTGATCTTTAGAGACATTACTGACCTGATAATAGGAAACCTACATCTAAGTGGCATCTTTTTCTTGTGTAAGAGTCAAAAAAATTTTCTCGGGGATTTATCAGTTCTGAGAGATAGGGGGCCAGAAAAGGGGGGGAACCCCTCCCCGAGTCAAAAGTAGCTTTACTAGGGGGGTGTAAGGGTGAAGAAAAAATGTTTCACAAAAAACTTTTCCAAAATACTTTTTTCGCCCCCCAGTGCATTCTTTTTGCCTTTTAGGTTATTGAAAATTGACCACAAAATTAAGGATGCCATAACCTTTTAGTTAGGAAGTTTTAAAATTTTTCCGTCATTTTTAAACCCCCTGTACTAAAGGCAGGTTTGACTGGGCTTTTTTGGCACTTTTATAGCGCGGGGAAGTCGGCCCCCTTTTTCGGGCTAGTGCGGAGATTACGTTTTACACACGCAAATTTGTTTTCCGGGAAAACAAATCTTCTTTTTCTTGTGACCTTTTCTTCTGAAATTTAAAATAAACGCTTTGTAGGTCTCTTCCCGTCACTATTTAGTGGTTTCCCTGTCCAAAAACCATAAGGGAAACAGGGATCACAAGCGACTTTAAGATCCCGGGTCTTTGTCCTCCTGCACAGGGACCGACAACGCCAAAAACCCCCCGCTGACGAGTCCCTAACACCGTGGGCTATCCAAAACCGTCGTAAAACTTCTTTTACGTTTACCCGCCCGTCAAATTTTGGGCTGCGCTAAACCAAAGGGTTTTAAAAATTTTTCCAAAATTTCAAGTCCTCCGGCCACACGCAGAACAGAACCCGTACTCTTCATCTATAAGTCCCAATACCCGGGCCTTGGTCCCTTTACCAGGAGACCTCAAGTCCCAAAGGCTTTGCCCCCTCGGGGCAAGGGGGCCTCGAGAGCCCCTCACCAGGACCTCCCACGAAATCAGCCAAAAATTACTACTCATCGGCAAAAACCCAAAACAAAAAATTGAAGAGACGAAACAAAGCATTTTTGGGATAAATGTCTTCCCCAGAATCCCTGGGTTTTCGGGGGGGGGGGTGGATGAAATTTCGTTCAAATCAGCGATTTCCCGTGGACTGAAACGAGGGCCCATTACCCTTCCCTAGTCCCTTTAGCGCCAACTTCGGCTATATGGGCAAATTTGGGACGCTAAACCCCGAAACCGATCCTTCCCCTCGGGGGTTTATCTTTTAAGAGACAATCCGGCGTGGAAAAAAACCAAAGGGGGGGCCCACAAGGCTCGTGGCTGGGGAAATTTTGATTTTTCCCTTGTCGAATTGCTTGGTATGGGAAAGGAGCCTGCATGGGAAACTCGCGGGGGTGGACCCCGGAGTGGTACGTAGGTGGGCGAGGCGACGCGCCCCGCCGTTTGCCCCAAAATGATTGTTGATTTTTATGGTCTGTCAAGCACGACTTGACGACACCAGGGTCTCCCTGACTTCCCGTCCTGCCTTTGCAGGGTCGGGTCACGTCGCGCTAGGGGCTAGGGTCTAGTGGCCCTGGCTTATGGGTATTGGCGCGCGAAGAAAACTTTTCGCACACTTATTTAAAGTGTATTGGGATAGTTTCATTTTTTTCCTTGATATCATCTACAAAATAAAACCCCTTCTAACCTAACTAATCTGATAACTACACCGTTTTCTGCTGTAGCTAAAACGGAAATTTTCGGTATTATATGTATCAGCCATTGGCATGGAAATTGGATTCAAATTAAGGATGAAAAGATCTGCACGATGATGTAAGTTAAGTTTGTTAGTTCTTAGTGCCCAATACCGAAATTATACCAATAATTGGGGTGATTGGGAAGAGGGTGGTGCTGGTTTCTGCGTTTATTTGAATTTGGCGCGCGAAATTCTCGGCCGATAAAAGACCGATCGAGCGGTGTGTTATTTAAAAAAAAAAACCTAGGGCGATCATGACTCTCAGCCCCAGTTCCAGACCTCTTCTCCGACTTCTCCGCGCTATAAAAATGCCGAAAAAAGCCCAGTGTGAACCTGCTTTAACACATAGAAGTGCACCACCCGGGAAATTCAAGTAGCGTGACAAACTCATACCTGGCAGGCGAGTCGCAGCACTAGGTTGTACAAGTATGTTACAAAGGAGTCACCTTGAAAGTGACACAAAACCTTCATGTAGATAACAGAGGGTCAGAGTGTGGCAACTCCATGCAGCAGAAACAGTTAATTTTTGTACCACGAAATAACTATATGGATACATATATGCAGTGTTGTTATTGAGTTTTGTATGCGAATCTGACTCATCACCCTTCAATGTAAAATTCATCACTAGTTGACTGGTGACTCATGTATTAGTAGTTGGTGGTCTTTCGCTCACAAAAAGTTCTCTAAATGTTACCATCTTTCCATTTTAAGAGTTGTGTTTGCCACCATCGTCACGTTGTCAATGCCACCGAACACAGATCACAAGGCTCTGGCCCTGTCCTGCATGGCATAATGAAGCCACGTAGGAACTTGGACAGTTCTCTACCGTGATGAGTGACGTCGCCATTTAAATTTTCATTAAATAATATTCAGTCGATCATATTTGTACGTGGGTTTGCATCTGCCTTTTAGTAAATATTGGCTCACTTTAGTTTATGGTGGACTGATGAGGCCTTCAGCAAGACTAGTACTGTAAGAAATGAACACAAAAAATGGATATTCACCATACTTTTCCGTCGATAGGTCAGTAAAATAACTCATATTCTGCACATTGATGATTAGACATTTCAGAGCCCACCTTTTTAGAGACTATCAATACTAAAGCCTAATGTAAAGTTAACTAATGAAGTTCTACGGCGCACTTGTTACACCACGGCGGAGTCTTGATCTAGCAGCGATTGTTGAGCTGGCATGAAGCAGATATCCGTAGAAATGGTAGAGTGACATGCATAATGAAGAAAATGTACGAACTATGAAGGTAACCTATAGTATTGTGTAAACAAAAACTGGTTTGTATAGCCTACCGTCAATAACACTATAGTCGTCACTGCACTAATGTCGCCAGGCGCCATATATTACGAATGTTAGCATCACTACAGATTTGTATGTGCCACTAAAGAGACATGCACAGTAGTTTATATTATATACCTGTCTTCAATGGCACTTACAAACCTGTAGGGATTCTTAAATTCGTACTTAAGTTCGTACTATAAATGCCTGGCGACATTAGTACAGTGGTGACTATTGTGTTATTGGCGATAGTGGTATTCATTGCGCGGCTCATATAAAATTATTATAATGAATTAACATAATTCATTAATTATTATAACTGACAACGATGATAATGAAATTGATCATGCAAATATTAATGATAAAAATAACAAAATTATAAATATGAACACTGACCTTGATTTTATTCATTTGCCATTAGCCATGGCCATATAGCGGTGGTCAGTCGCCTCCGTGGTGTAGTGGCTCGCACGCCCACAGGCAAAGTATTAGACTATAACGCGCGCCTCTATAGCAATGATTCTGCGGGCCCTGTTTTAATCCGGGCCAAGACTAGTCGGCGGCCATTCCACCCAGCTGTTCATTCTTCTTTTCGGGGTTGGTTGATAAATGGATACCTGGGGAAACCTGTGGAAGGTAACTGTGGTAACCCGGATGTCACACTAGCCCTGTGTCCCGGGGTAGCGGGTTCCCAATTTCTCACCCACCACTGGCTCAAAGGCTAATGCGACGGAGATTAGCACAGAGGTCACGCGCAGCATAGCGTATGCTGCCACCTTTACCTATCTTTGCCATGGCCACGATAGATTACGTCAGATGCCAAAAACAAGTCATGGTACAGTGTTTCTCCTCCACCTTCATAAGGTCCTTTTGGTGGGGCTAGCTCCGACGCCCTCTCTCAGAATAGTAATATAATTGGTAATTTTGAAAATACTATTACTACTACTAATGGAAATTATTATTACGAGCGAGCGCGAAGCGCTCGTGAGTCCTCGGTGGATACGGGATTTTTCTCACAAGCGGCCGATCCGACCCGACCCGACCCGACCCGACCCGACCGTCACGCGTTTCAGGAGCTTATATCTTTGGATCCCGCTTCCGATTGACAAACGGTCTTCGTCATCTGATAGCCCCATTCAATCCCTATTTATGTTGACATGTTTTGTCTCACGTGAGAGGTCAGCATGGCGCGTGGCGCATGCCGCGTGAGGGGTGTCAGACAACGTTATCTTGCTATAGCTGAGAAACGGCTGTACCGACTAAGTTGAAATTTGGTGTGTGGTTTGAGGCCACACACCTAGCAATGTCACACAGGTCAAACTCCGGGTGACGCCGCACGTGCTCACGTGCGGCGGGTTTCTACGGGCTCGCTCGTCCCTCGCCGTTTAAGGCGTCTTACTGGTAATAATATCGATAGTATAAATAGTAATGCAAATTATAATGATAATAATATCAATAATGATTATAATAATAATAATTATAATAATAACTATAACAATGATAAGAGCAAAATTATAATAATAATGGCAACAATGATAAAGATGTTAATGATAACAAGAAAAACAATGATAATAAAACAAATAATAATAATAATATGTAATGATATAACAATAGCAATAATAATTACTATTATTATTATCATTATCATTACTATAATGATAACAAATGTAGAACAAAAAAAATTCTGATAATAATAAAGATAATGAATGATGAGAAACAATATTGACAATGATAGTGATGATCATAATTTAACTGATAATGATAGTAAGAATAATACTGATATTTTGTTATTGTTGTTGTTCTTCCTCTTTTTCTCTGCTGAATGTGTAGTATTCTCCC
>JACEEZ010026411.1:90000-95000 GCA_016584305.1 Chionoecetes opilio
GCTCGGATTCATATATATATATATTATATATATATATATATATATATATATATATATAATATATATATATATATATATATATATATATATATATATATATATATATATATATATATATATATATATATATATATATATATATATACGGATCATATAGACTGGTTTATGATATACTGTAATCTTCGTAAATGTTTGTTCTATAATATTATCAAATAAAAAAACAGTAAAACACGCTAAAAAAATGCCATTACGAGACTGAAGAAATATGCATGAACTTAATATTCACTTCAACTCTTTGCCATTTAAAACTTTGCGAGTCAACTTTTATCATGAACGGTATCAATAGAAGCGCAATTTTATTAGCTTTCCATTGATGTATTTCGTTTTCTGATAAATGAATTACCACTATGCAAAAAGTAGCGTTAACTAAATAAATAAAATAATCAATCGGGTAATTTTCCCGATTGATGAGGTTAGTTATTTAGTTAACGCTAATTTATACATGGTGCTAATTCATGTTTCAGAAAACTAAATATATAAGTAAATAAATAACATCATCAATCGGGAAAACTACCCGATTGATGATTTTATTTATTTATTTAACGCTAATTTATACTTGGTTTTAATTCATTTATCAGATAATGAAATATATCAATGGAAAGCTAATAAAATTGCGCTTCTATTGATACCCTTCATGATAAAAGTTGACACGCAAAGTTTTAAATGGTGAAGAGTTGAAGTGAATATTAAGTTCATGCATATTTCTGCAGAGTCTCGTAATGGCATTTCTTTATCGTGTTTTACTGTTTTTTATTTGATAATATTATAGAACAAACATTTACGAAGATTACAGTATATCATATATACTGATAAACCAGTCTATATGATAGTCCATAGACCACTATATCTCTTTGTCGTGCGGGCGCAGGCCGCTATGCAGCTTGCAATTTCAAAACATTGTCGCGTGAACAGTCCAGAGATATAGTGGTCTATGAGCATGCTTTATCCCAGCGATTTTACTGGTTGGAACTTACTATACTATAGTTACTTACTATATTTGGAGTATGAAAAAGATAGCCCCTCATTGTAGTGTGAAACAAAATCTCAAAGTAATCAGAAAGGTAACGTACAAGAAAATGTTCATCAATGAGAAAGTGTCTTCAACCTCTCCTTCTCTCAATGAAAATCACTATTATTGAGACGCACGTGCAATACAGGTGTCTGCTTCCTGGTGTTTCATCAATACCTCTCGTTTTTGTTTAAAGTGCGATATTGTTGTTAGTAATGTTTCTAAAAGTAAAAGACTAATGGTACAAATTACCAGTTAATGTTGTCGAAGCCAGCACAATACCGACATTTAAAAGTAGACTAGACGTGTTCTTTAAAGTAAATGGGTTTTGATATTGCCCCGTATTTCGAGTAATCTTATCAACATCATCCGGATTGATTAGTGTTAGTGGTAGCTTTAATTAACTTACTACAATCCTCTCATTCTTCACTTTGAAATTTCCATGTTCCTATCCTCTTTAGGTGCATGATATTCTTTTCGAACTGATTTCTGATTTCTAACATTTAGTTTCTTAGTTAGTAGTTTGTATGTAGTTCAGCAGATACCTTCGTTATAAACCAAAGAGTCTCATATGTGCTTCCTATGTATTCCTATGACAGTAGTCGTTCGTTCCCTTCTCCACACACTGTGCATCCATATATTCACCTTAACGCTTACCAATCATTCACTTGTAAATCTACCCTCACCAGCTCTTCACCCGCTAATCTATGGACTATTGTATTTCACCATTAAAACCACACACACACACACACACACACACACACACACACACACACACACACACACACACACACACACACACACACACACACACACACACACAGACACACAGAGACACAGACACAGACACAGACACACACAGACACACACAGACACACACACACACACAGATTCTTAATCACTACTCAACCTGTAACTCACGCAGTCAGAGAGCCACACACACACCTCCCCTTCATTCATTAATCATTCGAGTCCTCACCACTAACCCAGCTGCCCAACCGTTCAACAGACATACTCATTCATCACTTATCATGGAGTTAATAATCTGTTCACGTACTTGCTACTCATTCATATTTAATGGTTGTATTCACGCCTTTTCTTGCAGATGGCTGAAGAGGGCGAGGCAGGGGACATAAGTTTGGGTCATGACTGCGTCTTTGGGTGAGTAAGGTGTTTTAGTCACTACTTCCTCTAGCTTTTCCTCGCATAATTCTCTCGCACTCGATAGACTTGTAATATTTATTTGCCTTCGTCTCATCATGTTTTTTGCAGATATTTTCCTAATTGTATATTTTCCGGCTAATATATCTTGCCTCTCCTTCTATGTGTCTTTTGTCTTAGTTTTTGCCTGGTTTTTTTTTTCTTCTCTCTCCTCTCTCTTCTCTCTCTCTCTCTCTCTCTCTCTCTCTCTCTCTCTCTCTCTCTCTCTCTCTCTCTCTCTCTCTCTCTCTCTCTCTCTCTCTCTCTCTCTCTCTCTCTCTCTCTCTCTCTCTCTCTCTCTCTCTCTCTCTCTCTCTCTCTCTCTCTCTCTCTCTCTCTCTCTCTCTCTCTCTCTTATGTGTCAAACTGTTACCTCTTTCACAATTGCCCTCTACTTCTCAAGGCATGCCTGCCTACTATTACTACTACTTCTACCACTACTACTACTTCTACCACTACTACTTCTACTACTTGCCTCCTACCACTTTACCGTCACCACCACTCCTACTAATATGAGGGTACAATACAAAAAACCTTGCTATCCTTGAGACCCTTTACCATATATCAGCAGCAATCAGATGAAGCAAGTCAATTTGTCACGTTTTTTAATAAAACAGCCAACGACCTCAGTGACATGATATGTTGGAGTCGTCACGATGCTACGTCAATATTTTGTGGTGTGTGTGTGTGTGTGTGTGTGTGTGTGTGTGTGTGTGTGTTGTGTGTGTGTGTGTGTGTGTGTGTGTGTGTTATTCACCCATGGTCTTGTTCACGCGAGACGGACTCGCGATCGCCAGTTTCACCCTCCCGGTGCGAGCTCGGAGCTCATTATTACCGATTTTTGGGTAATGCTGAGACCTCACACACCACACACCCCCATCCCCTTGCTCAAGGGGGATAGTAACCGCCCGAATATGTCAGTGAACAATCCCTGGGAGCAGTGAGGATTCGAACCGGTTACCACAGAATGGCAGGCCAGCGGGCTATCGACTGGGAGTGTGTGTGTGTGTGTGTGTGTGTACGTAAATTGTTCGTATGTGCATCTGTTACAGGTCATGAGGTGGTGTTTGTTTAATTTTTGGTGTACATGAGTGAGTACGTGTGCGTGTTTGCTGAGGAGTGGGTTGTCATTGGTTCTATTGACATTTAGGAGCAGGAGGAGGAAGAGGAAGAAGACAAATTTGTGGGGGCTGGCATGTAAACGTATACTTATAATGAAATGGTTTATTTACATTTTTTTCTCTTTCTCTCTCTCTCTCTCTCTCTCTCTCTCTCTCTCTCTCTCTCTCTCTCTCTCTCTCTCTCTCTCTCTCTCTCTCTCTCTCTCTCTCTCTCTCTCTCTCTCTCTCTCTCTCTCTCATTTGTTCTCTATGTACAGGAAGCATACCTTCTCCCTGAATCACGAACTGACAATTAGTATTTTATCGTATTTTGTCACTCCCCCATGCTCAGTTTTTTCATATTCGCTTTTATACGACTTGCAGCTGAGATCGTGAGTGACGTTGGTTGATATGGGAGGATTGCGATATCTCTCATGGGTACTGTGTCAAGTATACACAGGTCCATTAAAGTGGGATGTGGTGTTAGATGGGTTAGAAATCGGTGGTTTCATTGTCAGCGTTTTAATCTAGGTGACTCGTGCCTCATTGTGAATAATTTATGTAGCGGTGCAGCCTACGTGCAGTCGCGTCTGTGTTCCTTTCTACTTGCCAGAAGAGGTTCGGTCTGTGTGACTGTGAGGCCAGCTATGTAGCCATCAGTCCTGAAAGGCTTCCGAGAGGGAATCCTATGCCAAGCTTGGGAGAAAAATAAATGCGCAGCTAAGGCGTCTCATTGGACAGTGTTACTCGAATGCAATTTAGATTATTGGCTCCCCGCTCCTCGCCAGGCTACATGGTGTGCGTTACACTGAAGCTATTACATTCCTTAGTCTCTCCACGCACCTGGGTCATGCACGCTCACAAAGGTCTCTTTGCATGTCAAACACTCATCCCGAGAGGCAAAGGATTCACGAAGTGCATGTTAACGTCCAAGATAGACAAGAATGACATGAAATGTTTCCATATTTGGCGCGGCGGGGCCAGCAGGCCGATACGTAATTCAGCTACCGCGGGGTAATACCAGCTTTGTAATTTGGAAAGTTATATACTTTTTGATGTCGTTCATTTTCTGACATATATTAATGATTACCCATGGATTTTCAGGTAAGCAAACTTTTTTGTCATATATCGAGCTTGTGATTTACTATTTGCATAAAGCGATAGTTTTTACCTTGAGTCACCCAGAGCATGCCATCTGGGCCCCTGCGCACGCGCCATAGACCAAATAGTATGGTCAGTGACGGGTATGCTAGCAAGTATGAGCCACTTTGATCAGATCATTGACGAAGATCTAACCGCGCCTGTACCCATCATCACTCCCTGTTGACGGTTCCTTTTGCTGAAGAGGAATGCTTAGACCGGAGAAAATACAAAATAATGTGCTTTCAGAACTTTGCTGAATAGTGCACCGCCAGTCAGTACAACCAGTCAGTAGCCTGCAGTGTTGGTAACTATGGATAACGTAAAAGTATTAACTATTATTTAATGTTTTGAGTTTCTCCATTAGGCTTAAGTTTTTTTTTCTCTTATGCGTGTGTGAAATGCTGCGTCTAAATTATTGATTATACGCGTACCTGTAGGCTGCTGTAGAGATGAAGAAACAGTAGGTATTACTGTATGTCCCCTGTGAG
>JACEEZ010026411.1:102500-125623 GCA_016584305.1 Chionoecetes opilio
ACTTATTACCAAAGGCATTGATTCGTCTCTTCAAGTCACTATTTAGTGTCCATGTCCCACAACCAGAGAGTAAGACAGGGATCACAAGCGACTTGAAGATCCGGATCTTTGTCCTCCTGCACAGGAGTATTAACCAAATTAATACAACTGAACTTCAAATTAAAACAACTGAGCTTTAAATGAAAATAAGTGAATCTCAAATTAAACAACTGAAGTTTAAATTAAAACAACTGAAATTTAAATAAAAAAACTGAAGTTTAAATAAAAAAACTGATGTTTAAATTAAAACAACTGAAGTTTAAATTAAAACAACTGAAGTTAAAATTAAAACAACTGAAGTTTAAATTAAAATAATTGAAGTTTAAATTAAAACTACTGAAGTTTAAATTAAAACATCTAAACTTCATATCAAAATAATTTAATTTCAAATTAGAATATAAATGCCATTTATTTTATTTTGAAATTCAATTGCTTTTATTTGAAGTTCCGTTGTTCTAATTTGAGTGAAAAGGTGTAGTATAAAAAAAGTCCAGAAAAGGAACATATTTCTTCCTGCACACTTTTTTTTCTTTATCAGAGTACAGCAGCCAAGGGAAGAGAGGGCAAAAATTATTTATGAAAAGATAACCATTTTTTTGTCATACTTTTACACTGCATACTACATAGATAAAGCAATACAGGATGAAGTAACGTATAACTATTCCGTGTATGTTAGTACACATACTGTACTTATACAAAACAAAACAAAAGTTATATGATAATGAATGGAAATGTTATGTATGTTAATATATAAAAAGAGAGAAAGCAAAGTATGAAGCATTATGTAATGGTCATTTCTTTTGTTTTTACACAAAATTACATAAAAAAACATTCAGTTATCATCTATGCTGGTGTGATGCAGCTGCAGAATTTGCAATTAGGTGATAACTGAATGCCTTGTTTTATGTAATTTTGTGTACAAACAAAAGAAATTTCCATTACATAATGCATCATACTTTGCTTTCTCTCTTTTTTCATATTAACATACAGGAAATATCCATTCATTATCATATAACTTTTGCTTTCTTTTGTATAACTACAGTATGTTTACTAACCTACACGAAATAGCTATACGTTACTTCATCCTGTGTTGCTTTATCTATGTAGTATGCAGTGTAAAAACATTTATTTTAAAATGGTATATCTTTTCATAATATTGTTTGCCCTCTCTTCCCTTTGCTGCTGGCACTTTGGTAAAGAAAAACAAGTGTGCAGGAAAAAATATGTTATTTTTCTGGACTTTTTTCATACTACACCTTTTTACTCTCATATTAGAACAATGGAACTTCAAATCAAAGCAATTGAATCTCAAAATAAGATAAATAGTATATTTATTCTATTGCATCATGGGGTGGTTGTGGATGCGAGGCAACTCGTCCCGTCCAGATAATTTATTGCATCAGTGGGTGGTTGTGAGTGCGGGGCAACTGGTCCCGTCCGTGTATTCTATTGCATCAGTGGTTGGTTGTGGATGCGGGGCAACTCGTCCCGTCCGTGTATTCTATTGCATCAGTGGTTGGTTGTGGATGCGGGGCAACTCGTCCCGTCCGTGTATTCTATTGCATCAGTGGTTGGTTGTGGATGCGGGGCAACTCGTCCCGTCCGTGTATTCTATTGCATCAGTGGGTGGTTGTGGATGCGGGGCAACTGGTTCCGTCCGTGTATTCTATTGCATCAGTGGTTGGTTGTGGATGCGGGGCAACTGGTCCCGTCCGTGTATTCTATTGCATCAGTGGGTGGTTGTGGATGCGGGGCAACTGGTCCCGTCCGTGTATTCTATTGCATCAGTGGTTGGTTGTGGATGCGGGGCAACTCGTCCCGTCCGTGTATTCTATTGCATCAGTGGTTGGTTGTAGATGCGGGGCAACTCGTCCCGTCCGTGTATTCTATTGCATCAGTGGGTGGTTGTGGATGCAGGGCAACTCGTCCCGTCCGTGTATTCTATTGCATCAGTGGGTGGTTGTGGATGCGGGGCAACTCGTCCCGTCCGTGTATTCTATTGCATCAGTGGTTGGTTGTGGATGCGGGGCAACTCGTCCCGTCCGTGTATTCTATTGCATCAGTGGTTGGTTGTAGATGCAGGGCAACTCGTCCCGTCCGTGTATTCTATTGCATCATTGGGTGGTTGTGGATGCGGAGCAACTCGTCCCGTTCGTGTATTCTATTGCATCAGTGGGTGGTTGTGGATGCGGGGCAACTCGTCCCGTCCAGGTATTCTAAAGTCTTGACAAACCTCTTAAACTCTGGTATCAGTCTATCAGAGAGCAGAGTTATATAAAATGGTCTAATAAGGTTTCACGATATTTCTCCGGTGGTGGTGACGCGCGGAGCGTTTTTTTTTTGTGTTCATCTGGTTGTATTTTACAGGGCCAGAGCAATGCTCGTGTGGCCCCGTCTCCATATCAACATTTTTTATCATTCATCCTTAGTGCTTTGTGTTGGCCGAAGCCAGCACCCCGGAGAGCAGGTCACAAACCCCGGCTAACACCCGGTATCCATTCACTGCTGGGTGGACAGGGGCTCGGGTTTTAAGGAAACAACCCATCTGTTTCCGCTCCGCCCGGAGATCGAAGCCGAGACTTCTCGGTTGTGAACCGAGCGTGCTTCCCTTGCACCACGGAGTGTGTGTGTGCGTGTGCGTGTGCGTGTGCGTGTGCGTGTGTGTGTGTGTGTGTGTGTGTGTGTGTGTGTGTGTGTGTGTGTGTGTGTGTTCATCTAATTGTATTCATCTAATTGCATTCATCTAATTGTATTCATCTAATTGTATTCATCTAATTGTATTCATCTAATTGTACTTTACAGGGCTTGAGCTACAATCGTATGTCCCCGTCTCCATATCTACATTTTATCATTCATCCTTAGTGTTTAGTGTTGACCTAAGCCACCACCCTGTAAGGTGGGTCACCTATAACTGACCAGGAAAACCTAACCTACCCTAACCGTAACCTAACGTAACCTAACCCGACGTGTTCAAGAGTGAACGCCACATACTCTTCCAGAAAACGGGAATATGCAACCCGGGGGGTTGAACCCGGGACTTTTCGGTTGTAACCAAGCGTGCTACCACTATACACTACCGAGTACCGTGTGTGTGTGTGTGTGTGTGTGTGTGTGTGTGGCGTGTGTGCGCGTGTGCGCGTGTGCGCGTGTGCGCGTGTGCGCGTGTGCGCGTGTGCGCGTGTGCGCGTGTGCGCGGCGTGCGCGTGCGCGTGCGCGTGCGCGTGTTTACCTAGTGGTAACATGCAGGAAAAGAGCTATGCTCGTACTTTCCCGTCTCCAAATCTACTATTATCCAACTTGCCTTGGATAATAGCAGGTGTGTGTGTATATTCATCTAGTTGTGATTTACAGGAAAAGAGCTAACCTCATAATGTCCCGTCTCCAAACTATTACTATCATCCAGCTTTGCTTTGAAGTCGTGAATATTCTTGGCGTGTGCCGCCTCCTTATCCAGGTAATTCCACAGTTCAATGGATCTGTATGGTAAGCTATACTTCTTGATATCTCTCTTCCATGTGGTCCTCTTCAACTTCTTTCCATGACCTCTCATATCTCTCTCGTCCCACAAAAATATATAATTTCTATCAAATCTTTCCAGTCCCTTGGAAATCCTGAAGACATTAATCAGATCCCCTCTTTTCCTTCTTTTCTCCAGGGTTGGAAGATATTTCTTTGACAGTCTTTCCTCTTACGATAAGTCATCTAAGCTTGGGACCATCTTCGTTGCCGCCCTCTGTAGTCTTTTAATCTTTCTAGTAAATTTTGTTCTTATGCGGTGACCAAACCACTTCTGCATATTCCAATCTTGGTCGAATCATTGATACAATCAACTTTTTCATCATCTCTTCATCCAAATAAGCAAACGCCACTCTTGAATTCCGTAAAATAATCGTCCAGACCTTTTCATTATTCCCGATTTAATGCAGTCAAGATATAGCCATTATCGAGTATATCAACAAAATGTTGACATTTTTTGCATCCAGTCAGCTCTTTGTAAATAATCCGCAATAAAAAATTGTAAATTCCCAGTGTTACCAAAACGCTTCTGGCAGCTAACACACGACACACCATGGGTCGATGACGTCACGGAGTCCCCCTTCCGCGGTTAGCCAAAAGCATGTGAACACAGACAATAAACATAGTACTTGAATATATAAAAAAAAAATTCTGATCGATTTTTTTTGCAATATGGTATAGACTTGCATCCGTTAAGGGTGCTGCAAGAAAGCTGTGCCTTTCCAGAGAACTTAGCACACGTTTCCGATCGATACAGCCACGAGAAATGTGTGGAGAAGGTTTGTGCGCCTGGAAAGTGCAGGTTATGTGATGCAGATTGTCGCCCCTCAGTGACGTCATCAGCAATATTCATGTGGCGGATGGAACGGGGCAGGTTTTTTTCCCGCGCTTATTACAAAAGTCGTATTTTTACGGAAATGAAAATTAATACGGCGTGGAAATTATTTAGTTGTGTGGATTAGGTGTTTTGAATGATCATTCAACATTCCTATGCAAAAAAAATTGGGCCTGGACGATTCTTTTAAGAGGTTATATGTATCTCCCGTAATTATATTTATGTGCTTTTCTGGTGTAAGGTTACTATTGACCATTACTGACTGTGTGTGTGTGTGTGTGTGTGTGTGTGTGTGTGTGTGTGTGTGTGTGTGTGTGTGTGTGTGTGTGTGTGTGTGTGTGTATTCATCTAGTTGTATTCATCTAGTTGTATTTTACAAGGCCAGAGCAATGCTCGTGTGACCCCGTCTCCATATCAGCATTTTTATCATTCATCCTTAGTGCTTTGTGTTGGCCGAAGCCAGCACCCCGGAGAGCAGGTCACAAACCCCGGCTAACTCCTGGTACCCATTCACTGCTGGGTGGACAGGGGCTCGGGTTTTAAGGAAACAACCCATCTGTTTCCGCTCCGCCCGGGGATCGAACCCGGGACTTCTCGGTTGTGAACCGAGCGTGCTAACCGCTACACTACGAAGTATGTGTGTGTGCGTGTGTGCGTGTGTGCGTGTGTGCGTGTGTGTGTGTGTGTGTGTGTGTGTGTGTGTGTGTGTGTGTGTGTGTGAAAGCAAGGAAAGAGGAGAGAGAGAGAGAGAGGAGAAGAGAGAGAGAGAGAGAGAGAGAGAGAGAGAGAGAGAGAGAGAGAGAGAGAGAGAGAGAAGAGAGAGAGAGAGAGAGAGAGAGAGAGAGAGAGAGAGAGAGAGAGAGAGAGAGAGAGAGAGAGAGAGAGAGAGAGAGAGAGAGAGAGAGAGAGAGAGAGAGAGAGAGAGAGAGAGAGAGAGAGAGAGAGAGAGAGAGAGAGAGAGAGAGAGAGAGAGAGAGAGAGAGAGAGAGAGAGAGAGAGAGAGAGAGAGAGAGAGAGAGAGAGAGAGAGAGAGAGAGAGAGACTTAAAGGGAGACAAATCATATTACTGCCTGTAGTAGCTCCTCCCCCACACACACATACACAACGGTGAGGTTAAGTGGAAAAGTTCTGCGTGTGTCACTTGATGTGCGCAGATTCGAGCTCCGCTCATGGTTCGAGATCTGCCTCTGGAAACACGGGCAGTTACTGCCTCCCTTGAGCAAAGGGATGAGGTGTGTTTAGTGTGAGCCTTACTCAAAGATGAGCTCATACTCACATCTCATCTCTTGCTAAAACAGCTTCTAAGAAGTTAGGTGTCTTGTGACTGCCCAGCTCTCCGCAGAAGCCACAAGACACCTAACTTCTTAGAAGCTGTTTTAGCAAGAGATGAGATGTGAGATTTCCAGTTTAGATTTTTAGATATAAAGGAAGTCCAAGAATGTTAATTGTAGAAGAGGGAGACAGTTGAGTGTTATTGAAGATGAGGGAATAGTTGTTTGGAAGGTTTTGTCGAATAGATAGGTGAAACAATTCGGTTTTTGAGGCATTGAATAAAGCAAAGTTTGTTTTGCCCCAATCACAAATTATAGAAAGATCAGAAGGTAGGCGCTCTGTGGCATCTCTCCGTGAATCACTTAGTTGCTGTTGAGTTGGACATCTAACAAACGACGTTGAAAAATGCAGGGTAGAATCATCAGCGTAGGAGTGGATAGGGCCTTGAGTGAGACTTAGAAGATCATTAATGAATAATAGAACGAGAGTGGGTGATAGGACAGAACCCTGAGGAACACCACTATTGATAGACTTAGGAGAAGAAAAATGACCGTCTACAGTAGCTGCAATAGAACGGTTTGAAAGGAAACTTAAGATGAAGGTACAGAGAGAATGATATAAGCCGAATGAGGGTAGTTTGGAAATTTAAGATTTGTGCCAGACATTATCAAAAGCTTTTGATATGTCAAGGGCAACAGCAAAAGTTTCACCGAAATTCCTATAGGAGGATGACCAATATTCAGTTATGAAAGCTAAAAGATCGCCAGTAGATCGCCCTTTACGCAAACCATACTGACGATCAGATAGACGATTGTGAGCAGATAGATGCTTAGGAATTTTCTTATTATGTATAGATTCAAAAGCTTTAGGAAGGCAAGAGTTCAAAGCTATAGGACGGTAGTTTGAAGGATTATAACGGTCACCCTGCTTAGGAACAGGTTGGATGTGAGCAAACTTTCAGCAAGAAAGAAAGGTGGAATTAGATAGACAAAGACGGGAAGGTTTGACCAGGCAAGGTGCAAGCACAAAAGTACAGGTTTTGAGAAAAATAGGAGGGACTCCGTCAGTGCCGTAAGCCTTCCGAGGATCTAGGCAAGAAAGGGCAAAGTAAATATCATTACGAAGGACCTTAATAACAGGCATAATATAGTCAGAGGATGGAGGAGAAGGAGGAACAAGCCCTACATCAACCAGAGTGAAAGTATCAGCAAAGGTTTGAGCAACGTGTTCAACTTTAGAAATAGATGACCCAGCGGTGGAACCATTTGGGTGAAGCATAGGAGGGAAAGATGGAGAAAACAAATTGTTAGAGATATTATTAGCTAGATGCCAGAAGTCACGATAGGAGTTTGATTCAGAAAGATTTTGACATATTCTATGAATGATGGAGTTTTTGGTAAGTTGAAGTAATGATTTGGCATTATTACGGGCAGATAAATAAAGAGCATGAGTTTCAGGAGATGGATGGTTACGGTTCCATCTGTGAGCCGCCTCTCTATCTTGTACAGCATGAGAACAAAATGAGTTAAACCAAGGTTGACGGGATTTAGGATTAGAGAAAGTGACCATACAGAGGTTCCTGTCTGCCTTATTAAAGTCCCTGTCTCTTCCACATTCAAGTCTCTATCTTTTTCACCCTTAAGTCTGTCTCTGCCTCATTCAAGTACCTGTCTTTTCTACATTCGTTTCCATGTCTCTTAGTACTCAAGTCAAAGCTTTTATCACACAAGTCTCTGTATTCCATATTTAGTCCCTGTCTCTGCAGCACTTAATCACTTAACTTTTTTGTATACCACATTCAAGTCCCTGCTTTACCACACGATATTCCTTGTATCGGCCTTACTTAGGGACCTGTCTCGTCTACACTCAAGTGTATGTCTCGTCCACGCTCAAGTCCCTGTTTGTCACATTCACACCCTTGTCTTTACCACATTCAGGTCCTTGTTTTTGACACACTTAACTCCCTTTCTCTGTCCCACTCAAGCCACTGCCTGCCTCATTTGAGTCTCTGTTTTTGCCAAATCAAGTCAATGTCTCTGCCACATTCTAGTATGTCTTTGCCACACTCAAGTACCTGTTGCTGCCACTCAACTCTCTGTCACTCACTCACTGTTCACTCACTCACCAGTCGTTGTGTGGTGAAGACCTATTCCTTACTCCCGCTCTACACCCCAGCCCAATCACACTGACTAACTAGTGTTGGAGGATTCAGCTGTGCTAGGTGTGACTAAGTGACAGCAATTGGACACTGTGAATATCCCTTGACATTCAAGAAAGTGTACACCTACCAGTCTGTGCTACTAACAGTTAAAGCAAGTGAGAAAGAACAAGTGACAAAGTGGTACAATTAGTGGTTTAATTCTTAACGACCATTAGCATGTCTCAGGCTGCCGGGAGAAGGGGCCTCGAAGCGGCAAGGGGCAAGCAGCAGACGTCCGCCTCCAAGGCCACGCCTCCCCCACGCAAACCCCCTGCCTCCCCTTCTAACCCTCCTAACCTGGAGCCTGAAAATGCCGACGACGCAGTAATGGCTGATATGATAGCGTCCCTCCCACAAGAAAGTAAAACATTGGTTATAATCCTAAAACATGTGATAGCCAAGAACTAAAGACTGAAATTGAAGCACTGAAGAAGAATTAAAAGAAGACACACTAATATCCACCTTAGACGATGAAGTGAAAGGACTAAAAACCAAAGTGAGTGACCTTGAAATCCACATAGACCGATTGGACCAATACGGAAGGCGGGACACCCTGTTAGTGAGTGGTCCCGCTCTGCCCGCCGAAACCCATGCCGAAAACTCCATGCAGGTGGTGGTGTCTGCCATTAAAGACCAGTTAAAAATCAACATCAAAGAAGAGGACATCAGTGTTGCGCACCGCCTGGGAGCCACCAGTGATCAACGCAGCAGGCCCATCATTGTCAAGCTGGTGAACCGCTCCCTCAAGTACGACCTGGTGGGGGCCTGTGTGAAGCTCAGACCAAACCTCTTACCTCAATGAGAGTCTCACTCCAAAACGACTCATCATATTCAAACAAGTTCTCGCCATCCGCAAAGAGCACAGGCCAAAGTTCCAGCAACTATACACCAAAGACGGTAATATAATGGTAAAACTAAAACATTCCACAGTTAGGCATGTCATTGAAGACCAGAAATCACTAATGACCGTGCTTGACAAGTACCCCTTCATGAAAGAAACCTTTGATGAACTATTTCCTGCTGACTAATATGTTTTTGATATTCATCCTTTAGTCCTTTAAGCATTACTATCTATTATTATTATTAATATTATTATTATTATTATTATTATTATTATTATTATTATTATTATTATTATTATTATTATTATTGTTCTCTTATAAATTTATTACTATTGATATTATTTCTATAAGTATTATTATCATTATTATTATTGTTATCGTCAATCTTCATTGATATCATTTATTATTATTTACTATTCTTAACATTACTAGTGTCATTATTATCATTGCTACTGCTATCATTATGATCACCTAGGTATAGTAAAATAATAATAATAATAATAATTATTATTATTATTATTATTATTATTATTATTATTATTATTATTATTATTATTATTATTATTATTATTATTAGCATTACTATATTATTTTTTATTTTTTTTCTTTCTTTTTTTCATCATTATTATTATCATTATTATTATTATTATTACCATTACCATTGTTATTATTATTACTATCTGCTACAGATACTACTACAACCTCTACAAATGCTACTTCTACCGCTATTACTGTTCCTATTACTACAACAACTACTACTACTACTACAACTATTACCATTACTACTACTACTATTACCATTATTACTACTACTATTACCATTATTACTACTACTACTACTACTACTACTATTACTACTACTACTACTACTACTACTACTACTACTACTACTACTACTACTACTACTACTACTACTACTACTACTACTACTACTACTACTACTACTACTACTACTACTACTACTACTACTACTACTACTACTACTACTACTATTATTATTATTATTATTTTTATTATTGTTACTATAATATTGCTGACTATTGTCATTACGGCTATAATCTTTGAAACAGTATGATTGTTGCTACTCATAATTGTTACCGCTTCTAGTATTACTATTATCATTACTGTATCCTGTGTTATTATTATTATAATTATTATTACTATTACTATTATAATTATTATTACTATTATCATTATTATTATCATTATTATCATTATTATCATTATTAATGTCATTGCTGTTGATATAGTTTATGTATAATTACTTTTGTTATTATTATTATTATTATTTTTATTATTATTATTATTATTATTATCATTAGTATTAGTATTATAATTGTAGTAATGATTATTGTTATTGTTTTTATTATCATTATTACGATTATTATTGTATTATTATTTACTATTATTATTATTACTATTGTCATTTAACTATAATGAATTATTATTATTGCTAATATTATTACTATTATTATTATTATTATTTATTATTATTATTATTATTATTATTATCATTATCATTATCATTATCATTATTATTATTATTATTATTATTATTATTATTATTATTATTATTATTATTATCATTATTATTATTATCACACCAAAATGTTACTACAAATGCTAGAGATATTGATACTGGTAGTGATACTACCATTATTATTATACTTATTTAGCGATATTAATGATATTGTTATTATTATTAATTACTTATTTTATATCATATAGTATATTATTATTACTACTATTATAATTACTGTCATTGTTTTTAATAGTATTATTATTATCATTATATTATTACTAATATTATTTCTGTAAAATTATTTATGATCATTATTATTAACTAATAGTAATTAATTTTTATTATTGTTTAATACCATTATCATTGTTTTTATTATTGGTACTAATATTATTATTAACATTACTATTATTATTATTATTATTATTATTATTATTATTATTATTATTATTATTATTATTATTATTATTAACGATTTATTTATTTTTTATTAATATTATTATTTTTTTTTTTTCCTCCTTGATGCAACTTTTACTTATTATTATAGATTTTTCATCTACTTTAATTACAATACATTACAACACATTATGACTATTCTATCCATACAACTATTATGATTTTTTGTATTATTTATTATTGGCTATTACTATCCTTATTTTTTATTCTTATTCTTATTATTTATCATTGTTATTGTTATCATTATCATTACTATTGTTATTGTTGTTATTATTATTATTATTATTATATTAGTATTAGTATATTATCACTATTAGTATTAGTATTATTATTGCTATTATTATTGCTAATATTATTGCTATTATTATTATTATTATTGTTTATCATTTTTTTATTGCTATTATTATTATTGTTATCATTTATCATTATAAATTTATGTTATTATTGTATTATTATTATATTATTATTATTAATATTATTTATTATTATTATTATTATTACCATTGTTGCCACTATCTACTGCTTATATTTATCGAACACCACAACCACCACCACCACTGTTATCATATTAATCACGGTACACCTGGCACAGCTGAACTTCTTTGCCATCTACCTTCTTTTCCAACTAACTCATGTCTAATCTCTATACTTCCTTCTTTAATCTTGATGATATCTCTAACCACAACCAAGACGACATAGCACTAGAAATAATTAATGATCTACACGGACATACTGACTTTGATAGCATTTCACAGTATTACGATATCCATGCATATAATCATTTGTTTTCCCCATAACTCTGATAAACTAAACATATTACATATAAATTCCAGAATCTCTACCCAAGAAACATAGATAATATTACGGCCTTTCTTAGTTCTTTATCCGCATTCCCAGATGTTTTGGCAGTTACTGAGACCTGGCTCAATAGTAATAACAAACATCTATATCAGCTCTCCGGTATAATTCTTTTCACCTTGTTCGAACCACCAGAGCACATGGAGGTGTCTCAATCTTCACATCAGATAACATTCAATGTGTACAATTACAAGAATTAACTATTTTAAATGACTCCATAGAATTACACAATACAAATAACATCAATCCCTTTACTTACATAGTATGTGCTATATACAGACCGCATAGTAAACATGAGAATGTTGAGGATTTCACAAATACGCTATATTCTCTCTTACAAAAAGACATAATAAAGAAAAATAAAACATTAATCATCGGAGATCTAAACATCAACTTACTAGAACACACTACACATGCTCCAACAAATTATTTTCTTAGCACCTTACAAACTATAAACTTTTTTCCTCATATCTCAAGACCAACACGCTTCCCTGATAGCTTAAATTTGAGTGAACCATCATTACTGGATCACATATTTACAAATTTTAATAGTAACTATAAATCTGGAATAATACATTATCCGATTTCAGACCACCCTCCCAATATTCATTAACATTTGTACACCAGTCAAACTACACAAACTACACAAAATTGAATTTAGATCTATAACTAAAACAACGAAAGAAATCTTCTCTAACAAGTTTAAGTGCTATTGAATGGAATGACATATTAACATATGATCTTAAATGCTAACTTTAACAAGTTTCTTGAAAAAATAAATGAAAAATATAATGAAAGTTTTCCTCTTAAAACAAAATATGTAAGTCAAAAGCGATTAAACAACCCGTGGATCACTCAAGCAGTTATTAACTCCATAAAAACTAAAAACAACCTATACAAGGATTATAAAGTAGGCGCTGTTACCGAAAATTATTATAAACACTTTCGTAACACACTTAACCAAACTATAAGACAGCTAAACAAACTTACTACTCTAATATGTTTTGTAACTTTAAGAATGATACAAAAAAATGTGGAACATTATAAACCAACTTACAATAATAATCGTAAAACTAACAATATAGATAATATCGTATACATAACACTAATATGAATTACTCCCCTAGATATTGCAACTGCTTTCAAACGAGTTTTATACTAGTAGTATAGCTCCAGAGTTAGATCAAAGTTCACCACCATCTACTACTGACCCTCTTAACTTCCTCAGAGGCGACTATCCAAATTCTATGGTAGTTTTTCCAGTTCTTCCCCAAGATGTAATACAGGCCATTAAACTCCCTAAAAAATAAAAAAAGTAACACACTTGAAAATATCAACTTCTATTAATTATCAAAGATAATAAAAACCTACTAGCAATACCACTATCGATCTTATTCAATCAATCCATTAATAGAGGTGAATTTCCACAGTGCCTCAAACATGCCTCTGTTATACCTATACATAAGAAAGGCCCTAAAGATATCGCAAGCAACTACAGACCAATATCAATATTAAAACACTTTCTCTAAAATATTTGAAAAATTAATGAAAACCTCACTCCTAAATTTTCTTGAGTCAAAAAATATTATTGATCCCAGACAGTTTGGTTTTCGAACAGGGAGGAACACTTTCTCAGCTTTAAAAACTTTCACAGAAGACATATACACTAGTCTGGATTCACAAAACTCTCTTCTTAGCATTTATATCGATTTTCACCAAAGCATTGACATAGTAAGACATGACATACTGCTACGTAAATTGCAGCATTACGGGATACGAGGGACTGTTAATGATTGGTTCAAAGACTACTTACGCAATAAACACAGTCAACAAAAATACTTGAATTTAAATCACCACCACTACCATTCACTATGGGGTTCCTCAGGGAAGCGTGTTGGGTCCCATTCTATTTCTTGTTATATAAATGATCTTCCCCTTATCTTTAACAACCTAAAAACTATACTCTTTGCTGATGACTCTACCCTATACATTGCAGATAAAGATCCTGCCAACCTGATACACATTGCCAACTATGAGCTTCGTAATCTAAAAAATGGTGCTTAAGCAATAGATTAATTGTAAATTTGAGTAAAACTTTCTATATGCTGTTCACAAATATGCCACTTAACGACCTTCCACCCTTAATTTATAATGACAACAACATAGAAAGAACTCACACACACACCACACTATTGGGTATAACACTAGACGATAAAATGACATTTAAGCCACATATAACTAACCTCGTGCTCAAACTATCTAGAGTTTATGTCCCTGTTATACAGAGTCAAAGAACTTGTCCCCATTAACATAATGAAAAAGCTGTATGATGCCCATGTGCTAACCACATCTTCACTACTGTACACCCATTTGGTGCAGCACCTACCCCACACATTTACTCCCTCTATTTAGACTACAAAAAAGACTCATTAGGATTATTACGGACAAGCGATTTCTATGAACATACTCAACCTCTTTTTAAACAATTACACTCACTAAACCTTTTTGATATTAATAAACTTGAAATTGCAGTATATATATTTAAAATAATCAACTGTGAAAATATAGCATTACTACAACAACCACATCACAGCTATCCAACACGCACCCATCATAACATCCGTATACCATTGCATCATCTAACAATTTTTCAACATTCACTATCCTATCTTGGTCCCAAAACGTGGAATGCTATCCCTGATCATATAAAAACTCTACCCTCACTATATTCTTTTAAAAAAACAACTAAAAAAGTACATACTGGAACAATACTAAATGCAGTTATTGAAAAAGTAATAATAAAACATCATGGATATGTGCATGTGTATGTATATGTATATGTGTACAAGTGCTGTGTCGGTTATTATGTGTAAGTTACTATGTGATTATATGTATTCTTGGAGTTGTGCCATCCTATTGTTGGCAGTCAAAGGGTTTGGAAGGGTTGGGAGTATATATATTTATATACCTCATCAAGAATGTATTTTAATATTAGGTCTCACCTATAACCATATTTTCATCTACTGCCCAAAAAGCATGCTTTATATGGGCTGCCTTAATGTATACTGAAAAAATCTTAACTATTTTGTACCGTTTATAAGGCATAATAAAATGTTTCAAATGTTTCAAATGTTTCAAATGTCTCTGCTACATTCAGGTCCTTTCTCTACGAAAATCAAGTCCCTGTCTATCACATTGAAATCCATGTCTTCCAAATTAATGTTCCGTTCTCTGCCTCATTCAAGTCTCGATGTCCTTCACGATCAAGACCCTGACTGCAACCTCCAAGTCCCAGTCTATACCACACTCAAGTCTCTGTCTCTGCCATCCTCATGTCCCTCCCTGTCTCTGCCATTCTCATATCCTTGTCTCTGCCATCATCATGTCCCTGTCTCTGCCGCCATATTCACATCCCTGTCCATACTATATTAAAATCCCTGTCTCTACCCCATAAAAGTTTGGAATTATTATATTTAAGTCCCTGTCTGCCACTCGAAAGAACCTGTCTCTTTAACTAACATCCCCATCTGTGCCACATAGAGGTTCCTGTCTTCCTCATTGAAATCCTTTTCTCTGCCACATTTAAGTCCCTGTATCTGCTTAACTTCACTCCCTGTTGCTGCCGGTGTCGTGCAGGAAATCGGCCCGCGTCGTAAATCGTCCCGCGGAAGCTTATTTAACCTAAATAACTCTACAAAACCTAACACAAACCTATCCTAAACCTAAAGTAACCTAAACCAGACCTAAACATAACTTGAATATAACTTAAATTAAACCTAGAAAAACTATATGTGGCGATCAGAGGGAAGAAAACATAGAAAGCTACAAGAGGCCGTGAGACCTATACACTTGGTAGTTCCTGTTTACTTAACACCATAGCCTACATCTGCCTTTCATCCCCATCCATTAAATTGTCTAGTCTCCTTTTAAAACTCCCTATTGACTCCGCATTGACCACCTGACGACTGAGTCCATTCCAATCATTTACCACCCTACTTATGAACCATTTTTTCCTTATTTCCTTTCTATGTCTACGCTTTTCCAGCTTGAGTACGTTACTGCGTGTTCTACCCTGGTTACTAGCCGTAAGAACTTTTCCTACATCGCCTTTATAATATCCCTTTAACCACTTTAAAAAAATTCTTTCAGATCGCCCCTCAGATCGGCAAACATAGTTTTTAGGTTTAGGTTAAGTTATATTTAAGTTATGTTTAGGTCTGGTTTAGGTTAGGTTAGGCTTAGGATAGGTTTGTGTTAGGTTTTGTAGAGTTATTTAGGTTAAATAAGCGTCCGCGGGAAGATTTACGAAGGGGGCCGATTTCATCACAACACCGCACTTAAGTGTCTTAAAATAATCGTCCAGACCCAATTTTTTTTTGCCGAATTATGTTGAATCAACATTCAAAACACCTAATCCACCAAAAATAATTGATTTCCAGGCCTTATTTCCGTAAAAACACGACTTTTGTAAAAAGCGCGCGAAAAAAAAAAATCTTTCCTCCAACAGGGCTACGACTGTTATTGATGACGTCAGAACAGGGACGCCCGCAGACACTCTGTCTGACACCTGTCGGCAAATATTATGATGAGCGATTGTACTTCGGTGTCAGACAGTGAATCTGTCGCTGTGACAGATCTAGAGTACGATGCTCAATCTGACACCGAAAGAAATGACGCTGGTCGCGTATACTATGAGGAAAACGAACCTCAGATTGTCATGGGATCCTATATGTTTGAGCCCGAGTACGAGGTGGATGAACAGGTGTTAGCAGAGCCTGAGGTTCAGCAGGAGGACCTGGCACTTCTCCAAAACATGGATTGGTAAATAAGGTTAAACCATGTGTGTGTGGGAATCACAATGAAGGTACTTTCGAGAAAATCCTATGGTTAGTTTTGGAGCTACAGTCAAACGTAATTACTTGGAAACCACATACTAGCATTAACTACAGCAAAGAGTTGGAAAATATGCGGGCGGGAAGGCAGAAAGTGTGACAGCCACACCACCACAGGGTCTCTCACCACAGGGCACGCCCACGCCCACTCCACAACTGGTTTACTTGGTTTACTTGGTCTTGTTAAGAGGCAAAGCCTCACAGTCGTGGTGGTCCATCGCTACCCTCACTACACACCGTTTCTCAACACAACTGCTCGCCCCAACACACTATAGGCGTGAATCACCACACGCCACTCCGCCACTCCACTCCTACACACGCCACTCCTTTCCGTGTGCAAACTTTTCTCGAAAGGCACAGCTGTCTTGCTGCACCCATAAAGGATGAATGCATGTGGCATATAGCAAAACAAATCTATCAGAAGCACCCAAATATCTTCAAGTACCATATTTATCTCTGTGTTTACGTGCCTCTCTGATCAAGCGCGGGAAGATGAGCCTCCCTGATGCTGCGTCACCGAGCCTGAGCCTGACTTTCTGCAAACCTTGAGAGCGTTTTGAAAACTCGGGGAATTTGCAGATTTTGATTGCGGATTATTTAAAAACGGCTTGACGGATACAAAAGTGACGACGTATTGTTGATATACTCGTTAATGGCTTGATTTGATTGCATTAATCAGGAATGATAAAATGGTCTGGACGATTACTTTAACCTCTGTGTCTACTCTGTGTCTAACCACACCTTAACAGGTCCAACCGTGCTTAAACAGATGATGTGTTCCGTAGCTTCGGTTGTGTTGTACGTTTTGTGAGTAGGTGAGAAATCAATACAGTAAGGTCTTGAGTAAGAGTTTCCTCCGCTCCCCCACCTTCCATCCCCCCATACTCGTCATCACCCATCCTCATTTTTTTTTCTCCATTTTTTTTTTACATCACAAAGGACGGGCCCAAAGGGGCCAAACAAGAGATAACAAAAAGCCCGCTTAGTTGCCAGTCCCTATAAAGAACAGTAAGAGAATAAAGAAATGGGGGTGAGCTAATCTAGTTCGGGAGGTGTCTTGCCCAATCCTCTCTTAAAAAGATTTAAGTTTAGGAAGGTGAACAAATAGAAACAGGAGAGAGGTTCCGAGTTTACCAGGGGAAAGGGATGGAAGAGTAAATATACTGAATTAACTCTTGCATTAGGAAGATGGACAGAATGGGGATGAGAATGAGTAGAAAGTCTTGTGCAGGGAGGTCACGAAGTCTGCTACTATCCTCTTCATTCTTGTATTCTATCACTTCTTACTCACGTACGTGTCTATCTTCTTTCTCCATTCATTACCTACCTTTTCTTCCATCTAGTCAATCATCATCCCCATCCATTTCCAAGTCTCGTATCATACATTTTTCTGCTCTTTTCTTCCTCCCTTTTCATTCTTTTCCAACACTCAGCATCACATTTTTCAAACCTTTCCCGTCTACGTCTCTTCTCATAACTTAGCATAAAGTCACACATCAGGGTACTCATTTCATAACCGGGCTGCACTTTTTGAATTTAGATATAAATAGTTAATTCAAATGATGATTTTAATGTAATAAAAAAAAATGGTACTTGAATAATATTTTCACCATTTCACTTGTAAAAAGCAAAGGGAAAAAATGGAAATTAAAGAAATAACATACATGGTCAACTGTAAAGCGTAACGAACAGATAACCATATACAATGGCTCACCACAGCTTATTATTGTAAATATATGTATACATTGACCAACTCCCTTGACCACAAGGGGTTCGTCTTATGGGTAATATGTTTTGTGTGACAAAATTAGGCAGTTTAAGGGCATAGGCATTACTTTTGTTTGTCCATTTAATACCCGTATACAATGTGTACTTAATACCTGTATACGATAATACATAATGCAAATTTACTGTAGACAATGTATAAACCTCATGCAACTTTCGTACTAGTTAATTATTGCGGTGTATCTTATAAAACTAAAATAAAGTGCTCTTTATTTGTTTACTTGTAATAATCAAATTTCATAAGCAAATAATGAATACTTCTAATGAAGAGGGAGAAAGAGAAGAGCAGAAAAATATGTGATACGAGCAGTGGCGTACCCAGAAAATTAAAAAGGGGTGGGCCAGTATTATAGTTTATATATTTATATATATATATATATATTTTATATATATATATATATATATATATATATAATTATATATATATATATATATATTATATATATATCATATATATATTTTATATCATATACATAAAATATATATATATTATATACATATATATATATATACATATAAAATTATATATATATATAATATTTTTATATATAGTTTAAAATATAAAATATATGTATATATATTATATATTATATATATATATATATATTATAAAAATATATATATATATATGTATAATTATTTTATATATTTTATATATTTTGTATATATATATGTTATATTATATGTATATATTATCTATTTATTTTTTTTTATATTATATCATTATAAATTTTATATTATATATATTTTTTATATATATTATATATTATTAAAAAAAATATATAATATTAAAATATATATATTATATTTATTATAATATTATGTATACATATATATAAATGATATTAATCTATATATATATATATTTATATATATATTAATCTATTTATATATATTCTATATTATAAAATTAATATATAAAATTATTATCATATTTTATTTTATATTAATATATATTAAACTATATATTATATTTATATTTATATATATTCATACTATTATATTATATATATATATATTTATTATATGTATTAAAATATAATATATTTAATATATATCTATTATATCTCTATCTATTCTCATTATATATAAATATTAAATATATATATTATATATTTTATGTATATTATATATTATCTTATTTTTATTTTTATATATTTACTATATATTTTAATATATATATTATATATCTATAATTATATTTTTATATATATTATCTTATATATATTTATTATATTTTATATTATATATATATATATATATATAATATATATATATTATATATATATATTATTATATTATATGTTAATAAAGTAATATACATATATATATATTTTATTATATATATTATATATATTATATATATTTATATTTTATTTATATCTAATATATATATATATTTTATTAATTCTGATATTATTATAAAATATATGTAATATATATATTATATATATTATATATATATATATAAAATATATATAAAATAATCTATATATGGTAATTATATAATATTATTTATATATATATTATAATATATATATTATTTTAAATATTATAAATATAATAATCAAATTTTTTTAATATAAATTATTATAATATATATAAAATCTATTATAATATATTTAAATATATATTAATATATATAACTATATATTATTAATATTTTTATATATTTTTATATAATTTTTTATATAATATATTTATTATATTATTATTTTATATGTAAATATAATTAATTTATATACTTTTTATTTTTTTTATTTATAATTTATATATTATTTTTATAAAAATTAAATATATTTTTAAAATATATTTTATATAATATTTTTATATATTTTAAATAATATAATTATTATAATATTATTTTATTTTTATTTTTTTTTATAATTATTTATTATAATTTTTATTTAAAATATTTTAAATTATATTAAAAATTATATTTATATATTATAATTTTATATAGTTTTTGTTTTTTTAAATTTTTAATATTATTTTTTAAATTTTTAATTATTTTTTTTTTTATTTTTTTGTTTTTTATTTTATTTTTTTTTTTTTTTAATTTTATTTATTTATATTTATTATATATAATTATATAAAATCTATATATATTATGTAAAACATATATTAAATATATATTATATAAATATAATATTTTATTTTTAAAATTTTTATTTATATTAATTACCCATAATAAAATTTAAATTATAATATAAAATAATAAAAAATATTTATATTATATCTATTATATATATCTATATATATATACTATATATCTATTATATATATAAAATATATATATATATATATTTTATCTAATTATTAATATTAATTATATTATATATTTATACTTTATATATATATACTTATTATATATCTATATATATATAATTTTTATTTACATATTATTATTATATAATAATATATTTCATATATTATATTATACTATATATATAATATATATCAAATTTTATATACTATATATACCTATTTTTACAATATATATACATATACATTATTTTTAAAATCTATATATATATATATTATTATATATTAATATATAAAATATATATGATACTATATATATTTGTATTAAAATATTATATTGTTCTCTAATATATATATTTTATATTATATTTTTATATTTAATATAATATTTTATATTATTATCTGTATCTTTATATATATATATTTATATATATATATCTATTTATATATATATATTATTATATTTTAAATATATATATATAGTATTATATAATATTTATATATATATAAATTAAACATATATTACTGGCCCACCCTTTTTATTTTCTGGGTACCCACTGCTCGTATCACATATTTTCTGCTCTTCTCTTTCTCCCTCTTCATTAGAAGTATTCATTATTTGCTTAGAATTTGATTATTACAAGTAAACAAATAAAGAGCACTTTTATTTGTTTTAAGATACACCGCAATAATTAACTAGTACGAAAGTTGCATGAGGTTTATACATTGTCTACAGTAATATTTGCATTATGTATTATCGTATACAGGTATTAAGTACACATTGTATACGGGTATTAAATGGACAAACAAAAGTAATGCCTATGCCCTTAACTGCCTATTTTGTCACACAAAACTATTACCCATAAGACGAAAACCCCCTTTTGGTCCAAGGGAGTTGGTCAATGTATACATTTTTACAATAATAAGCTGTGGGGGAGCCATTGTTATGGTTTTCTGTTCGTTACGCTTTACAGTTGACCATGTATGTTATTTCCTTTAATTTCCATTATTTCCCTTTGCATTTACAAGTGAAATGGTGAAAATATTATTCAAGTACCATTTTTTTTTATTACATTAAAATCATCATTTGAATTAACTATTTATATCTAAATTCAAAAAGTGCAGCCCGGTTATGAAATGAGTACCCTGATGTGTGACTTTATGCTAAGTTATGAGAAGAGACGTAGACGGGAAAGGTTTGAAAAATGTGATGCTGAGTGTTGGAAAAGAATGAAAAGGGAGGAAGAAAAGAGCAGAAAAATGTATGATACGAGACTTGGAAATGGATGGGGATGATGATTGACTAGATGGAAGAAAAGGTAGGTAATGAATGGAGAAAGAAGATAGACACGTACGTGAGTAAGAAGTGATAGAATACAAGAATGAAGAGGATAGTAGCAGACTTCGTGACCTCCCTGCACAAGACTTTCTACTCATTCTCATCCCCATTCTGTCCATCTTCCTAATGCAAGAGTTAATCAGTATATTTACTCTTCCATCCCTTTCACTGGTAAACTCTGGAACTCTCTTCCTGTTTCTATTTGTTCACCTTCCTACAACTTAAATCTTTTTAAGAGAGGAGTGACAAGACACCTCCCGAACTAGATTAGCTCACCCCCATTTCTTTATTCTCTTACTGTCTTCTTTATAGGGACTGGCAACTAAGCGGGCTTTTTGTTATCTCTTTGTTTGTGCCCTTGGCCAGTCCTTTGTGATGTAAAAAAAAAAATGGAGAAAAAAAAATGAGGATGGGTGATGACGAGTATGGGGGGATGGAAGGTGGGGGAGCGGAGGAAACTCTTACTCAAGACCTTACTGTATTGATTTCTCACCTACTCACAAAACGTACAACACAACCGAAGCTACGGAACACATCATCTGTTTAAGCACGGTTGGACCTGTCTAAGGTGTGGTAGACACAGAGTAGACACAGAGGTTAAAGTAATCGTCCAGACCATTTCATCATTCCTGATTTAATGCAATCAAATCATAGCCATTAACGAGTATATCAACAATACGTCGTCACTTTTTGTATCCGTCAGCCGTTTTTAAATAATCCGCAATCAAAATCTGCAAATTCCCCGAGTTTTCAAAACGCTCTCAAGGTTTGCAGACGCTCAGGCTCAGCTCGGTGACGCAGCATCAGGGAGGCTCATCTTCCCGCGCTTGATCAGAGAGGCACGTAAACACAGAGATAAATATGGTACTTGAAGATATTTGGGTGCTTCTGATAGATTTTGTTTGCTATATGCCACATGCATTCATCCTTTATGGTGCAGCAAGACAGCTGTGCCTTTCGAGAAAAGTTTGCACACGGAAAGGAGTGGCGTGTGTAGGAGTGGAGTGGCGGAGTGGCGTGTGGTGATTCACGCCTATAGTGTGTTGGGGCGAGCATTTGTGTTGAGAAACGTGTGTAGTGAGGGTAGCGATGGACCACCACGACTGTGAGGCTTTGCCTCTTAAAGACCAAGTAACCAAGTAAACCAGGGGGATGGGCTGGGGTGCCCTGTGGTGAGAGACCCTGTGGTGGTGTGGGTGTCACACTTTCTGCCTTTCCCCCCGCAATTTTCCAAATCTTTGCTGTGTTAAAGCTAGTATGTGGTTTCCAATAATTACGTTTGACGTAGCTCCAAAACTAAACCCT
>JACEEZ010026412.1:0-14220 GCA_016584305.1 Chionoecetes opilio
GGGCTATAAATTGCGCTTTATGTTTTTCATGGTATGTTGTCGCAAAGTTTTAAATGGCGAGAGTTGAAGTGAATAATAATTTTCATGCATATTTCTTCAGAGTCTCGTAATGGCATTTTTTTAGCGTGTTTTCCTGTTTTTTATTTGATAATATTATAGAACAAACATTTACGAAGATAACAGTGTATCATATATACTGATAAACCATAGTCTATATGATTTTCATTGATAGTCATATGCCAGCAGTGAATAATGGGCCAGCAGACTGGCAGTGGTTAACTCCTGCCGCACGGCGGAGGTCGATTTCACGCGCACCACAGGGGCCACCCCGGAGTGAGGTATCTTGTTGTAGAATGTCTTTGCTATTACCACCGGGGATCCTGAACCTTGGAAATTGCCTAGATTGGGGTTCAGTTTGTGCCAAAACATTTTGTCAAAAGAGTGTTACAGCAAAACAACACAAAATTTGTGTCGCTTGTAAATAGTTTCAAGCTAAAACTTTTCAATTTCTCCTACCAATAGTGTGCATCATGTTTAATTAAATAATAAAAAATTTCTGTTTTCTATTGATATCATAATTTTGTAATGATTGCAGTTTTAGCAACGAATCTGAAGGTGTGGCCAGGCAAGTGAGACAAGGAATATTAGAGACACGATAAAAGGGTTTGTCCTGAGGTCGGAAAATGTTCAGTAACGCTGGACAGATAAATATAAAATAAAATTATTATATATATATATATAGAGAGAAGAGAGGAGGGAGAGAGGGGAAGAGAGAAAACGAGGGGAGAAGAGAGAGAGAGAGAGAGAGAGAGAGAGAGAGGAGAGAGAGAGAGAGAGAGAGAGAGAGAGATAAAAGAGAGAGAGAGAGAGAGAGAAGAGAGAGATTCACATTATCGTCACTGTCAACTGTTTATCTTTTCGCGTATCGTTCTTTTTGCTGAACTTTTTTCTCTTCTCTTCATCACCAGTCATTCCTCTTTCTACCCCCCTTCCTCCCCCACCACCACCGCCACCACCGCCACCACCACCTACAGTCCCTGTGCCCGAATTCCAATAGCTCTTGGGAGTCGCAGCTCGTAATTTAATCAGTTTTTTTACGCTATTTGTCGCTTTTGTTTATAAAAGTTATTTCATGTCTATTCATATATGTATGTGGTTTTGGGAGGTAGAAATATATATATTGTTTTGCCATGTAGTGTTGTCAGATGAGGAATTTTCCCTGTTTATTTTTGTCCATGTGTCTGTCTGTGAATCTCTTCCTGTCTTTATGTCTGTATACATACGATATGTATACATGTGTCTGTATGTACATAGTTTGTATTTTTACCCTCGCTGGTTAAATCCGTCGTTTCTAGGTACGTGAAAGATAAAAAAGATGGAGTGTGAGGCACAAGAAACTTGGGCGAAGAAGAGAGAAAAAAAACAAAACCCAAAAAAGTGACTGTTTTATGTGTGTGTGTGGGTGTTGGGGGGGGGTAAGTTAGTATTGTGTCGCTGCTCCCAATAAGGCTTCTCCCCTTTTCTCCCTCTCCATCACACTGCGAAAGAGATAGATGGATAGATGATTTTTTACTAATCTATCTATCTATCTATCTGCCTATATGTATGTGTTACATACATATAGGCAGAGGACAGTGGTTTAAAATGTATGTGGGTTATCTTCATTTCTTACCCCATTACCTATGTCTTTTTTGTATGAATTCGTCCATCTTTTTACGTAACGACACAATTTTACAAACCCACCCTTATCCCGGCTCCTTAATTTGCGTAATTTTTCCTTTTTTTCTTCATGTCCTCCCTCCTTCCTCCCGCAGGACTGTCCCCATTTTTTTTCTTTTTCTTCAGACATTTACACTGTTATATAAAAAAAAAATCCTCTGTCGCTCCTTATTTGTGTTTTAACATTGCTTTTACTTATTTTTCCCATTCTAATTGCTCCACACAGAGTTGCTATAAACCATGATGCTTTATTTATTTTTTAAACATTAATCCTTTGTAGATTTTTGTTTTTCCCTCACCTGTCCTTTTTCTCGCTCCTTCTCCACCTCCCACTCAGAATGGAGAAGTAAGTCTACCTGGGCTTTAGAAAGTGCAGGAACTTTACCACAAGGCTGTTGAAGTGGTGGAGACAAAGAAAACTTGTTCGGCATCCTTCCTCCGCTCCTGCTGCTGTACGGGAGATGGCAGTGGGGCGGCGGAGGCGGTAAATGGATGAATGGATAGTGATGTTACAGGTGCATGCATGATAGCGCACATATTGGTGGTTGGTGCAGGGTCATAGAGCATTGAATATTTAATTGTTATAAATCAGTGAAGGAAGTTGTTTTGAAAACTTGTGGATCTTGAGGTTTATAGAAGAAACTTCAGAGATGTAATGGGAAAATTTCCAAAAGTGACATATCTTAAAATGGCCAGGAATGTGTAGGAATGTGATAGGTGGATAAAGTCAAGATGCGGAGTCAGTGGAAGAGTTAACCCAGCTGATGCTGATAGAACATTTCTTGAACCAGAAAAATCCTGACATGAGATATGAAATTGGTAGGAGTGAGATAAAGGATGTGATGGAGGCTGGCCCTAAGGCAGACAGACTCTGCGCGGCTTATGAAATATATAATTAAGGTGATTATGTTAATAAAGGAAGGAACAATATTTATAAAAACCAAGGTCAGTTTTGGGAAAGACTGAGTCAGCCACTATATACAGGACAGCATAGTAAGAGTAATGGTAAAGTATCCTAACAGCAATGTACCACAAAGGCATGGCTACTCGCAACTCTACCGTATATTTTATATATAAAATATATATATATATAATATATATATATATATATATTATATATATATATATATATATATATAATATATAATATATATTGGGTAACAGTCAGATTCAGGAGCGGACACTACGTACACTCACAGTGGCAGGGATATCCTACCAAGACAGGAGGTTGGCAGGGGGCCACCTATCAAATCTTTTGGCTGTGGAGAAATGGGACATGGCAAATTCCAGTGTAAGGCCACGCCGAAATCAGCTTTAATGGTGTCGGGTAAAAGAGCATGGGAAGAGTATTGAGGGGTAGGACTCGAGACACAGGGAGAAAAACTGCAGCTGAGTTTGAGCCCATATATTGTGAAAAGGAAAAATAAGGAATGGGGGAAAGGGAAAGAGATAAAATTTAAAATCCTGAGGGACACAGCGGCCAACCTAAGTATAGTATGTAATAGATGTAGTCTGTAGTTTATAGTTATAGAGTTTATTGCCAAATAACAATTATATACACATAAATAAATATATACACATTTTATAGGGATTAGTCTGCTGAGCATGAGCTCCTTAGCCGACATAAAATCAGTTAACATAATCTAAATGCGAATACGATGACGGCAATAATTTACAAAGAAAGATTAAGATTACAAAAAATATAAACTCAGTGAAAACATGTAAATTTATATAAAAAAAGTACCTAAATTTCAGGAGCACAAATTTACTGTATTTTCATTTTTCAATCTATAAGAACTTGACTTTGTAAATTATATAAATACTGTTTAAGTTTAAATTTAAAATATATTGAGCTTATTTGCTTTTTGATGCATCTGGTAATGCGTTCCAACATTTCGGGCCAAAACAATATATAGAAAAATTTGTACAGTGTTGTTCTTGGTTGTGGACATAACACGTTAACATTGTCCTCTGGTACCTAGGCTTGTGATGGAATCATTCTAAATATTTTTCTGTTGTTACTTTATTATCATTAAATCATATAAACGTGAGAAGACAAAAATATTTAAGTAGTATTCAAAATTTAGTAATTTTAACTCATGAAATAAAAGTGTGTAGAGTCATGTTTTCCTCTATTGTATGGTTTGGATCATTTCTTCTGAGTGGACAATAATTCCTTTAAGGCCGGTCACACTGGCCTTCGCGGGAGCATCGCGCACGTCTCACGGCGACAAAATGGTGAACGTGAAGCAAGCGCTGTTGGACGCATCTGGGTCGGATATGGACGTGATCCAGCCGCGCCCACACGGGCTAGAACAATCCACACGCTGCATACGTTTTGGATTTCCCAAAATCGAGAGCGCGGGTGACCTCGGGTGGCACACAGTGAAAAGAGGGTAAGACGCGTTTAGACGTGGTACAGACGTGCTACGACGCGCGGTAAGTGCGTGGTGACACGCGATTACCCGACTAACCTTTAGCGGGTTTAACGCGGTTTAATGACGTCATAGCACGGCTGTTACCGTGTCTGTTCGCGTGTTTTCACGTGCATTTGCGTGTGTAGCGCGGGTACTCTGGTACCTATATATTGGGGTCGATTTGCCAAGCATTCATCACACTCCTGTCATGAGTGGTGGGTGAACATGGACAGTATGACCTCGTCTTGATGGCTGATGCAACGCATATGAACCAGCGTTACATGCCAATCAGTACATCCGTTGATAGACTGAAGAAGAAGACGGCGAGGAGGAGGGCGGCCCGGAGCATATGGCGTGCGTAACTGGATTAGCAGGAGACCTGAGCAGGCCTGTTTGATGTCTCAGGTGGAGCCCCGTAATGAAGATCCAAGGGCCTTCCAGAATTTAATGAGAAGCCACCTGACATGTTCGATGAAGTTGTGGAGAGGACTGAAGACCAGCCCGTACCAAGAAGACCACCCAATGGCGAGCACCCCTTGATCCAGGCTTGAAGGGTTGCCCTCACCCTGAAACCGCGGCACCTTGATTCTGGCGCCAAGTACCTGACAGGCAGTAGGCGGGGAGGGTGCCTCACAACACCATCAGTTAGTGGTGCGTGAGGTGTGTATGGCCATCGTCGACGAGTACCGTGAGGAGCTGCTCAGCCACCACAGAACGATGAAGATTGGCGTCGATCACCGATAATTGGATGAGAAGGTGGAACTTTCCAATGTCATGGTGCATAGACGGCAAGCACGGTTGCCTGTAAAGCTCCTGGCCAACCACTCGGATCCGACTACTACAAACTACAAGGGATTCATTCAGTATCATCCTCCTGGCGGTTTCACATCTGGACTACAAGTTCATGTGGATGGACGTAGCGGCAAGGGTTCAACGTCTGATGCCCACCTTTACAATGCAAGTGTTTGAGAGAGCTCTCGAGAGAAACGCATGTGGATCCCACAAGCCTGATCCTATCCCAGGTGACACAGAGGAGTCCCTTATTTTCTGGTGGGAGATAATGCTTCGCCCACTCCGGACCTACATGATGAAGGCCGTACCCAGTAACACAGGAGATGACCAGGACAGTAGAGGATCTTCAACTATAGACTATCGCGAGCCAGAAGGATGGTGGAGAATGCGTTTGGCATACTAGCAATCGCTTTCAGTTCTCCTGTCGACCATGTTGCATGAAGAGGCCACTGTGAGGCTCCTGGTCAAGACAGTGTAATCCTCCAACCTTATGAGGTCACCCTATTACCCGGTGATGCAGAACCGACTGGTGGATGGGAGCGACCAAATGGAGTGGTGGTGCCTGGTGCCTGGCGTGCCGCATGAACCTTGAGGACACGACACCCGACCGATTACCAGGGAACAACAGAGACTTTCAAGATAGCCAAGGCTCAGAGGAACCTCCTCATGGAATGGTGCAACTCAAACTGCTAGGAAGTGTTCCATGGCAGGATGGACATGCTCCTACCCCCCCCCAGCGAGGGCCAAATTAAAATAGCGTGTTAATATTGTGTTTGTGGCATAATAAATATTTAAAGTCGCCTCACTTGTTGTTTACTTTAGTCCTATTTTCGCTCAGGCTTTATTATTAAAATATTATGTATTTTTCATTTCATTATTATTTGGCGTATTTAACCCTGGAGAGGTTACCGCTGACAGAAGTGTCCTCGCGTGTTGCACAAAATCATTTTTTTGCTAAAAAGGTTTATTTTATTGTTTTAATCATGATAAACAAAAAAATATAATCAATATTCATTATACTCTAGGTAAAATTAAATTTTGTAGCGGTACCGTTCCGGGGTTCTTTTTTTCCTGAAAAGGTTTATTTTTATTTTTTAATTCATTCATTAAACATTAAAAATATAATTCAATCTTCATTATCTTCTAGGTAAAAATTAAATTTTGTAGCGGTACCGTCCAGGGTTAATCATAGATATTATTATTATTACTGTAGAAAAACCTAGTGCAAAGACAGTAAAGTTAAGGGAATGGAAACAAGCATATGGAATATTATACAATTATTTATTGCAAAATAAATAAATAAATACTTATGCAAAATAAACTAATAAACTTAATAAAAAACAAAAAATTATACATAAATATACATATAAAAAAAAATATACAAAAAATACATATAAATATACATTCAATATACAGGTCATCACAGGTCTCATTAGTCTTGGAGGGTATGGGGATAAGTTCAGTCCTCCGCAATGCTGGAGCCCAGAACTTTCCGACTGATTCCGCCGATTCCCAGACCGGACAGGTGTCGTGGAGTGGCTGGCAGGGACGGGGAATGCTGGGGATGGCTGGCCACCACCATACTTCCAGTTGTGACTCGGGACAACCTGGCATGTGAAAATACTGCTGTGCTGTAAGTGGGTGGTGTATGGCGGACTGTTGGGAGGTAGAGGGCCTGCTGGGTGTGGTGCGGTTGAGGGGCCGGTCCAGGCCCCGATGTAGAGGACCCCGTGTTCGGCGCGATGCACAATGTCGACTCATTTGGTCGTGCATCACCTGGTATCCTCTCAGGGGCCAGAAACGCAGGGTGTCGGACACAAACCTTATAAAGGCCTACCTACGTGACTGGGGCTGCAGACCTCTCCTACAGCAGCCTCTCCAGCCAGTGCCTGGTGGCCTTCATGGTGGATCGGAGCGTCCACCATACATTCCTCTTCTGCCTCTCAGGGCTGGAGCTTCCTCTACGGCGGTTGAGGGCCTGCTCCGCCGCTGCTGCCACCTCCATGTCCTCCAGGATGTTGGGCTTCCCCGGAGTATGTGGGTACTGTGCCTGGGAGGTCTGGGCGTCAGGAGATGGGCACGTGCAGGTTCACAAGGGTGTCCGGGGACATCAGCGGGCATGGAACATGAAACAGATTAACATTTACAGATTAAAAACATTTGTTTAATATAATGGCATATACAATTACATATTTATAATTTCTGGAATAAAAAGTAAAACTTACTAAAATAAATCTAAAAACAATAATGTTAAAAACGCAAAATTAATAAATAAGTAAAACGTAAAGGATAGATCACAGTAACTAATCTTAAATTTAAAGAATTTATGTAACAGCATTGTATTACTGACCCTCTTTAAGCAAAAATTTGGCATTTCATTATATCCTCGGGCTTGAAAGTCTTCCATTTTGTACAAATATTTGAGATCTACAAGTTGTGAATATAATGGAGAGTACTTACTTTTGTAGAGGCCCGATCGTTCTTCAACACCCCATTGTCCCTCTCCGTCAACATCTTGGTGCCTGGCCATGGTCCTCTTGGGACAGCTTAACATACCAGTTTCTGGCGTTTTTCCACCAGTCTTGAGGGTGTTTCAGGTGATCCCCAGATCCTTGGCCTTCATCTCCCACGAAGCCTTCTTCCTGTGGTCGTCTTGGTACTGCGGAGCCACACAAGGTAGGTGTTTGACTGAAGCCACTCCACCAGATCCTGCTCCGTTGTGTCGGGGAGACTCCAGCCTTGATTCGGAGCAGCATCAGCCTTTTCTTCCCCTTGCCCTTCGTCTTGGGCGCCGGTTGCTGCTGCTGCTCCTCCTCCTCCTCCTCCTCCTCCCCTCCTCAGGTGGGGGGGAATGAGAGGCATCAGGCATCACCAGAGGCTCTCCTCCTCCTCCTCATCTGCTGGAGTGGCAGCTGTGGCAGCTGTGGCAGCTGTGGCATCACCTTCAAAGATGTTTCCTCCTCATGATGAAGTGCCGCAGGACTGGCCTCCACCTTGAAGTAGCATCTGAAGTAGTAGCTGGATGCACCTGCGCAGAACACCTGTGGGCCTCGTGCCCTTGGTGGCTAGGTTTTTCTAGGGGGAACTTCTTGGGAGCCATCTTTTGGTAAAGTCTGGGAGTCTGAGAGTGTTATACTGTGTGCGTGTCTGGAGCGAGTATGAGTTTCTACCGCCTGCCCTGGCTCCTTATCTACCCGTGGGGGCCGTGGTAACCACGCGCACTACCCGTGATTGCCCGCGAAACGGCCGCCCTTCACACGTGGACAGCCGCGATGTACACGTGATCACCCGTGGTTAAGGCGTGATGCAGCCGCGGTTACCCAATGCCTGTGAACCACGTGGAGCTTTTTCCCGCGCCTTACACGCGCTCCAGCCGCGCTTCACCAGCGGACAGGACGCGGAACAGCCGCCAGCGTCTGTTCGCGGGTTACCACGGGTACCCACGTGTAAGCATTTTTTCCACACGTGGAACAGAGCGGTAAAAATTTTTGTGTGGAATTTACTCGCGTGCAGACGCAAAGTGCCTGTGTGACGGGCCTTTACATGGACGGCACGTACAACCCAGATGGACACACACTATATGAATAAGAGGATAATCACAGGGAATAAGATATACTTTTTAAAGCATCAGTGTTAAATTGTAACGCATTTTGTATAATATTCCACAAGTTTTGGACAATTTAAGCAGACTGATTGAATAGTGATTTTTCCAATTCAAGTTTTCATCTATGATAACCCCAAAAATGTTGTACATGAACCCTCTTTAGTTCACACCCATCATATTTACTGGACCCATGTTGTATACTACAGATCGATTTTGACATAGCATATAGTTTGTGTAAATTTACCTTTCATTTGTTGCTGAAACCCATTTATATTTCTTTCTAGTTATGTAGTAGGTCTGTAGTAGTAATAGCTGTCTTTATTTTTTACATTACAAAGGAATGGCCAAGGGAAAAAACAAAGAAAGTAACTAAAAACCCACTAACTGCAGTCCTATAAAGGAGACAGTAGATATTGTAGAAAGGTGGGCCAAATTTAGTTCGGAAAGTTTTTTGACGCTCCTCTCTCACAAAAATTAGTTGTAGTAAGTGAAAAAATCTAAACAGGAACATAGATAGATAGTTCAGAGTTCACCAATGAAAGAGATGAAAGGACTGAAGATATTATGGTTAATTAACTCTTGCAATTAGTTATGATGGATAGTACGATGGGATGATAATGAGAGAAAATGTGTGCCACCAAGGCCGCGTGAGTGGGAGAGCAGGCCGTTAGCAAATTCAGAAGAGCCTGAAAATGAAACAACGATAAAAGATACCAAAGAGGAGCAACATTGGGCAGTGATTAAGATGAGACACAGTCAGTCAGAGGAGGGGAGGTGATGAAACGAAAAAACGTGACTCCACCTGTTTCGGAGGGCTGTATGAGTGGTGCATGCCCACCAATTAATGAACATACTATTACTAATGGGCATATAGGCCCCTGTACAGAGCAAGCAACTGGGAGGGAAGACAACAAAATGGACGCAGCTTCCACATGACACCTGACTTCTTAGAGCTGATTTTGCAAGAAATGGGATGTGAAAAATCTCCAGTCAGATGTTTTGTAAATGATAGACGAGAAGGTTATTGTAGAAGAGGGAGACAGTGAGGGTCATTGAAGGAAGAGGAGATAGTCTATGAATAGAATAGAGATATAGATAGAGGATATAATTCAGAAATAAAATGAGACAGCTGTGGAGCCATCTGAATGAAGGGGGGAAGATGAGAAGAAAAATTGTTAGTGAGTTTTTATTTAGGCTAGATTGCCAGAAATCACGAAATCAAGAAAGGAACTGATCAGAAAGATTTTGAACATTTTTCTATTGTGGAGTTTTTTGTCAATGTTAAGGAATATATGCAGGATTACGAGCATAAATAAATACTAGGGCATGAGTTTCAGGGAGATGGATGGTACGTCCGTCTGTGAGCCGCCTCTTTATCATGAACTGCACGAGAACAAGTGAGTTAAACTCTCTGACACGGAAGCAAAAAATCATTACTAGGGAAATCAGAGTAGTACTTGCCTAGGTCCCTCCCACTTATCTGAGTGTAATGACATGAAGTACCTTCACGTAGGTGGTCCTGAGACGGCAACCGGAGCGAATTGACGGTTACGGAAATGAGATGTGATCGGAGGAGCCCAACGGAGAAGAATAGGTTTAAACAGAGTAATATGAGGGTTATAGGTTAGGAAAAAGCAGGAATGTTTGGGCGTGTCTCCAAGGTGGTCAGGATACGGGAGGGTGCTCACATTTTGCTTGTATGTCATGGAGGATAGCAAAGTTGAAGACTTGTTCGCCAAGTTTGGTCAGAGTAAGATGATTGCCAAACTAGTGGTTACTATTGAATCCCAAGAATGGAAATTCTCAGGTTAAAGGAAAATTAGAGTTAAAATGTGCGTTCACTTTGGATGTTAAATTGCAAAGAATTTTACATCGTCTGGAGGAGTTAGTCGAGAGATATACAGCACCGATAAATTTAAAAAGTATGAGAGTGACAAGAAGTCGAAGCCAGATGTAGACAAATTCAAGATTGAAGACCGTGGTCACGAAAATTATGTAGCATATCGCAACAGCCAGCTTGTTTTGAAAAGAGAATAGAGAGAGTAAGAGGGAACAGAAAAGGGACTGCTGTCAGTGTTCACACAATTCACAGACACCTGATGAGTTTCGGTGAGGAATCGATGATGAAGTCTAGAGGAGAGAGGTGATGTTCCCACAGATTCGGAAGTTAGATCTAAGACTGCGAATATTACAGAAGTTTAGGTAGAAAAATTTACATGATATTAAAAACATATCGTGTAGTCACCGTTAGATGGTCCGGACCTGGGGACATTTATGGTCCCATCCCCTCAAGATTTTCATTATAAACTAAATTATTAACAAACATGTTGTAGAGTTCTACATGAAAATGAGTAATAAAATAGCTTAATGAATCAATGTTTGTCAGTCAATGTTGTCTTCCTTCCGTACCCTATCTTCCTTCCTACACGGAAAGAATTAGAACTTCGAGAAAGGCAGTGGCAGCACAGGACAGGTTCACGTCCGACCATGTCTCAGGGACATTACCTGAGGGGGCACCACCCCGCGCTGAGGCACGAGCTGTGTTCCTACTCTCATGGGTTTTCCAAATATTAAGTGCCTGAGCGGTGGACAGGCTGGGACGTGGCGGGTAAGAGGAATGTTCATTTGCAATTATACATGAACCAGTAGCCACGAGTGAAGCAGCAGCAGCAGGGGGGCGCTTATGCAGTAGATATTTATATAGGGGGTGGTGGTGGTGGAGTCAGCAAGAGCGGAGTCAACAGAGAGAAACGCAAGACGAGAGAGCGCCACGTGACGGAAGGGGAAAGAACCGACAGTAAAATTGGGGGGGTACGCTGCAGATAAGCCACAAAGTATAAAAAAGGACGCACCAGCCGAGAAATATTAAAGCATGGATCTAAATGAGGAAAGAGAAAGAGTAGCATAACATGGACATACTAAAAAGATAGAGAAAAAGAAGAGTGAACCCACAAGCAGGAACATAATGTCGCTGAAGAAAGGGATAACGAGAAGGGCCCAGCGCACAACTTTAAAACGGGAACTTTAAACTGAGAGGTGGGGGTGGTCCAGCTTGTAGATTATGTCGGGAACGGCGTCAGTACTGACATGGTCTGACCGCAGGGGACATCATCCTTAAATTTTGCAACTCGTAATATTTCATCATCGATTGTCTGCCCTGAAGTTAAGAGTCGTGGCCGGTATCGGTGCGTGAGGGAACTCCTGTTTCTTGTTGACTCATCGTGGACATAAATTATGGCGTGGGTAGACGTCTATTACTTCTTGGACTGGTTATGGGGTACATAAGCAAGAGCGGATTTTATTGTTTATATGTATACAGGGTCCGAGGAGGGGGCAGGAAGGGCAAGGATATAGGGATATTGTATGGTTGATGTTGCCTTGGGGAGGTCTAAAAGAGGAGGAAATTTGGTGGTAGTGGGGGTGGGTGTAGGTTCGGGGCTGTAGGTTATGAGATGGGTCAATGGTGCGTGCCAGGGCAACTATGAATGTAAACTAAAACCACTATATGAGAGATAAAGATGCGTCGGTTTCCCTCCCCTCCCCGAGTATTCATCAGTTAGGTGGGGAAGGGAACGCTGAGTGTTCATCGAGGCCTGGAAACAAGGCAGAAAAGGAGGATAATGAAGCATCGGGGGCCAGAGGCTTAAATGGATGTTTTAAATCGATAGGATAGGGGACGGCCAGTCAGCAATCGTTTCCGATTCGCACCAGCCGTCAAAAGAGAAAGATGAAGATGAAGGTGCAAGCAAGAACAGTGAGGATGTTGCTCGCTTGGAAGGGAGATCTAAAAAGTAAAGATCCTCTCACCCAGGCGGTATACGTGGCAGGTCTACCAAGGCCAAGAAAAAGGAGGTCAAACGGAACCAAATAATTGACCAGTATCAATATCACGGGGCGTGGCTTTCATCAACGAGGCGTGACGTCCACCATCCCCTCCTAGATTTTTTTTTTTGAGATCACTCGAACCAATGCTATGATTCGCCAGTCAGTATAGTAAACCCGCAAAGATTTTGTCCACACTAGCCGCTGGATGGTAAATTTTCCCTGCCAGCAGCTGATTTCCTTTTCAGGCCTAATTTCTTATTTTGCTACTGAAACAATAGTTTTTGGTAGTGATAGGATGCTTTTCCATGCCATTACATGAAGGAATAAAGCGCGACCAGGCTACAGGCTGACTTCCTTTGTTGGAAATATATAATTTATTTACATTATAATATATAGAATTACCTATAGATACCTACAAACAATATAAATTTTGCATAAAGGAGAGAGAGAGAGAGAGAGAGAGAGAGAGAGAGAGAGAGAGAGAGAGAGAAGAGAGAGAGAGAAGAGAGAGGAGAGGAGAGAGAGAGAGTTCAAATTTCAAATTCAATTCAATAATTTTATTTCACTGAGATAGTGGTTATACTTACATTCCATTAAAGTAACAGTATAAAAAATAATGGAAATAATTGAAATTATCTCAGACCAAAATGTTTCATAATACTAAAAACAATGGCTCAAAATATATAAAAATAATGCTAAGAATAGAAATATTGCTAATAATGATGGTAGGTTATATAATTTGATGTTATTCGAAAAGAAGGCTTGAGGGTTTTTTTTTTAATGGTAAAGTAGCAGCATTCCATACTGGAGAGGGGAGGAGGGGAGAAGAGAGAGAGGAGAGAAGAGGAGAGAGAGAAAGAAAAAAAGAATCCTTTTTTATCGGTCCATCAAGACAAAAAATTTTTTCAATAGTTAATGTGTTTAGAATGATATTTTCCCCAAGGAAATTATTTAACTGCTAAACATAGCTTCGGCTATATGGGCATGTGACACGCTCCCTAAAACCGATCCTTCCCATCGGGTTTATCTGTAAGAGACAATCCGGCGTGGAGGAGGCCAAGGGGCGCCCACAAGGGTCGGGTGGGGGAAGTTGAGTTTCTTGTCGAGACTGCTTGGTATGGGAAAGGAGCCCGCATGGGGCTCGCGCGTGGTGACCCCGGGAAGTGGGCGTCGTAGGGGGGGCGAGGCGACGCGCCCCCTGGCGTATGCCCCCAATGTTGATTGATTGATAAACATAGCAAGGGTTTTAAAATTTAAAATTTTTATTTTGCTTTTCAAAATTTTGTTCTTTTTTTCCGATGTTTACGTAACTAAACTACATGCAATAGTAACCCTGAAATTTTTTTAATTATTATATTATAGATCACCAAAATAATTGTCTTTTTACAAACAACTTAAAAAAGAAACCAGCAACAACAGCAGCTGTAGTAGTAGTAGAAAGGGGGAGAGGAGGGGGTGAAGGGGGAGAAAATGGGGTAGAGGGGTGGGGGTGGGGATGGGAGGGGGAAGTGAAGGGGGGGTCGAGTGGGGACGCACCGACCCCCCTGGGCCCTCACCCAGGTCAAGCCTGGACTGCGGGTGCCCCCCCCCCCCCCCCAAGCTGGTTGTCCGAGCCAAGATAAGAAAAAAATAGAGGTATTTCACGTTGGGGGCGCGTCGGGCAAAAAACAGTCCGTTGTCGCATCCCTGGTGACTCCCCAGAAAAACGCGCCAAAAGGGTTTGAATATTTTCTGGCTTTAGTCAGTCGCCCCCCTTCCTCCCTCTCCATTTTGTTTTGCTTAAGGTTTGGGGGGGGAAAAAATTCCTCTTTTGTTGTTCGGGTTCAAATTTTTTTGAAAAATGCCACTTTTTTTTGTGTGGGT
>JACEEZ010026413.1:0-106914 GCA_016584305.1 Chionoecetes opilio
CGACTAGAAGTGTCTTTGTCCAGAAACTGTGCATTTCTACATGCAGCACAGTGCAAAAACCATAGCTTCACTCCGGGTCACCATTGTAACTGTGGATGTTATAGTTTGGTTTAACTGGAATAGTTCATTTCGGTAATTTTATTCTTGGCTTAAAAAAACCCCCAAATCGTTCACCGGTATTTAATATGAGGCCGTTTAATGTTTAGAAGCTAACTGAAAATAACCCAATCACTATGAGACTACTTAGAAAAATGAAACCTTGGGGTTTTTGCAATCAATTTGTTTCCCCATACCCATTTCTTTCCCAAATGTTGTCAGTATCATAACTCCACCCCCTCTTCTACCACTTCTGTCCTTCTCCACATGTTATATTTGTTGCTTAGTATCACTGATCTTTCTTTACTAATTTTGTTCTGTTAAACACATACGTCGGGATCTGTATTTAATAAGTAATCTTTTAGTTTCTAGCCTTCTTGTATAATTCATCTATATTTGTATACTTTCATTTTTTTTTGCATAATTTTTACCTAACCCATTTCCTTTAGTCTTTATTCTGTATATATAACTTTCTCACCCATTCGTTCAGAACCCTCCAAAAAAAAGTTTGCTTTTCTTCCTCCGTTCTTTCTTCATTTTCTGTTTACTTCTTCTTCGGATTTCTTCAAGTTTTTCCTTCATCTTCATTCAGTGCTTTTTTATTAGACTTCCCTGAATTCCCTGTCGATCTCAGCCTGAAAGCTCTCTCAAGAATTTCTTCTGTTGCCATCTGTGATTTTAGTCTAGTTTTATTGGTCTTTCTTTGCCTCTGTATAAGGTCCCAATCTTACTACTTCGTCCACTCATCAACAAATCTTGCCTCTTTTCCTCATCATTAAGTTTCATCAAAACGTCTTTTACTGTTTTACTTCTCTCTTCTCTCTTTAATCTAAACAAGATATTCTCTCCTCAGTCCAAAATAATAACACATTTATTTCTTCTCTGCTACATCCTTATTCAATCTCATTACTTTTCAAAACTTTTCCCTAATTTTTTCTTAACATGTTCACTTTGCTCTTTCTTTTGTTGTTCTGTGACTTCTTTAAAGTCTACTTTGACTTCTCTTTCTTTTCTTTCCAGTTATTCACTTCTCCCTTCATCACAGTTTCCACTTGTTCTTGACCATTTTTTCTTCATTCTCACATTTGCTTTAAGTTAATTATTCTCTTTTTTCAATTTCTCCATCTCCTTTTTAACTCTTCTTTTTCCTTTACATTTTGCTTTTCCTTTCTTTTCAGTTCATTTAGTTCTACTTTCAGACCTTCCACTTCGTCATAGCTTCTTCTCAAAACCATCAAGTAAACACTTCATACATTCAAACTCTTCAATCAGTCTCTTCACGTCTAGTCTGGTCCTGTCTACCTCCTCCTCCACCCTGACCACTCTGGAGTGCAGAGTTCCTTTTAACTTCATCATTAAACCCTGAGAAGTCTAACTGGGTTATCCTAAGCCCCTTTTCCTGCCTTTGGGGTCTCTGTCATGTTAAAAAAAAAATCCGTCACACAAATTATAACTCTCTCTTACGTGGACCACAACCCTGCTCAGGCCCTCTCTAACACTGTTTAGGGTCCTGGGCAGCTTGTTGTACTCCATATACGATCTTCATCCCCCTTCTTTTGGTTTGTTCTAGGGTAATTTTAGAAAAAATACCCTAGTGGTGTGTATTTACTAGTTGTATTTACCTAGTTGTAACATACAGGAAAAGAGCTATGCTCGTACTGTCCGTCTCCAAATCTACTATTATCCAGTTTGCCTTTGAAGTCCTGAATACTTCTTGCATTAATCACTTTTGCATCAAGGTTATTCCTGGCTTCTATGCTTCTATACGGGAAGCTGTATTTTTATGTCCCTCTTGCATGTTGTCCTTTTCAATTTCTTCTCATGACCTCTTGTACTTCTATCGTCCCACACAAACAGATCTTATCCATAAAATTTTTTCCAGACCTATTGATGCTCTAAACACTGCTATAAAATCTCCCCTTACTCTTCTTTTCTCAAGATTTGGGAGTTTCAGTTTTGAAAGTCTTTCCTCATATGTTAAATCTCTCGGGCTTGGAGCCATTTTGTGGCTGCTCTTTGTATTCTCTAATCTTCTTTATATCTTTCTTTTTATGTGGTGATCAAATCACTGCGCATATTCCAACCTTTTCGAATCAAAGAGTTATCAATTTTAATAAATTCTTCATCCAGATATTTGAATGCCACTTATTTTCCTCAGCAACTGATATGTATCCCCTGTGATCTTGTTTATATGTTTCTCAGGTGACAAATTATCCGTAATCATACTCCCAGATCTTTTTCGCCCTTTGTTTTGATTATCCTTTCTTTTCCCATCGAAAAACTTTCCTCTCTGTCTCTTTTTGCTATCCCCACTTCCATCACTTTACATTTTTAGCATTAAACTCCATTTCCCATAATTGACTCCATCTAAAAAATCTTATCTAGATCCTTTTGCAAATGGTCACAGTCCTCTTACTTTCCACTATTCTTAGTAATTTTAGCATCATCAGCGAATAAACTCATATAACTGTTCACTCCCTCTGTCATATCATTTACATAGCCCAAGAAACATCACTGGGGCCAAGACTGATCCTTGAGGAACTCCACTTATCACACTGCACCATTCGACTTCTGATCTTTTATTATGTTCTCATCTCTCTGTTGCTCAAAAAGTTTTCCACCCACTTCAGCAAACCACCCTTCAATCCTCCTACGTTCTAGTTCCAGAGCAGTCTTCTTGTGAGGACCTTGTCAAATGGCTTTCTTAGGTCCAGGTAGGGTCTCTTGATAAAATAGGGTACCGCCTTTCATAGGCCCTATGTTAAACGCTACTGGGCGCCATCTTAGTGCCAGGGCTCTCCTTTCACCCAAGACCCGCGGAAGTTCTCGGTCTATTTTTTATTCATATAAGTAGTGTCATGCCGTGCTGCTGTGCTGTCGGATGTCACAATAGGGGCTGAGAAGGGTTTTAAGCCCCACAAATTCCCTACAAGCCCTAGACGAAATAAATTATGGACTACAAAGTAGTCGTTTGGGTGAGGACACCTTTCTCGTTCATCTGTTTTGGTCAGGTATGTTTCATTGTTGTGTTGTCAGACACTAGTACATCAGAACATAAGGAAGCAACAAGAGGCTGGTATATAGACTACACGTGGTAGTTCCCGTAATACGTATACATCAACTACATCCACTTTTCACCCTTCCAATGTTTGTTTTTTCTTTTCTCAAAACACCATCGTCTCTGCACTAATATTTGAAAAATGAGTCTATTCAAAGTGTAAGGTGTTCCCAGTTTACTAATATTTACCATGTAAGTTAGTATATGATATAAGATAGACGAGGATTAAGGAAAATTCATGCAGCCTTTTGATTAAAAAAGTTACCAAGGCTAGGAAGTACGTTAGGATATTTCATTGCTTATTATGATTTATTTCCTTTGTAATGATGATAAGGGAGATATGCAGTTTCAACCAATACTCCCTATTGAGCAATGCTCTCCTGGCATAGCTGAGGGGACTGCACCCCACATCCCCCCCTTAACCTAACCTTGGCATTGAGTACGTAACCTAACCTCACTGGGGGGGAGGTTTCGCCCCCCAGACCCCCCTAGTGTTTTTTTTTCATTTCCGACGGCTGTTGTATGGGTTAGAAATAATTCATTATGATGAGAATAAAACGTTCAGGAAATTGAAACCACCAATCGTGTATTGGTTTAAATGCACTTATACCGATGATAATATGCAGTATTCTAAACACAAAGTCCCCTTTTACATTGCTGAATTTCAATGCAGTATGAATAAAAAATAAACAATTTAAAACTAAGGGTTAAACTTTAAATCAGCTGCAGTTTAATTGATATAAACACAAGATAAATTGCCATTGCACAGGTTGAGATTAAGGCAAGTTATCAGAGGATAAAGTCGCATAATTGACTATAGATATATTAAAGTAGATATATTACACCAATGTTTCTAAAATTTCCCTTAAAATAATACATCACCAAACCTTTTTTGCAATCATGCTTTTTTCAGGGATTTAGTCTATAAACTGTACCCAAGGTTCCTTATCACAGTGTCCAGTGCCTTATGTTTTATTATCAATGTGGTCACGCATGTCCTGAATCCGGGTTTTCAAGGTTTTTAGGAGTTAATCACACTAGGTTTTGCAGTGCACCCCATTAGGAGGATTTTCCAAAATTTTCATCTTTTATTGACATTAAAAAGGCTTTAAATGCTTGCGAAAATCTAGCTTTTTTTCTTTTGACATTATTTGACATGACTTTTTTAAAATATTTTCATTCTCAGTAATTTTTTGAAAAACAAAAACGCAAAAAATAAGAAAAAACAAAAAATTTTGTATGTACTAATAATATCTATATGTTTAGGGAAACAAACACCCATTTTTAATATTTCGGATTTTCACATGTATTTTCTTTAAGCAAATAATATAATAAAATATATATATATATTAAATTATATATATATATATATATATATTATAATACCGTATTTGCCGGCGCAAAGACGCAGTTTTTTTCCCTTAAAAAGGAATGCAAAGTTCACCCGCGTCAAAATGGGGCCATTTTTAGGCATAAAGGGGTCGGGAGAGAAGCAGAACAGCGGGGGGTGTATTACAAAAGGGGATTGGAGTGACTGTGTTATCATATTTTCACGAGCAAAAATTTGTAATGTTTTATCAACAGTAATTTATAATTAAGAAAAGGTTGGATTTAAGAAAAATAAGGCTGGGGCAACAAGGATAGCGATTTTTGCTCCAAGATGGCGGTCAGATGAAACATCATCCCCCCCTCGCTGCTGCTCTCCATTGTAAAACTTTTCCCTGATATCTCAGGTTTGCCGTTTCCCCCCCGGGGTACTTCACTCGGGAGCCCCCGGCCCCACCGGGTCATTACCGCCGGGGGACTCCCCCCCGCACCCATGAAAAAGACAAAATCCCAATATAGTGACCTTAATTTAACCCCCATTGCCTTGGCCACCAAGTTGACACAACAGTTGGAAGGAGAGAAGAAAGGGGGCAAAAAGGGTGATTTTTATTTTCGCTGGAATGAGTATTTTTGATAAATGGAATAGTAAAACAAAGAGCGTTTTAAAAGTTTTTTTTGAAGAGTGTGAGCGGTGAGAGGGGGGTTTTGTAGATCTAGGGAGTTGTCTATTCACAAAAGGGGATGGGAGAAAGGGGTCGTGGTTTTTTTTTTATTGAAGCGAGTCTTTTGTATAACGTGGGGACAAGAGGGTGCGCGCCGTGTGTGTTCTGGTGTCCTGTGGGACTGAATTACCTGGCCCGATTTTGCATTTGTGTCGGCGAGGACAAGTCAGGCAGCGTCAGGTCCCCCTTGGGGCCCTAACCTGGCCCAGACAAGGGGCTGGCCAACCCGATGCAGGTGTTATGTCTGTGGGTTTTTGCCCCGCTAAGGGTAAGAAAGGGTGGGATAGGAGACTCATGGGCCTTGTACCCCCCTTCCCCCCCTCAACCCTCACCCCTGTACCTCTAGGTAAGGAAACTGTATGAAAAGTGTAGTAAAAAGGGTGCAATGTACCTGTAGGACAAGGTTCGACATGGACACCAAGACCCGGGCCATCATGCACCACCCGTCCGCCCCCAAGGCCGAATCACACCAAAAAAACATGGGGAACGGCACCGTTATCAAACGTTTTTTAATTTTTTCATTCAAACAAAAGAGTGTCCTTAAAAGGGGCGTGCCCTCACGGCTCCAATACATCACCGTTTTTGTCACGTAACGGTTTGGGGAAAATATTTTAAGTAAAGAGACTGTGCCGTGTTTAATTTGTAGTTTTCAAGGCTTTAGTACCCCCAAAACGGTCTTTTAGATTCAATCCTCTTTTCATTAAAGAAGTGCTTTATGCAAATTTCTTAAACCCCTAGCCTCGAGGCACCATGTCTGTTTTGAGGGGAGCGGGGAAATGAAAAATGCGGGAAACCGTGACGAATAGTGTGAATACAAGGGCCGGCTGACGAAACGCTGCCGTGATTTCAGATGTGAACCAGCCTTCACCCGACATTCCTGAAGAAGACTGATCAAACCCTCGTGACGTGATAGATTTATAGGTGTAAAACCCCCGGGGAAATATTGTGATCCCGACAACGGTGCCTTCAAAATTACAAACATAACAAGTAGAATGGTTCCCTTTCAGGCTACCTAAAAATCTTTGGAATTTTGTTTTTGACAACCCCGATTTGAGGCCGAAACTTAGTCCTCCGAAAAGTTTTTAGTGTTTAGAATTAAATTTCTCTTTTTGTGGAAATCAATGTTTTTTTTTAAGTGTTGGGGGTGGGGGGGGGGGGCACCTCCATCCCGGCCCCCCCGCAAAGATTTTTACGCATTGCTATGCCAATTTTTTGGGAAAAATTTTTGTTTTTTTTTCTATATCCCAGTTACTAAACCAAACCCAATTAACCTAACCTAAATCTAACCCAATGATTTTAACCTAACTTAACTTTTTTGGTGAAATAACGGGATGTTGGTACTATTGTAATGCCCTTATTTTTCAATTGCGCCCTGGGAAATGGGGCTCCCTACTCAAAAAAAAAATGAAGAAAGCTACACGATGAGTAGGTAAGAATCCTAGGACTTTTGCAAGCCCAAAAAAAAATACCCAAAATTAAAAATTTTTAAAATTTTAAACAACGGGGGAAAAATCCTTCCAACAAAATAAATTTTCCCTTTAAAAAAAAAAAAAAAAAAAAAAAAAAAAAAAAAAAAAAAAAAAAAAAAAAAAAAAAAAAAAAAAAAAAAAAAAAAAACCCAAAAAAAAGAAAAAAAAAACCCAAGGAAAAAAGGGCCCGGCCCCAAAAAAAAAAAAAAAAAAAAAAATTTTTTCCTTAAAAAAAAAAAAAACAGTAAATTTCTTTAAAAAAAAAACCCTAAATAAAAGTTTTTTCCCCGAAAAAAAAGGTTAGATAATATGGGGGGGGGTTTTATTAAGTTTCCCCCCTTTTGTTTTTTTGGGAAGGCTAAAAATCTCAAAAATGAAAAAAAGCTACCGATGAGAGGAAAGAATCCTGGGACTTTTGCAAGCCCATCCCAAAATAATCCCAATCTATACTGCAAATTTTCCACAAATTCTAAACACATAGCAGAAAAGCAGCAAAGGCATACCTACAACATAAATCTAAGCTATATGTCATAGGTAGATAATATTAGAATATCAATTGCGTGGGGGATATCTGCAATATATTATGATTTATGACCGATTTTGGTTACCCTGTCATTCCCTTTACATTTTGACTACTATGATTTTTCATTCACATTCACTGCACAGTGAATATTGTATTTAGGTACAGCTCCAATCATTTGCTTTCCCCTACAAATCCTTTTTTTTTTTAATAACATTGCTAAATTTACAAAAAAAAAAAAATCCTTCAAAAACCCCAATATATATTTTTTCTCAAAAACCTCCTTGTAAAATAGGGGTGCGTCTTATGCGGAGGTGCGTCTTATGTGCCGGCAAATACGGTATATATATATACAGGAGGTCCCGAAGATACGAGCAGTTAGGTTCCACCTGGCATACTCGTAAAAGCGAAATCTCGTATAACGAAACACATAACTAATGGTAAAATATAGGTTTGGTTCCAGGACCCATCAATTAAAAAAAAAAAAAAAAAAAAGACATGTTTTTCAAGCTAAATTAAAACTATAGCAAACACACACAAACACACAGCGTCTATATTACCCACACTGTACTACCTATTCTGTAGAAAAAGCATTCTGAAAGAGGAAATAGCACACAAAATAAACTAAACTGCACATTAATTAAACATAAAACATGCATAACAAGCAAAAAAAGACGTTGTAATGTATGGGACGCCACGTGATACAAGAGAAGGTAGTGTAGCGGTTCCAAGGGTTGGGGGCCGCACACCTGCTAATTACCCCTAAAGGTTAGGCCGCGCCATATGCTTAATTACCCTTCAGGTCACGCCTTGCTAGGGGTGACCTGACTGCGGTCCCAAGGTTGGGGCCGCAAACCTGCTAATTAACCCTAAAGGTCAGGCCGCACCATATGCTTAAGTACCCTTCAGGTCACGCTTGCTAGGGGTGACCTCACTGGGGTCAACCAAATCCCCTTTGTCCAGCCGGGAGTGGTAGGGCGCGCATTTGAGCTTGATAATTTTACTCACCCCCAGTCTGATGTCGAATCATTGGATTTTCGATCTCGTATATTGAAAATAGACCTAATTTTCACATCTCGTATCATCGGATTCTCGTATACCGAATGCTCGTATAACGGGGACCTCCTGTGTATAGCTGGGCATAAATACATTGAATGTATTTAAATACTAAATACTAAATACATGGGACAAAATTTATTTAAATATAAATACATTTTACGATGTATTTAAATACTAAATACTAATACATTAATTGTATTTAAATACATTTGTAAATACATTTAAATACACACAAATTTTAACATGTCCGAAAAAAAGGATTTCCCCTTTGATTTTGGGTTTTCCCTTAGAAATTTCCTTCTCAGGCCTAAATTTCCTAAAAACAAGGAAATTTCCTTCAAAGTGGAAACACTGGTTCACTGTAACATCAGGGTTGCCAGATAGCTGGGCGGGTTTATGGCCAAATTAACTGATAAAAATGTATTTACATTTTTATAGTATTAGTATTTAAATACAATGTATTTAAATACTCATAAAAGTATTTAAATACTGTATTTAAATACATGACAACCAATGTATTTATAAATACTTTTCTAAATACACAAATGTATTTAAATACGTATTTAAATACAAATGTATTTAAAATACTGCCTAGTTCTGTATATATATATATATATATATATATATATATATATATATAATATATATATATATATATATTATATATATATATATATAATATATATATATATATATAAGATGCCAACATATTTTCTTGATGACTTATACACCTATTCTTCCCAAATAATTAAATCTTACCTGCAGCAGCCTTTGAATTGTCCTAACACTTTGCAGGAACACTTTGAGGATGATCAATTTAAAAACAAGAGAGCAGATGGCAGACGGTTGCTTAAATGGACTGCAGTAAACGACCCTTTTCTCTCACCGCTGTATTCCCAAGCATAGGAGATCTCCTGTTAAGCAAAACAGCCCTGGATCTTCTACAGCGGAAGAACATGTGAATGTTCTGTTCGATCACACATACTGTGACATGCAACCAAGAGATAAGACATTGAATGCCAGTAAGCTTTAATTACAATAATATTACTTCATTAATAATATTACAATAATATAGTTTCAATTATAATATTATGGACTATTGACAACCCAAAATTTACCCCTAAGTTATATATTGATGATGAGTACAGTCGACCCTCGATTTAAACGGACCTCAGTTTAACGGACTTCGTATTTAACGGACTCCAGTTGCGTGACAAATTTACAGGCAAGAATGGCATGCCAGACTGCTTATCGCCGCTCGAATTGTCAACTCGACATAATTTATTATTTTCTCATTTTATTTTGGAATGCTTTGGTTTTTAGGAGTTTTGACGTATCAGATATTAAGATATACGTATAAAGAAGGAGCCTGTGTTGCTAGTGATTTAGTGGTAGAAGGTGTGTATTGTTTAAAATAGTGATTATTTGTGTTATGGGGTGGTCGCTGCAAGACTGTCTCCGTCGCCTCAACCCCTTTAAATCACCCTTATTTAAGGTGACACACGGTGGCTACACTAACCTAAATAGTGACACGTGTATGAACAGCTCATCACAACCATTTTATATATATAATAATGAGCAATAGTCATGATAATAACAATACCTTTGACAGCCACTGCCTGTGTCTGGCTTGTTCTTTTTCTTCTTGTGACCTCTTCTGCTTAGGATCGTTTTGTAGGTCTGTCAAGCTCGATCTCGAGCTTTTCATATCTCTACTCATAATTATGTATGAATAATAGCCATTAAAATGCAATTTTATGTCTACATTCACCTAGAATAATGATATTTCATAGCATACCAAGCAGTAATGAGCGAGTCTGGATACTTACTACCTCTCCTAATACTAGTCCCGAACAGTCGTGGGCGAGTGTGCCAATCCCTGATGTAGCGCCAGTCAATGTTTACCTCCAACATAGCTACACGGTCTGGTTGTGTTTTTTGATTATTTCTCATTATTTTTCACAGCGTGTAGGAGCGTACCAAATCCAACATGTAGCGCCAGTCACTGTTTACCTCCCATCATAGCTACACGGTCTGCTGTGTTTGTGATTATTTCTCATTTATTTCACAATTTTTCCTGTGTTTTTCTTATATTTTCACACCCTTGGGAAAAACCCTCGCACCAACGGACAATCGGCTTTAACGGACCGCTTCTCCCCCCCTACCCATGGACCTATCCATGGCAGAGCATGATAGCTTGTATAACTTGGTAGGCTTTGTGTTCACAATATCAAAAATACTGAAAAGACTTGTGACCAGTGCTTAAGGGAAGTTATAGCTGCACCACTCAGGCAGTCACTCAGCAGCAGGACTTACCTTGTTAAAGGAATTAAAAAAAGGAGGACTTGTTGTAGTTTCGGAAAAAGCATATGACATGATCCTCCAAGTAGAGCTTATGTTCAGAAAAAGCCCAAGATTATTTAGAAGGAGAAGCTAATGTTAAAAGGATGCTTTTGGATGAGGCAGAAATCTCTACAAGAAACTTTGAACTCCCCACCTGCCATAATCTCAAGAAGAAACTTATCACAAACTTCATTAATGCTCGCCTTCATTTTTGCTGCAGGAAGAAGAATGCTGAATTAAAAAGATACAGGAGAGAAAGAGGAAAGTAGATCTTGGTAGCCAAAGTAAAAATGAGAAAGCTGGCAAAAAATATCAAGTAGTAGTCATGACATTTGTAAAGACATACTGTAAAAAGTTACAACATGATAAGCATTGGTTGTAAATACTTACTGTATCAGTGAAATATGAATTAGTCATATGTTTTTCTTTTCATAGAGTACTGTGATTTTGCAATCGTACAATAATGTGATATGTATGTATGTATTTGTTCTTACAAACTGATTTTCACATAATTAATTCAAGCCCTTATGTGCCAATTATAATCATTCTCTCCGTTTAAAATGATCCTTTGGATGCGAGTGTATAGCATCTTCCCTGGGACTATTTACCCTCCCGGACATTTCCCCTGTGATAGATTTCCCCCTGGACTCATTCTCCCCTGGATATATTCCCCCTAATACCCATGAATGTTCAATATTGTATAAAGATACTTTGTATAAAAAAAGTAAGTGATAAAATGCCAAAATCTTTGTTAAAAATTTTTACTGCCTTGCCATAATACTCTACACAATTGGTTGCATTGTTTCTGTTTACCGTATTGCATCCTGAGAACTTTGTAAGTTTCCATCGCAAATTATTACTGTATCCTAGGGGAGGGGTAGCGGAGCGGTTAGTCCCCGCCTGGTGTTCTCGGTGACCCGGGGTTCCATCCCCGAAGAAAACCCAAAACCTTTCTGCACCGTCGAGTGGCCTAAGAACACCCACATGCCCTGCCTATCAACTCTACCTTCGACTGTGAGTGCATCGGAGGACACAGGGGGGCGGCATGAGCCTCACAGGCGTCACTATAAGAATCCTGCCTGCGCCACCAACGGGCGAGGACCAACCATCAGAACCCTCAAGTGAACCTCCAGAGCCTACCATCCGAGCCCTGGGTCACCACAGCCTACAGGCGCTATAGGCACAAATGAAAAAAAAAAAAAAAAAAAAAAAAAAAAAAATCCTGAGTATTTTATAAGAATGATCTCACACTTTTTGGTGTATTATTGACTAGCCTTCCATATTCATATTCATCCCATATCTACAGTACTCGTCAAAAGTATGCGGCGCCCTGCTCCCGCCCCGCAAAACAAACAATACATAAGGAAATTTATAGAAAATAATGTACACACAACACTCGTTTTCCCGGACTAATAGGGGGGAGCACTGGTCCGGGAACCGCAAACGTCTGGAATTCGCAACAGTCCGAGGCCATTACCCACCCCCGGAAGTTTATCCTACTCTAGTATTTACTGTCCGGTAACCGCCAATGTCAACTACCCCGCCGCGGACCTTTACGTCACTTTGTTGTTGTTTTTAGGGCTGCGAGGATCCCTTGGGGAACACTATGAGCCCTGGTGATGTCCTAAGATGCTATCCAGGTGCTGTAGTTGACCTGTCTTCCTCAAGAAGGCACAGGTGAGGCGGATAACAGTGTGTTGCCGGGAGGTGGATGCCAGCCCCCGCAAGCAGGGTGGGCAGGCCACAGGTGGTGACGTTCAGGGTGAGGAGTTGAGAATGTGGCACTACACGGTGGGAGTGGAAGCGCGGACATGCAGCTGAAAGTGTTCAATAGTCTCAGAGGCGTTCCTGCACCAGGGGCAGTGGGGGTCAGGGGACTGACGGAGGCAGTGCAGGTTAACCATGAGTGTCTTGTGCCCAAATGAAAACAATACGACGCTGAGCATGCTGCCACCTGGCGGGAGGCGCGGACACTGACCAGGGTGACAGGAGACGCTCGGACCGCCGGACAATTTTGTTAATTACGGACTGGACCAGGCATTAGTCCGGGACTCTGACATATCCCTGGACCTCGGATTTTGTCCGGCAAATCCGATATCCGGGAAATGGAGGTCCGTGAAAATGAGGGTTGTGTGTATTAAAATTTACCTTTAATACTTTGTTGGGTGCCTTTTTTCTTCTCATGGCTTGGAGACGTCGGGGTAGTGAAAGAGCTAGGTTTCTTAGGTGTTCAGGTGAGATGTTTGCCCAGGACTCACGGATGGCCTTCTCGAGCTTGGGTATGGAGCTGACGTCTTTCCCCTGCAGATCCTTCTTGACATGTGCCAGAGGTTCTCAATTGGGTTGAGGTCTGGGTTGTTACCTGGCCAATCCTTTAGATGGGTACCATGTAGTCATCAAGCCACTGAGTGACAGATTTGGCAGTGTGAGCAGGAACACCGTCCTTTTGAAACACACTGGCACGTGTGAGCTCGAAAGAATTTTGGCAAATGTTCACAAAGCAGCTCCAGGTAAACAGCTTGATTCACTTTAAGATTTTTAGGAAGCCAACAAGTTGCCTAAACCTCTGCCAGAGAAACAAACCCCACACCATAAGTGAATCTGGGTGTTTTACGGTGCTCTCCACATACCGTGAGTTGAGGGGGTCACTGCTGGGCGACGGTACACTCGAGCTCCTCGGTTACATGTCACAGTAAATGTTGCCTCATCAGACCACAACACTGACAACCAGTCATCATCAGTCCAAGCAAGATATTTCTTGGTGAAGGTGACCCTGCGAGCTTTCTGCGAGCGTGTAAGAAGTGGCTTCTTCAGTGGCTTGTGGCTAGTATAACCCAACTCGTGCACTCGACGAGATACGGTACACACAGACACTGCACCAAACACTTCAGAGTTGTTTTCCTTCAATACCCTTGCTGTAACGCGAGGGGTACTCTCCAAGAACGTTTTAGAACGTTCACAGACCTTGAGAAATCTTCCTGGGACGACCAGCCGAAGTTTCTGTGATGGCGTTTCACCGCTGTTTTCCTCTCTGAAACCGACAAGTACTTCCTCACTGTGACTTAGCCCACACAACAACTCACTATTTCTTTCTTTGGTGGCTCATCCTTTAAACAAAATCTAGCATGTTTCTTTGCTTAATTCCGGTAGTGCCATAATAAAAATTAATACCCATCACCACAATAAGTGCAAAACACAAGGCAGGGTCGCGGAGCAAGACACGGCAGATCGCTGCTCACTCTGAAGCCTGAGCTCTGGCGCTCGCCTTGCCTTGTGTCGACGCTCAGGTTGCCGTGATGTCATCTTCGCGCCGTTTACTTCTGTCAAAATCTTTCCCCCAAGAGCACATTCTTTCTTCGCCATAAGTATGGGGCCCCCGAGCAACGCCGATATTTTGAAAAGTACTGTATGTTAAAGGGGGGATACGTGAGTGGCTATGATTATTTAAATTTTTGGATTTTTTTTCCCCGCTATTGATAAAACTTTGGTAATCCATAGACCTGCTTAACATGAAGTTCTTTAATTGTTAGTATCATTTCTTGATGTCCCCGTCTTTCCTCCCGTGTCATAATTTTCTGTTTTTAATTAAGTTGTTTAGTACCATACAATTTACTTTTGTTTTACAAAAAAAAGTTGGGTTCTTGTTTTGTATTACATCCCTTTTAATCCAATAAAATTTTGGGAAACCCAAAAATTTAATTAGAATGCAAATTTTTTGAAATATATTTTTTTTAGTTTTTTCTCCATTTAAATTACCCTTTGAAAAATAAACTTTTTAAACCCTACTTCCCTATTTATCCTACCCTGAAAATTATTTAAAAATTTATCTCATTTTTTTTAAATTTTTGTTCTTTTGCATTTTTCTTTTCCCTTTTCTTATCATTTCTATAAAAGACCAAAACCCGTGTTTCCACATTTATATAACCTGTTTTTAGATTACAATTTTTTTTAAATCTGTTTTCCTACGACTATAAGTTTGTTCATGTTTTACTGCCTCTTTAAAAACCCTATCAGTCATATACAATTTTTACTTCCCCCAAATTTTGGGTACTTTTTTTATCTCATTTTTTTTTTCATATTTTGCAAAAGTTGTTTGGGGGACATTATTTTCTCTATGACATTTATAAAATGTTCCAAACCATATTTTTTCATAAAACTTATTTGGGTTTTTTTAAAAATCCCTCATGGTTTTTTATTATATTTTATATTAAAAATTTAATATATTTATTCACATAGGAAGTTTATAAAATTTCCCCAAACTGTTTATAAAATAATATAAATTATATATATATATATTATATATATATATTTAAAAACCGATGAGGAAGTTTTTTAAAGACACAATAAGATATAGGCAGGGGAGACCGGCTATAAAAGCGCTTCACTTCGCATCTTAATCATGCTACCTCAATTCCTAGGAGAAAACATTTCCATATTTCTGCGAAGAAGGGTTCTTAGCCCCCGAAAATCCCGTGATACGCAAAATGACAAGTACGGGAAACAGAAAAGGTTTACAAAGAGAATAAGCACTCTTTAAAACAAAAAAGAAAAAATCTTTAAGAAAATAAAAACGCTGAACTAGCTATCACTTTTAACGAGATCTGTCTCAGAGAAAATCTCCTGCCCGTAATTTACTATATATATATATATATATATATATATATATATATATATATATATATATATATATATATATATATATATATATATATATATATATATATATATATATATATATATACATACATACATACATACAACATACATACATACATACATACATACATACATACATACATACATACATACATACATACATACATACATACATACATACATACATACATACATACATACTACATACATACATACTACATACATACATATATATATATATATATATATGTATATATATATATGTGTATATATATATATATATATACCGTATTTGCCGGCGCATAAGACGCAGTTTTTTCCCTTATAAAGGAATGCAAAGTTCACCCTGCGTCTAATGCGGCCATATTAGCGCATGAGAGGTCGGGCAGAGAATGCAGAACAGCCGGTGGTGTATTACTAAAGGGTTCTGGAGTGATCTGTGTTGAGCAGTAGTTCACTGAGCACAAATTTGTAACTGTGTTATCAACAGTAATGCATAATACTAAGAAAAGGTTGGAGTTTAAGAGAAAAAATGAGCTGGGGCAACAAGATAGCGATTGTTGCTGCCAAGATGGTCGTGTCAGATGTAAACATCATCCACCCCCTTCTGCTGCTCTCCATTGTAAAACGTCTGATATCTCAGGTCTGCCGCTTCACCTGGGATACTTCACTCGGCGAAGCCCTCCGCGCACCCACCATGGGTCATTACCGCTCAGACTCCTCCCCGCACCCATGGAAAAGACAAACATCCCGCATATTAGATGTCGCCTTAACCCGCATTCGACTCGGGCCACACAAGTTGACACAACAGTTGGAAGGAGATGAGAGAAGGGAGGAAGAAAATGGTGATGGATTTTTCGATGGAATGGGTATTGTAGATAAATGGAATAGGAAACAAAAGAGCGTGTTAAAGTTTATTGAAGGAATTTGATGCGGTGAGAGGGAGGTGTAGTATTTGGGGAGTCTGTCTAACACACAAGGATGGAGAAAGGGGAATCCTGGCTTGTAGTTTATTGACGGCGAGTCATTGTACCAACGTGGGGACAAGAGGTGCACCGGTGTTTGTGTCTCTGTGTGTCCTGTGGCTGACGAATTACCTGGCTGATGTTGCAGTGTGTCGGCAAGGACAAGTAAGGTCAGCGTAAGGTACCCTCGAATCTGGTCAGACAGTGGGGGGCCTAAGCCTATGCAGGTGGTATGGCGTGTGGTGTTAGCGCCGCTACAGTGGTAAGCAAAGGTGGGGATAGGAGACAGCATAGTCCTTTTGTACCACCTCGACCCCTCAATCCTCACCCTTGTACCTCTATGGATAAGGAAACTGTATGAAAGAAGTGGCTAGTAAAAAGACTGCCACGGATACTTATAGACGGGACAAAAGTCTTCCACACGGTACACCAGACCAAGGGACCCAGCACGGCACACAACCGGTCCGCCTCAAGTGCGAATCACACCATACCATCATGGTGACACGGCACCGTTCATCACATCCGTTACAATTTCTACATATTCAACAAAAATAGACGTGTTACACTAAACGGTGCGCCGCCTGTCACGGCTCCCAATACATCACCGTACTGTCACGTAAACGGTTTCTGGGAAAGAGTATTTTAATAACGTTATGAGGACTGTGCCGTGTGATAATTGTCGTTTTCTCAAGGCTTATGTACCCAAAACAGTGTCTTTTTAGAGTTCAACTCCTCTTCTTCATCCAAACAGAATGCTATTAAGGAAAATTCTGCAAACCATAGCCTCTTGACGCACCCATCTCTGCTTAGAGGGTCAGCAGGAACTGCCGAGAGAGAATGACGGAAACGTGACGAATAAGTGTGACTACAAGGCACGGTGGGACTGAACGCTGCCATGATTTCAGAGTGTGAACCAGCCTCACTGTACCTCCTGAAGAAAAAACTAATCAAACCCTCGCGACGGTGAATAGATCATAGGGTAAGCAGGGCCACAAATATCGTCGATCCTGACAACGTGCCTTCACAAACTACAAACAAATAACAACAAGTAGAGATGGGTACCTTACAGTGTTACTAAATATCTTCTATAAAATGTTTGTTATTGGGCAAGCCACCGATTTTGAGGCCAAAAAACTTAGTCCTGGAAATAGTTTTCAGTGTTTTGGAATTAATCTGGCTCTCGTTTTGTCGGAAATCAATGTTTGTTTACACGTGTTGGGGGGGGGGGGGGCAACCGCCGCTCCAGGTTCCGCCCCGAAACATTGCTACGATCACAATGCATATTATGGGTAATTTGCGTTTTTTATCTATCATCTGTTACGAACCAAACCCCACCTCTAACCTAAACATAATCTGATTTAACCTAACTTAAACTTTCGGCTGAAATAACGGTAGATTTTGGTACTACGTGAGTGCCATATTATTCCCCCCCCCAATTGCGCCATGGGAAATTGGGGCTCACAATACTCAGAATGAAGAAAGAAAGCTACGACGATGATGAAAGGTAAGAATCCTAGACTTGAAATGCCCACTACCAAAAGAATACCAATATCTATGCAAATTTTCCTTAAAGTCTAAAACACTAGCAGAAAAGCAACAAAGGCATACCTACAACATTGTAAATCTAAGCTATATGTCATAGGTTAGCTAAAATATTAGATATCAAATACGTAGGGGCATCCTGAAATATATTATGGACCGAGTTGGTTTACCCTTTAATTCCCCTTGACATTTTAACTAGTATAATTTTCCATTCACATTTCACTGCAATGTGAATATTGTATTTAGGACAGGCAAGAATCATTTGCTTTCCCTTAACAAATCCTTTTTTTTTTTTACTTTTGATATATTTACGATGTTTTTTTTCCCTCAAAAACACCAATATTTTTGTTTTCGCCAAAACCTCTTGTAAAATAGGGGTGCGGGTCTTATGAGGAGGTGCTCTTATGCGCCGGCAATACGGTATATATATATATATATATATAATATATCTTATATATATCTATATATATATATATATATATATATATATATATATATATATATATATATGTATATATACACTGGTACCTTGGACTTACGAGTGATTTTTGGTTCTGCTTTGTTTTTTTTTTTTCTTTTTTTTTTTTTTTTTTTTTTATTTGTTTTTTTTTTTTTTTGTTTTTTTTTATTTTTTTTTTGTTTTTTACCCCAACTTACGAGTTCCCGAGTTACGGAGCAGTCGCTTCGGTCCATTTTTGCTTTAACTTTAAGTTGCGATGTCAAAAATCCGAGTGATGAGCGAGCTTCAAATACGCAGGCTAGTTGGCGCAGCGAACGCCACAACATCCGCCAGGCATCCCGCGTCCACTCGTTTCACACTTCAAGTGGTTACCTCGCGTGGAAGCATTTTCTGTTGTGTGTGCTCACAACAGGCGAATGCAAATGGCGAAGGGTGAGTGCAGTACGTTTAGGCGGCAGTTCCACCCACAGCTGTTTCCAACATCTGATACAAGAGTATAAACACTGGCAAATGCAAATGGGGGAGGGTGAATGCAGTACGTTTAGCGGGGAATTCCACCCACCAGCTGGTTTCCAACAGCTGATACACAGAGTATAAACACTGGCGAATGCAAATGGCGGGAGAGGTGATGCAGTACGTTAGCGGCAGTTCCACACACAGCTGTTTCCAACAGATGATACACAGAGTTATAAACACCGGCCGAATGCAATAACGGAGGGGTGAGTGCAGTACGTTTAGTGGCAGTTCCACCCACAGCTGTTTTCCAACAGCTGATACACAGAGTTATAAACACCTTGGCGAATGCAAATGGTGGAGGGTGAGTGCAGTACGTTGAGCGGCAGTCCACCAACAGCTGTTTCCAAACAGCTGATACACAAGAATAAAACACTGCGAATGCAATTGCGGAGGGTGAGTGCAGTTACGTTAGCGGCAGTTCACCCACAGCGTTCCAACAGCTGATAACACAGAGTGTAACACTGGTGAAGGCAAATGGCGGAGGCGTGAGTGCAGTCCAGTCATATAGGTCCAGTAAGAAAATTTGGTGAGTTTTTTGGGCTGGAAACGATTAATGGGATTTCAATTAATTTCAAGGGAAATTTATTTGATATACGAGCAAATTGAGTTCCGAGCCCCAATCAATGAACGAACTAAATCGTAAGCCAACGTACCACTGTATATATATACATATATATAATATATATATATATATATATAGATATATATATATATTATATATATATACATAATATATATCTATATATATACAGTTGAAGTTCCCAAACTCGGCATCCCAAGACTCGGCAACACCCAAAAATCGGGCTATGGTCCGGATTTCCAAAACACGGCAGAACACCAAAACCCGGCGCGTAGTTGCCGGGGTATTGCATTAAAATTAGGTACCGCCTTGCTAAATAAGTTCACAAAACACGGAGGACACGCCCGTCGTTGCCAGCTTATGGTAATTTTTCCCTACTAAAATTAGAGTTTATCAGTATAAAAGGTACACTACCCTCCCGAGTTCACGCTATGCGAGTTTCGCGATCCTCGAGTTTCGCGCCTGAGTTAAATTCTTTACCATCCCGACTTTGCGCGCATTATATCCCGAGTTTCGCGTTTTTTTTTTTTTTTTTTTTTTTTTTTTTTTTTTTTTTTTTTTTTTTGGTGCTTGTGTGGGTGTGCCTACAGAGCAGTTTAGGCAGGTGACCTCCAGGAGTGGGATGTAGGCCCTAGAGATTAACTTGAGGGCTGCGATGGGGCCCTTCGCCCGGCCTGGTTGGCACAGACAGAATTTCATAGTGACGCCTGTTGATAGAGGCTCATGCCGCCCCCAGTATCCTCGATACACCGAAATCAAAGGTAGAGCTCAATGGGGCAGCGTGGTGTGGTGTTCTTAGCCACTCAACAGTGCAGAGAAGATTTTAAGTGGAGTTTAAGCCTCATCAAGGATCGAACTCGGATCACCGAGCACGCCACCGGAGACTTCTTCTTCTTCTTGTGACTTTCTGTCTTAGTATCAATTTCGTAGGTCATCTGTCAAGCTCGTGCTCCAAGTTTGACATATATCTTGACGCTAACCACTCTCTGCTACAGCCTTCCCATAAGAGAGTAAGGGGACACGTTTCCTTTCCTTCTGCTTAGTATAGTATTATAATAGGCTTAGTATAGCTGGAGTAGATTTGCTTTGTTTTTTCCATTTGTTTGTGTTTTTCTTACAGGAAACAGCGGTGTCGATAAGATAGGTAACACATCGAAAATAAGTACACCTACCTTACTATTTACACAAAATACTCCTTTATAGTGATTAACCATGAAGTTGTGTGGTACTGTGGTTTTCTGAGGTACTGGAGGAGACGAGAGAAGAGAGGAAAGGCATTGTGACAGTGTATTGCGTATAACACTGTCACACAACCATCAGCTGACAAGGGGGGGGGGGATTTTAAAAATTTGTTTTGGGGCCCAACAAAAAAAAAAAAAGCTCCACTCACTCCGAACCAAAACAGCATCCGCTAGGTGACTCCCAACTCAAGCTCATCTCAAGCTCTCTCCTCCACTCCTCTTCTCTACGTAGTTGTTGGGCGAAGCCAACACCCCGGGAAGGCAGGTCCAAACCCTAGGCTAACACCAAGTACCCATTCATGCGGGTTGGACAGGGGCTTGGGGCATTTTCAGGATATTTTTTGGGAAAAGTGAGTCTTATAAGTGTGAAAATAGGTAGGTCAACAGCCCTCAAGTTAAACTCCAGGGCCTACCATCCCACCCCTGGAGGTCACTGCATCATACACGGCGCTGTAGGGCACACACACACCAAAAAAAAAAAAAAAAAAAAAAAAAAAAAAAAAAAAAAAAAAAAAAAAACGGACTAAATAACCATTTTTAAGGGTTTTATAATAACCCGAGTTCGCGATCCGCGTTTTGCGCTATGCCTCCGGAAGAAAGAAAAGGGCGAAAAAATCGGGAGGGTAGTGTATACTGTTATCTTCGGAAATGCTTGTTCTATACTATTCTCAAATAAAAAACACTTAAAACACACTAAAAAAAAGGCCCATTATGAGACTCTCAAGAAATATGTATGATTATATTCTATTAAACTCTCGTATTTAATACTTGCGCGAAAAACCTTTTTACATGGAGAATATGAATAGAAGCGGAATTTCATTAGCTTTTCTATTGAACATTGCGTTTTCAGATAAATGAATTAGCAGCATGCACTAAATGAGCGTTATCTAAATAAATAACATAATGAAATCGGGCATTTTTTCCGTTGATGGTGGTATTTATTAGTTACGCTAATTATGCATTGCGTTAATTCATTTAGCAGAAAACGAAAGTATCAATGGAAAGCAATGAAATTGCGCTTCTATTCATATCTCCATATAAAAAAGTTTTCTCGCCAATGGTATATAAAATGACGGAAAGAGGTTAATAGAATATTAAGTTCATGCATATTCTTGAGTGAAGAAATCTCATAATGGCCCTTCTTTAGTGTGTTTTACGGTTTTTATTTTGATAATATATAGAACAAGCATTTCTTAAAGGATAACAGTAGACCTTTTTTATTACTGACTAAACATCTATTTAGTAGGGGAAAATTATCCATAAGCTGCAAAACGGCAGGTGTCGCCGTGTTTTGTGGACTTATTACAGGCGGTACCTAATTTTATGAACACCGGGTCGGCGCTTGGTTTCTCCCGCCGAATTGTTTGTTGTTATTGTTCAGTGGGGTGGTTGTGGACGGTAGAGTTGTGTACACTTTTATTTTGTGTACTTCTACAGGTCTGTTATTGGTATTATGGCTCCCAAACCATTTTTTCCCCTTAATATATCTACGTTCAAAAAAAAAGGAAAATTCCATTACTCAGCTCGGCACTGGTCCGAGGTTGCCGAGTTTGGAAACTCAACCTGTATATATATATATATATATATATATATATTATATAAATATATATATATATATATATATATATAAAATATGCTGAGAGAGAGCGAGCGGCGCGGCGATTTTAGTTAACGCTAATTTATGCATGGTACTAATTCATTATCAGAAAACGAAATATATCAAGAAAGCTAATAAAATTTCGCTTCTATTGACATGCTTCATGTTATACACTGTCTCTCAAAATTGTACATGGCGATGAGTTTAAGTGGATTTTAAGTTCATGCAATTTCTTCAGTCTCATAATGACATTTATTTAATGGGTTTTTTTTGGGTTTTATGTGATAAGTTATAGAACAAACTTTTCCAAAAGAAAAACAGTATATCATTTATAATGTATAAACATGATTTTACTGTGGGGTCAGCCTTGAGAATTTCCCCCGAGTCTAGATGGAACGGCGAGGCCCGGGCTTTTAAGTTTGGCCCCCATATGAAAATTTGGGTGTCCCCTCTGTTATTCAAGGAAACTCTAGGTCCGGGTACAGGAAAACCTCTTTTTATCGGCACCCTCGGGGGGGAGCCCCATCCCGGAAAATCATTTTGCCATTTTTTTGAGTTATTTATGGAATCGCCCAAAACCCCCAATAAATACTTTTTGGGGGGGTTTTCGGGGGAGGTTGTTTTTGTTTTTTAGGGTTGGGGAGGACCCCTTGGGGGAAACCCACTATGAGCCCGGGTGTGTCCTATGTGCTACCCACAGGCAGGGTTTATTTGGACCTTTTCTTCCTCAAAAGGGCCAAAGGTGAGGCGGAGGGGACGGGTATTCCCGAGAGGGGGGAAAGGGCCCAGCCGCCCCCCAGCAGAGTGGCAGGTAAAAGGGTTTGGTGACATTCAAGGCGGGGAGTTGAGAGTGTACCCACTACACGGGGGGTGAGTGGAAGCGCGGACACTGCAGCAGAAAGTGTTAATGGGCTGGGAAAAAATTTAATGCCCCCAAGGGCGGGGGGGTCGGGGGACAGACGGAGGCGATGCAGGTGAGCGGGAGGTCGTGTGCCCCAGGGGGGAGGGGGGTGAGAGTGACACCCAAGGAGCGGGATTTTTCCCGTTCCAGGGCCCTGGGGGGAAGGTCACGCGGGGTTTTTGGGCCCCCTTTGGAGGTGATGCGGAGGGCATCGGGCCGGTGTGTTTTTCCCAGGGGGCGGTGGGCCCCGGGAGTGAGGCGTGTGGCTGTGGAGAGCGGCAGAGGGAAGGGGGGTGGGGTTTACACTTTAAAGGGCCCAAATCCTGCAGCAAAAATCAGCCCCTCGTTCCCGGGGGATACCAGCGTGGGAGGGAACCAACGGAAGGCGATCTCCCACCCCTCGTTGGAAGGTTTTAAAGGGCCCTCTGGATGGTGGGGACGGGGGACGTAGGGGGTTTCTTGGAGGGGCGGGAGAGGAGGAGGTGGAGTGAGGAGGGGGATTTTCTTTTTTGTGCCCACGGGCCCTTTGGCCCCAAACTAAATTTTCCCGTTTTTCTCAGTTTTTGAAATAATTATACCTAATTAACCCGGGGGCGATTAGGGCCGTTGTTTTAAATCCGGTTAAATGGGGTTTCCCCTTTATATGAAATGGGGGGGGGGGAACCCACCCCTCTCTTTTTTGCCCACATCGTTTTACTCTCGGGGAAAAATTTTAAAATAATTTTCATTTTTACAGGGACATTCCCCCCTCTAAACCCAAAACGGGCCCCTGCGATGTGTTTGCTCTTCCAAAATTTAAAACCATCTGCCTTCAAAATTTTTTCACACATTTTTCCCACTACACTTTTTAAACGATACGACCTGAAATTTTAAGGGTTTTTTCTTTGTTCCCCCTTTTGTGTTTTTGGGCCCAATTTTTGCTTTTTTCCCAATCAAGGGGGGAAACTTTGTTTTCCCTTTTAAGGAACCCCAAATTACACTAAAATTTTTCCTGTTTAAGTTGGTTACTGAAACTCATTAATTACCCAATTTCCCCAAACCCCATCTGGCCCGGGGGGCTTTTTCCATCTTGATTTTAATTAGCCTTTTATTTATATTAGTCACTTTTAGTTTTCCCCATTTTTTTTTTTTCTATTGTTATTATTTTTTTTCGTTTTAAATTCCCTTCTCTTGAAAAATACAGTCGGGAAAGCACTTTTTTAAATCCCCTCAGCCTGTTTTTAATGCATTTTCGTACACTTTTTTGGCCTTCTACCTTCAGTTTATTTTTACTCCTTCCTAGTAGTGTGGTGGGTGTTTTGGGGAAATTGACCTGGTTGTTTTTTTTACAGGGCCTGGGGTACATCGTTGTGGTCTGTCTGTATTACTTTTTACCCCCAGTCTTTTTTTCAATGGTGCACTTTAGGCTGATATCACCTTTTTTCATTTATTTCCTTTCCAAAAATTTTAAACTTTTCTGGGAGGGAAGCGGGACTTGTATTAATTTGGTATTTACTTATTTGTAACATCCCCAAAAAGCATGTTTTTTTACTGTCCCGTCTCCAAATTTTATTTATTATCCGGGTTTCCCTTTTGAATTTCCTGAATACTTCTTGCTTTAATAACTTTGCACCCAAGGTTTTTCCAGGCTTCTATTCTTCTAAGGGGAAAAAGCTGTATTTTTTTTAGTCCCTTTTGCATTTGTCCTTTTAAAATTTTTTTAATGACCTGTTGACTTCTATCGTCCCACAAAAAAACAAAATTTTCTCCAAATTTTTTCCAGACCCTTTGATTTTTTCCAAAACCTATAAACTGCTATAAAATCTCCCCTTTCTTTTTTTCTCAAGAGTTGGGATTTTCAGTCTTAAAAGTCTTTCCTATATGGTAAATCTCTCAGATTTTTAGAGCCATTTTTGGGGCGCTTTTTGTTTCTCTCAATTTTTCCTTATACCTTCTTTTATGTGGGGGACCAAATCATCCCCGCATTTGAAAAACCTTTGGTAAAACAAAGAGGGTTATCAATTTCTTAATTTCTTCACCCAGATATTTGAAGGGGCCTTTTTTTAAAATTCCCACCCAAATGATTTTGTATTTTCCTTTTGATTTTGGTTTATATGCTTCTCAGGTAAACCAAATTTTCCCCCGAAAACCCCATACCCCCAGATCTTTTTCGCCCTTTTGTTTTAAATTTCCATTAAATTCCCCAATCAAAATTTTTTTCCCTCTCTGTTCATTTGTTTAACTGCCATTTCCATCACTTTACATTTTTGAGCATAAACTCCATTTCCCATAATTGACCCATCAAAAATCTTATCTAGATTTTTTTGTAAATGCTCCCCGTCCTCTTTATTTCTACTTTTTAGAAATTTTAGCATCATCAGCGAAAAAAAACTAATATAACTGTTACCCCTTCGGGTCATATCTTTTTACTTAGCCCCAAGAACATCACGGGGGCCCAATATGACCCTTGAGGAACTCCACTTATCAAACTGCCCTTTCTGACTTCTGATCTTTATTACTTTTTTCTCATCTCTTTTTTGCCCCAAAAATTTTTTAAATCCACTTCAGCAAACCACCCTTCAATCCTCCTACATGTTCTAGCTTCCAAAAGCAGTTCTTGTGAGGTACCTTGTCAAATCCCCTTCTTTATGCCCAAAGGGATATGCAATGGGCCCCCAACCCTTCCTTTCCTTGTCACATCGATCACTCTCGAGTAAAAGGGTTAATAAATTTGTTGGGACATGACATTCCCCCTCTAAATCCAAAAGGCCACCTGCGGGGTTTTTTGTCTCTTCCCAAAAATTTTAAAACCCTGTGTCCCTTTACAATTTTTTCACACATTTTTGCCAATTTCATTTTTAATGATACTGGCCTTTTAATTTTAAAGGTTTTTTTTGTCTCCTCCTTTTTGGAATTGGGGACAAAATTTGCTCTTTTCCAATCAAGCGGGACTCTTGCTCTCCTTAAGGAACTCTCCCAATTTTTCACTATGTAACTTACTGCTGTTGGTTACTGCAATTTTCTTTTCCCGTTCGACACTCCAAACTGGGGCCCGGGGGTTTCTTTAAAACTTTTACTTTCCAAATTTGCCTTTTTACTTCATTACGTCTACTTTTATGTCTTCCATTATATTTTTTTTTGCTATTATATTTTTTGTTTTAAATTTTTAAATTTCTCTTGTAAATACAGTCTGTAAAACACTAAATTATCTTACTGGCCTGTTTAAGCATCTTAAACACTATGCCTTTACCTTCAGGTTTTATTTCCCTTTCCCTTTTTTTTTAAATTTTTTTTTTATATATCTATAAAAAAAAGTTCGGTTCGTTTTACATTTTTATTATTTTTTCTCTCATAGTTACTTTCTTCTTCTCTTCGGATTTACATATTCATTTTAGTTTTTGTACTTTTCCCATAGGTTTATACCTCCTTTTTCCTCCAAAATATTCCATTTTTTTTTCTCTTTTAGTTTTGCTAATTCACATTTTTTGTTAAAAACCCTTTATTTTTTTTCTTTTTTTTGGGTAACTATCCTTTGGAAAAATATCTATTTTTTCCCCTTTTGTGTAAATCGGAGAAACCCTCCCCTTTTTTTTGGGTTTCTCCTTTTTGCATGGAAACCCATCCCCGTCTGTTTTCTCCGAAAAAAATTTTTTAATCCCCTTAAAGTCCCGCTTTTTTTATAATTGTATCTTCCTTTCTTGTGTTATTTTTCTTCTCCCCCTTTTTTGCATCATTTTTTTCAAATTCAATGAGTACATGGGGCATCTTCCAAATTTGGGGGCTGTAAAATTTTCTTTACTTTTAAATTCTTCCAGTTCTTTCGTCAATAGTTTGATTTTTAAATCCCGATGGTTCTTGGACCTTTGAATCTTTTATTCTCCTTTTAAACCCCTTGGGGTTTATAATGTTATTCATTACCAAAAACCATCCAAAATACAACCCCCCTGAGTTTTTTTCCCCCTTCAGTATACCATTTTTCCCAAAACTTCTTTGCAGTTAAAATTCCCTCATAATTATGTTTCACAATTTTTAATGTATTCTTTTTTAAAAATTTGCTTGTGGGCTCTTTTCATGTCTCCCCCTTTCCCCTTTTTCCCCCCGTAATTTTTCTTTGGTGGAACGTATACGAGACTAATTCTTAAATTTTTCCTTTTTTTATCACCAAATCTACCTTTAACACCCTGCCAAAACCTTCTCCTTTTCCACATTCCCTACACCCCATCTTTCCTTTTTAACATAATTTCACCACCCCCCTTTTTTGATTTCGTTTCCCCTCCATACAATTTTAGTTAAAAAATCCCCAAAAGGGGAAAATCCTCGGGAAACACTCCGCCTTGTTTCTACTAAAAACCCCAAAATGTTGGGGTTCGGCCCTCAGGTACAGTAAAAGGGCCCTTAAAATCGGCACGATAGGGGCTCGGCCCCCTTTCCGAGTTTTTCAATGTGCCGAGTTATGCAATGCCCTCCTCTGATAGGGTTAAAAAAAAAAAAAAAAAATACAGTAAATGTAAAAACATAAAAACTACACTTACCCAAAGAACGGGTAGCAGCAGGCTGTACTCCAAAGGGGAGGGGAGCCTTGTTGTAACATGTAGGGGAAAAGGTTTGGGGGACTCAGCGCTTTAACACCCGGTATCACTTTTTAAATTTCTTTATAATCACAAAAACTGTATTTTATTGTATACAGGGACGTACCTGTATTAAATTAATTTTTCATTTATTGAGCACTTAAATTTTCTGCAAAAAATATGCCCTGGCCCCTTAAAATTTTACCTTTGACTGCGAGTGCATGGGAGGACACAGGGGGGGGCCCGGCCTCTTCTAATCACAGGGGGTCCCCTATAAAAATCCCGCCTGCGCCACCACGGGGAGGGCCAAAACCCTCACAAAATCTCGAAATGAGCCCCCAGGGGCCCGCCATCCCACCCCGGGAAATCACTGCCTACACGCGTTAGGAAAGGTGGGTAATAAAAAAAAAGAAAAAAAAAAAAAAAAAAAAAAAAAAAAAAAAAAAAAAAAAAAAAAAAAAAACTTGTCTTTGCCATGCCGAGTAATATCAAATTTTCCCAGGTTTTTCAGTGCCGAGTTACAAGGGTTTTACGTAATTTTGTTTTTCTTCGTTTTAAATTGGAAAACAAACCCCTTTTTTTTTTGGGAAAGATTTCCCGCCATCCTTTTCCCTTTCCTTTGAACGGGCTTTTTCTTACTCTTTTTCTTTTAATACCAAATTCTTCAGGTTTTTTGGGCCAAAAAATCTCAATAGAATTTTTTTATTTTTCTCCCCGTCCCCAATTCGTTTTTTTTTTTTGGGTTTTTTTTAAAAAGTACATTCAATCTGGCCCTTTTTTTTTTCAAAATAAACTTTTTTTATCCATATTTTTTTTTATTCTTCTTCTTTTACAGTTCCCTGCCTTAGGGGCCCAAAATATCTCGTGCTGTAGCTTTTGACCTAAACTTAACTTTTAGGGGGGAGGCCCCCCCCTCCCTATTTTCCCAAACCATGTATTCTTCTATTTTTTCTTTTTATCTCCGTATTTTCTTTTTACTAGTTTAAATATTTCTTTTGCCCCCTGTGGGAAAAATTTTCCATCAAACCCCCCTCTCATTAAATTTTTAGATTTTTTGGGTTTTTTTCCCCCCCCCCTAGTGAGGGAAATTATTGTCCGCTCTCATAGGAGGGGGGCGTAGGGGAAAGTATATATAATTTTAAAGGTAAGGGTAATAATTTAAAGGGAATTTTTAAATAAAAGGGTTTGAAATGGGATAGGATTTAAATTTTAAAAATTTTTAGTGGGGAATAAGCATTGCACTTAAAAAAATTAGCACCTTGGTTTGAAACGCGGTCCCTTGGCCGCCGCCCCTTTTGACCCAGGCCCCTGACATCATACACGTGGCATAGGTATTGGTTTGCGGGGGGGGCTCGCCGCTCACGGAAAAATCAGTTATTCCAGTCCCTTTTGGGGGGAACACTAAAATACGTTTCTTGTTTTTACAAGTACAAAGTACACTCCACACCCTTATGGGAGTAACATCTAATAGAGTGTTTGGGTCTATAAGTACAAGTACAAAACTACACTCTAGACACTGAGGAGTAACATTAAATATACGTGCTTTCTACAAGTACAAGTTCACTCCACACTCCCATCGAGTTAAATCTCTTTTCTGATTTATAAAGAAGATATTTGTACATACGTAATTTTTGTACATATAATGATAAGACAATAGGACTGTGTTAAAATTCAGCACAAGTGATTATAGCCTCGCGTCATGGATAACTTGGTGTGATAACCACTTGACGCCCTCCACAATAACTCCACCTCCGCTCTTTTCATTCACGGACGGCCTCGATCCGGCGACCCCTTCGGATCACACGTCATGCAGTGTTAATCAAGCCTACAGCCCTAATTCAACCCACTATCCACCAATAAGTATCCTAGTTAGTTGATTAGCTGGGGTAATGTGTCGGGAGATAGGGCATGGGTTTGATTGATTAGGTAAGACCTCACATTAATATATATGTATGTGACATAAAATTCCCACAGCCACTTTCTTTTTTTCCTCTTCTCTTATTTTTCTTGGGCAGCATTTTTTCTTTAAAACCAAAAATGATGACACATTTCTTTTTGTCCACCGTATCTCTTACTAAATTTTTTTTTTGTTTGATCACTTGACTACTTCTTTGGGGAGATATTCTTTTCATTTTCTTGATCTTATTTTGAGTAAGCTTTTTGGTCTTTTTCTTGTGTGAAAAACTTGGTCTTTTCTTTTGTGTGTATTTACCTAGTTGTAAAAATACAGGAAAAGAGCTATGCTCGTACGGTTCCCTTTCCAAATCTACTATTATCCAGGTTGCCTTTGAAGTCCTGAATACTTCTTGCATTAATCACTTTTTGCATCAAGGTTATTCCAGGCTTCTATGCTTTTTAACGGGAAGCTGTATTTTTTATGTCCCTTTTGCATGTTGTCCTTTTCAATTTCTTTCATGACCTCTTGTACTTCTATCGTCCCCCACAAACAGATTTCTCTATCAATTTTTTCCAGACCCATTGATGCTCTATACACTGCTATAAAATCTCCCTTACTCTTCTTTTCTCAAGAGTTCGGAGTTTCAGTTTGAAAGTCTTTCCTCATATGGAAAATTTCTCTCGGGTTTGAGCCATTTTTGTGGCTGCTCTTTGTATTCTCTCAATCTTCCTTATATCCTTCTTTTTATGTGGTGACCAAATCACTGCCGCATATTCCAACCTTGGTCGAATCAAAGATGTTATCAATTTCTTAATCATCTCTTCATCCAGATATTGAATGCCATTCTTTTTTTCCTCAACAACTGATATGTATCTCCTGTGATCTTGTTTTATGCTTCTCAGGTGACAAATATCCGTAATCCATACTCCCAGATCTTTTTCGACCTTTTTTTTGATTAGCCATTCATTTCCCATCGAATACTTTCCTCTCCGTCTCTTTTGCTACTGCCCATTTCCATCACTTTAGACTTTTGAGCATTAAACTCCATTTTCCCCTAATTTACTCCATCTGAAAATCTTATCTAGATCCTTTTGTAAATGCTCACAGTCCTCTTTATTTTCTACTTTTCTTAGTAATTTAGCATCACAGCCGAATAAACTCATATAACTGTTTACTCCTTCTGTCATACATTTACATAGACCAAGAACATCACTGGGGCCAATACTGATCCTTGAGGAACCTCCACTTATCACACTGCACCATTCTGACTTCTGATCTTTTTTTACTGTTCTCATCTCTTTTTTGCTAAAAAAGTTTCCCACCACTTCAGAAAAACCCCCCTTCAATCCCCTACATTTTCTAGTTCCAGAGCAGTCTCTTGTGAGGTCCCTTTGTCAAATGCCTTTTTTAGGTCCAAGTATAGAAATCGCCAGGTAAGTGTATTTCCCTAGTTGAAAACATACGGGAAAGGGAAAAAGAGCTATGCTCGTACTGTCCCTCTCCAAATCTACTATTATCTTTTGCCTTTGAAGCCCAAATTTCTTGCTTTAACCCTTTTTTCATCAAGGTTGTTCCAGGCTTTATGCTCTATAGGGGAAGCTGTATTTTTTAATCCCTTTTGATGTTGTCCTTTTAAATTTCTTCTCATGACCTCTTGTACTTCTGGTCCCACAAAAAAACATATAATTTTTTAAAAAATTTTTCCGCCCCATTGATCTCTATACACTGTTAAAAAATTTCCCCCTTTTCTTCTTTTCTCGGGTTTTTGGGATTTTTTATCTTGAAAGTCTTTTTCATATGGTAAATCTCTCAGGCTTGGAGCCTTTTTGGGCTGTTTTTATATTTCTAAAATTTTCCTTTTATTCCTTTATTATGTGGGACCAAATCACTGCCGCTATTCCAACCTTGGCGAACCCAGAGTGTTATCAATTTTTTTGATCTTCTTCATCCAGCTATTTGAATGTTTTCTTTATTCCTCAGCAACTGGATTTCCCCTGTGATTTTTTATAGCTTCTTGGTGACAAATTGTCCTTAATCCTCTCCCAGATTTTTTTTCGCCCTTGTTTTGATTATCCTTCGTTTCCCCAAATTTTTCCTCTCTGTCTTTTTTTGCTATGCCCATTTCATACTTTACATTTTTTGCATTAAACTCCATTTCCCATATTGACTCCATCTGAAAATTATCTGATCCTTTGTAAACCCTCACGTGGATGTTATTTTGGGGGTTGTGTGGTTGGTGTGTGTTGTATTTACCTAGTGAAATTTACCTAGTTGAACATACAGAAAGAGCTATGCCGTACTGTCCCGTCCCAAATCTACTATTATCCAGCTTGCCTTGAAGCCCTAATACTTCTTTCTTTAATCATTTTGATGAAGGATGTTCCGGGCTTCTATTTATAACGGGAACTGTTTTTTTTTATATCCCTTTTTGCATTTTGTCCTTTCAATTCTTTCATGACCTCTTCATTTCATCGTCCCACAAAACAGATCTTCCTGTCATTTTTTCCAGCCCCATTAGCTCATACATTGCTATAAAATCCCCCCTTTCTTTCTTTTCCAAGAGTTGGGAGTTTAGTTTTAAAAGTCTTTCTTCTTGGTAAATCTCTCAGGCTTGGGAGCCATTTTTGGGTGCTCTTTGTATTCTTCAATTTTCCCTTATATCCTTCTTTTTATTGGTGACCAAACCCCCACATTTTCCAATTTTGGCAAATCAAAGATGTTATAAATTTTTAAATCACTCCTCCAGATTTTGGACTTGATCACTTTACACTTTTTAGCATTAAACCCCATTTCCCCATTTTTGATCCATCTGAAAATCTTATTGACCCTTTTGAAATCCTCACAGTCCTTTTACTTTCACTTTCTTAGTAATTAGCATCATCAGCGAAAAAAAACTATATAACTGTTTACTCCTTCGTATATAAATTTACTAGACAAGAACATCACGGGGGCCCAATACTGACCCTTTGAGGAATCCATTTAACACGCACCATTCTGATTTTGTCTTTTTTTTACTGTTTTCATCTCTCTGTTGCTCAAAAAGTCTTCCACCACTTCAGCAAAAACCCTTCAATCCTCCTACATGTTCTAGTTTCCCCAGAACAGTCTCTTATGAGTACCTGTCAAATGCCTTCTTTAGGCCCAATAAAGAAATCGCCCCCCCCTCTTTTCCTGTGTCCATCGTTTACCCCAGAAAAAAGCTCAAAAATTCTTGTACATGATATTCCTCCTCTAAACCCAAACTGGCCACCTGCAGTGTGTTTTTTTTCTCCCAAAAATTTTCAACCACTGTCCTTCAAAATTTTTTTCACACTTTTTGGCCACTACACCTGTTAATGATAGGGCCCTGAAATTTTAGTGTTTTTTTTGTCACTTCCTTGTGAATGGCACAAAATTGTTTTTTTCCAATCAAATTTACCAACTCTGCTTCCTTGAGTAACTCCAATTCACTATGAAATTTTTCCGCTAGTTGGTTACTGCACTCTTTCATTATCCAGTTCGACCCCATCGGGCCCGGGCTTTTCTCACATCTTTTCCATTACCCTTTTTTACTTCTATTACGTTACTTTTTGTTTTCCTTTTAATTTTTTTTGTATTATATTTTTTCTTTTTTTAAATTCCTTTCTTTTGTAATACAGTCTGTAAGCATTTTTCATCACCTGGGCCTTTTGTAATGATTTTCTACACTATGCCTTCACCTTCAGCTTATCTTTTCCTTTCCCTTTGTTTTCTTTTTCCTTAATATATCAAGAAAAGTTTGGGTTTCTTTCTTACATTTTTTTTTATATTCCTCTCATAGTTACTTTCTCTTTTTGGATTCTTCTATTCATTTTAGTTGTTTTGTATTTTTCCCCAAGGTTGATGCCCCCTTTTTCCAAACTATTCCGTTTTTTCTCTTCTAGTCTGCAAATTCACATTTTCTTTTAAAACCCAAAATTTTTTTTTTTTTCTCTGAAATTCCCTTGGGGAAAATAATATTTATTCCCTTTTGGGTAAATTCGGAGAATCTCCCATTTCTTCTGGGTACTCGTTTCCCGCTGGAAATTTCTCCACTCTGTCTCTCCGAAGAATGTTTTTTAATCCTCAAGTTGCTTTTTCCAATTTTATCTTTCTTTCTTAAGTTTTTCTCTTTCTCTTCTTTTTATGTTTTTCTTTATTTTAAACAATAAATACATGGTGCCTTTCCAATGGGCATGATAATTTTCTTCTAATACTTCCCTTCTTTTGTCAAAAGTAGGTCTAGTCTTTATGGTTCTTCGTACCTCTGAAACTTGTGTTCTCTTTTAAACCACTGATCAGATGTTATTTTATTACCAAAAACCAACAATATCCCCCCCCCCCGATTTTTTCCCCCTTCAGTATACCCCTTCTTCCCAGCAAATTCTTTTCAGTTAAAACACCATAAAATTTTTCTTACTATTTTCCCTCGTATTTTTTAAAACATTTGCTTGTGTCCTTACAGTCTCCGTACCCCTCTCTCCCCCAAAGGGAAATTTTTCTGGTGGAACGTATTGATTATAATCTCATTCTTCCTTTTTTTATACCAACTCTACCTTCAACACCTCGGCATTCCCTTTTCCTTTTCCACTTTCCTCTACCACATCCTCCTTGTTAACACCTTACACCACCCCCCTTTTTTTTGGTTTTGTTTGCCTCCAAAATTATATTACCCCCCCAATGGCACATCCTCAGAATCACCGTTCTTCTACTAGACCCTTAAAGTCTGGGTTTTTGGTTCAGGTAGCGTTTTTCTTCTGTTTAAGTTGACTCTAGCCCATTTATTTGTGTACGATACCCGCCATCCCCTTTCATTTTCCTTTGGGGTTGTTTCTCTTTCTCTTTTCTTTTTGATACCCTTTTTCGTTTTTTATCTAAAACTTTCCAATGAATTTTGTTTTCCTCTTCGTCTCAATTTGTTTTTTTTTTGGGTTCTTTAAACAGTACATTCAATCTGGCCTTTTTTTCCTCTTCCTATCTTTTTTTATAATATTTTCTTTTTTTTTTTGTCTTTCCAGTTTCCCTGCCTTAGACAATAATCTGTGCGTTTTTTGTACCTAAAATTAAATTTCAAGGGGGGGGGCCCCCCCCCCCCTACCATATTTTTCTAACCTATGTATCTCTTCTATTTTTCTTTTTCCTCCTATTTTTTTTTCTATTAAATATTTTTTTTGACACTTTTTTTTTCTCCCTTTCTCAAATTTTTCTTGGGCAGACTTTTCCTTCAAACCAAAAAAATTAGACACATTTTTTTTGTCTACCGATCTCTTACTAAATTTTCCTTTTTTTTTTTTTACTTTGCTACTTCTTTGGTCAGATTTTTCTTTTCATTTCTTTATCTTTTATTCTGCCGTAAATTTTTTGGCTTTTTTTTTTCCCTTTTCCATGTCTTCTTTGTCTTTTATTTCCTCGTGCATTTTCCCTTTTTATGTACTGCATTCATTTCAGCATGCATTTTTTCTACCTTTTCATTGTCTTTTTTACCCCATCCACTCATTTTCAAAAAATAAATCTTTTTTCCCGGGGCGAATACTCTTTTTTTCCCTCTTTTCTAATTTGCCATTGACAGTACCACATTTTCCAGCACTTGATTTCTTTGGGTTTATTTTTAACCTAATATGCCTTTTCCCCGGGTTTTAAAAAACCCTCAAACGGGGTTTTGGGGGAATTTCCATTGTTTAGTTTTCACTTTCTATTTTTTTTCCCTTTTTTAGGCTATATATGGAACGGGATATTTATGTGTTGGGGGTGTGGGTTTGGGGTTTTGTGGGTATTTTCCTATTGTTGAACAACAGGGAAAAGAGCTATGCCGTACGTCCGTTCCAAATCTATTATTATCCACCCTTTCCTTTTTAAGTCCGAATACTTCTTGCATTTAAACACTTTTTCATCAAAGGGTTTTTCCAGGTTCTATGCTTCTATATGGGGAAGTGATTTTTTTTTTTTCCCTCTTGCATGTTGTCCCCTTTTTTAATTTTTCTCCGACCCCTTTCACTTCTATCGTCCCACACAAAAAGATTTTTCTATCAATTTTTCCAGCCCCCTTGATGCTAAAAGATAAATATGGGATAATATAAATTAATTTTCCCCGTAATATTAAAATAATCGTCCAACCCATTTTTCTTTTCTTAATTTTTTTGAATGTTCATTAAAAAACCTAATCCACAAAAAATATCCATTTTCACGCCTTTTTTTTCCCTAAAAACATGACTTTGTAAAAAACGCGGGAAAAACAAAAGCCCATTCCGCCCTGGGGGAAAATTTCTGGCGACGTCACACGAGTGAGCCCCAGCCCGGCCCGACACAGACACCGGAGACTTGAGAAAAATGCAGTACTTGGGGGAAATTTTTTTTGGGTTCTGGGAATTTTTTGTGCGACACAGGGCAAAAATGTGAAAAAAATGGGTTTTCTGTAACAAGTACAGTTTATTTGGGGGCCAACCAGCCCCGATCTCAATCCCATTGAAAACTGTGGAATGAAATAAAGAGAAATCTTTCAACTCTCAATATCAAGTGTTGACTGTTTTAGTGGAAAATATTCGCACGCTGTGGGCGGAAGTTGACTCTGAATACTTTAAGAAATGGTCTGACAGTATGCCAAAATGTATAAATGCTGTTCTAAAAGTAAAGGGTAACATGACAAAATACTAGTGGTTGCATAATAAAAAAAAATATAACAGCAAAATGAGTTCTATTCACCCACAAATGTTTTCGTAGCCTAATAAATCTTCTCCGGATATGGATTTCAGCTGGTGCGACGATTTCATTTGCGGAAACTGTAATTGTCCTTCTTGGAATCCTGTCAAATTCCTTTTCCAGATCCACAAACACATGATACAGCCTTTTCTTCTTCTCCTTATATTTTTCCTGGGGATGTCTTGTGATGAAGATTGCATCGGTAGTTGACTTTCCAGCCAGAAAGCCAAATAGGCAATCATCGATCTTGATGATTCTCTTAAGCCTTTCACACTACACCCTCTCTCAAATCTTCATCCCATGTTCTAACAGCCTCAAACCTCTATACCCACCACATGACAGTGCATCTCCTTTTCCTTTAAACAGCGGTAAGGTAAAACTATCCTTCCATTCATCTGGACCTTTCTCCTCCCTCATAATCTTTTCAAAAACTCCAGTTAGTTTTCTGATACCTGTCCTTCCTGCTAGTTTCAGCATATCACTGCTTACACCCGATGGGCCTGGTGCCTTTCCATCTTTCATCCCTTTAAATGCTCTTACTACCTCTTTTTATATTATATTTTCCACTGGACCTTCCACCATTTCAACCTCCTCCATCTCATTGTTATTTTCTACATTCAGCAGTCTCTCAAAATATTCTCTCCATCTGTCTCTCACCTCCCTCTCCACCACTTTGATTTCTCCATGTGGACACCACCCATTCCTTCTAAATATATAACCTAGGAGGCTGGATGGGTTTACGGTGGATGCATGTCCAGGATGCAACAACCCCACACTATTAAGCATATCATGGAAGATTGGGCAGTACGCAATCACACACGCCAATAACACAACATACACTTCATAAAAGCCCTGTGGGAAAACTCAGTTCCAGGCTATGGCCTTCCTTAAGAGCTAGGCGGTGTTCGGCCAGGCAGCCAGAGGAACCTCAACAACAACAGAACAAATGTTAAATGACAGGAAATAATGAGCTTGACTCATTCCTACAAATATCCAAATAGGTGCAAATAGGTATATATGCAGTGACTTACATGCAGGGTCTGGATATGAATGAGTGTATTGGCTCTTTGACACCCTCCTTCCTCCAGCTTGCCACTGCCACATCCTTGCCCCTTCTGTGGAACAAGGTAAGAATTTGTGACATGCTAACCAGGAATAAGACGAATGGGGTGAAATTTACAGGTGAAGTGAGATTGAGATGTGGGTAATTATGAAGTTGGAGCTGATTTCTATAGTGCCTGGGAGGTGGGTAAATTTTGGGGCAACTTCCTAAGTAATTGGCATGCAAAAATTTGAAAACATCTAACAAGTTAATAGTTATCAAAACTACTTGCAGTCCTACTACTGTACTGTATAATTTATTAAGAGATAATTAAAGTTAACCTCCTAACACTTACTAAAACTTAGTTCTCTCTCTCTCTCTCCCTCAAGGCACCTGTAGTTCAAAACAGAATCTTGCTCCAAATATCAATAAAAAAAAAATCTCCTTTTATCTGAGAACAAAACATATTACACTAAAGCAGCAGCGTTTCTCAACCGGGGTTCCCCGGAAACCTAGGCTTCCGCGAGAGGTCGTTAGGGGTTCCGAGAGAAACAGTGATAAATAGGCTAAGCATATGTAAATGCATTTTTTTGTCATTTTTGTGTTTAATTTGATATTCATGATTTTACTATACACGTACGGCATATTCTTGGAAATTTCTTGGGTATTATAATAAAGTTTTTTAACCTGATATATCATTTGAAAGTATAATAATCATAGGGAATATATTTAGCGACGTCTATACGGCGCCAGTGTGAAACCCCCTTTAGTGGTCAGTGGACAGTAGCTGTACGTGACGAAGTCGTGTATCATCAAGTGACTCACTCGAGTACATGATGCATACACGGTCTCCATCAGTCCTGTCTGTGCTTCCTGGCGTGCAGGTACAGTCCCTCATTCACCCACATTATTTAGGAAATTTTACCCATCATTTAAGAATGTTATATGAATTTAAAAAATTTAAGTACTGTCATGATTATTTTTGTTAGTTTATGAGAAGTTTCTATGTGTGTGTTTTCTCTATCTTTCTCTCCCTCTCTCTCTTACAAGGTTAGTTCTTTTGTTTGCCATTATTTGCTTCAGTTTTATTTGTGTAAGTTTTATTTATCAAGTTATTTATCTTCTTTTGTACATTTATTTTTTATTATTTTTTGTATTTTACAGAAATGTCTGACCATCAAATGTGGCGATTTTTGAAGAGGAAACAACCGGACAATTCTGATGAGGCTAGTGATGTAGAATCGCAATCTTCTGACAAATTTCACTGCACTAGTGCAACAACGGGCACAAAAAAGGTCCGTCTTTATAATGAATGTTACTTACCATAAATAGCGGTGTACAAGTCGACTCTTTGAGCCCGAAAAAATCTCTCCAAAACTAGGGGTCGACTTATACGGCATGTGGATAAAATGCGACCCTTTACCATCGAGTGGCAAACAAGTGGATCAGGGCGGGGACCCACGAAGCACTTACCACCTGCTTGGAGGTGGTAATTCCTACCTAAGTGGTAACTCGAACTCACAGCGCGGGTAGGTGGTAGATTTGGTGGTAAACCTGCACGCTGGCCTACGACTGCTCAAGACTGGTATTAGGAGAGGTAGTAAGTCTCCAGGGTCGCTTAGTACTGCTTGGTATGCTATGAAATAAAAAAAATTTAGGTGAATGTAGACATATAATCACATTTGAATGGCTATTATTCATATATATGAGTAGAGATAAAATACAAGCAAGGGGTCTCATCCACGCCTGGCAGCACGGCCATGGCAGCAGCATGAAGCAGAGGTGGATATCATTATCAACACCAAGGGAGATCTCCTTGGTAATATTTAGTAGGGGTGCAAGGACCCCTTGAGGAATCCTATTTGGTGAACCTTNTGGTTATGCAATGTCTCCAATATGGGAAATATGCATAGGGTAAAAAAAAAAAAAAAAAAAAAAAAAAAAAAGAAATACAGTACAGTAAAAGCATAAAACCTACACTTACCAATGAACGGGTAGCAGCAGGCATGTAATCCAAGGAGAGGAGAGCCTTGTTGTAACATGTAGAAGATGTTAGGGGGACTCAGTCGCATTTTAACACTGGTATCACTTTAATCACTTTATAATCACAACTCTGTAAGTACTGTATTGTATACAGTACTGTACCTGTACAACTTAATTTTACATCACTTGAGCACTTAGTTACTGCAACACTATGCCCTGTCCATTAACTCTACTTTCGACTGTGAGTGCATGGGAGGACACAGGGGGCGGCATGAGCCTCTAATCACAGGCGTCACTATAAGAATCCTGCCTGCGCCACCACGGGCGAGGGCCAACCATCACAGCCCTAGAGTGAGCCTCCAGGGCCTACCATCCCACCCCTGGAGCTCACTGCCTACACGCGCTATAGGCATAGGTGTAAAAAAAATAATAAAAAAAAATAATAATTATATGTAAAAAAAAAAGAGAAAAAAAACAACAACCTTGTCTTTGCCATGCCGAGTTATATCAAATTCCTAGTTATACAGTGCCGAGTTATAAGGCTTTTACTGTACCTTGACTTACGAGTGCCCCAACTTACGAGCAGCCGCTCGGGCGATTTTTTGCTTTGTGTTGCGAGCCAAAATCCGAGTTGCGATTTTTTTTTTTTTTTTTTTTTTAACAAGCGAGCTTCAGATACGCCCCCGCTAGTTGGAGCAGCGAACGCCACAACATCCGCCCAGCATCCCGCGTTTCACTCATTCACTTCACGTGGTTACCTTGCCGTGGAAGCATCTCTGTTGTGTTGTGCTCACACAGGCGAATGCAAATGGCGGAGGGTGAGTGCAGTACGTTTAGCGGCAGTTCCACACACAGCTGTTTCCAACAGCTGATACACAGAGTATATACACTGGCGAATGCAAATGGCGGAGGGTAAGGCAGTACGTTTAGCGACAATTCCACGCACAGCTGTTCCAACAGCTGATACACAGAGTATAAACACTGGCGAATGCAAATGGCGGAGGGTGAGTGCAGTCCAGTCATATAAGTACAGTAAAAAAATTGGAAGTTTTTTTGGGGGAATGGAACAGATCAATGGTATTTCAATTAATTTCAATGTGGAAAACTGATTTGATATACGAGCAAATTGAGTTACGAGCTCGATCAATGCACGAACTAAACTCGTAAGTCAAGGTACCACTGTAATCTGGTACTGACTTTAGGCGTAGAAACATACTGAAACTATTACAAACTGTGAAACTATTACAAACAATGTGTTGAAACACATCAACGAGGAAGGTTTATCATGTACGAAACAACTTTCAACTCCTGAGCTGAGTGTACAAAACGACTATGGTTTCGTATATAAAACAACTTTTTGGTGTATGAAACAACTTGTGTACGAACTAACTGTACCCCAAAGTCACACAGTTGGTGAGAACCTTATAATGCCAGCATGTAAAATTATAGTGGGTAAAATGCTGGGACAAGATGCAGTACGCGAAATTGAAAATGTTCCACTTTCAAACAGTACAATAAGTCGACGTATTGATGACATGTCACATGACGCTGAAGAGGTTTTGTGTGATAAACTGAAAAATTGCTGTTTTTCTATCCAGGTTGATGAGTCAACAGATCTTACCAATAAATGTCACATTGTAGCTTTTGTAAGATTTGTCAACGACGGTGAAATTCAAGAAAACTTCTTTGGTTGCAAAGAACTGCCTGGGACAAGCAAAGGAATAGATATATTCAATATTTTGTCCTCATATCTGGAAATAAGAGGTCTCTCCTGGAAGAACTGTGTTGGCATCTGTACTGATGGTGCTCCATCAATGGTTGACTCCATAAGAAGTTTTGTTTCTCTTGTAAAACAAGAAAATGCTGATGTTGTCTCAACACACTGCTTTCTTCACAGAGAAGTGCTGATTTCAAAATCTCTTGGAGATGAATTGAAAAAAGTGTTTGATGATGCTACAAAAATTGTCAACTTTATTAAACAAAGATCAGTTCACTCCAGAATGTTTAAAAAGCTGTGTGAAAGCCTGGACAAGGAGCACATAAATCTCTTGCTACATACAGAAATCCGGTGGATGAGTAGAAGAAGAGTTCTAAATAGGGTGTTTGAGCTGAAAGATGAATTACAGGAATACTTTCAAGAAAACAATAAGCCAGATTTTGTCAAGTGTTTTGAAGATGATGTATGGTTGCAGAGGCTAGCCTACTTAGCAGACATTTTTCATCACATGAATCAGCTGAATAAGTCACTGCAAGGCCCTACAGAAAATGTATTGACTTCAAGTGACAAGATTCTTGGATTTAAAAAAAAAGACTGAATCTTTGGAAAAATCATGTTGCAAAAGGCAATCTTGAGATGTTTCAACTACTGCTGGGGCTTCAAAGTGAAGAAGGATATCAGCACATTTCAGGTCTTATTGAAACACCTGGAAGAACTGTGGATCAAAATCGAACATTATTTTCCCTCCCTTTCAACACAAGTGTATGGGTGAGGTGATCCATACTCTGAATCTTCTGCTCAACCTGAGAACGTGACTTTAAGAGAAGAGGAAGAACTTTGTGAGCTGCAGTCTGATCGTACACTCAAGATGAGATTTACTGACTTATCTCTGGACAAGTTTTGGATTTCTGTGAAAGATTATCCTGCCATTCATAGGAAAGCAAAATATATACAGGGAGGTTCCGAAGATACGAGCAGTTAGGTTCCACCTGGCATACTCGTAAAGCGAAATCTCGTATAACGAAACACATAACTAATGGTAAAATATAGGTTTGGTTCAGGACCCCATCAATTTAAAAAAAAAAAAAAAAATAAAAGACATGTTTTTCAAGCTAAAATAAAATTTGGTAATATTTAGTAGGGGTGCAAGAACCCCTTGAGGAATCCTATGATCACTGGTGATATCCTATGGTGCTATCACAGGCGTGGGAGCTGACCTGACTTCTTCAGGAAGGCACAGGTAGCTACAGCTGATAACGGGGTGTTGTGTTGTGCAGGCGGCGGCCGATTTCCGTCGCCAGCAGAGATCTGTTTGGTAATTATTTAGTAGGAAAGTGAGGACCCTTTGAGGAATTCTATGATCACTGGTGATATCCTATGGTGCTATCACAGGCGTAGGAGCTGACTGTCTTCTTCAGGAAGACACAGGTGAGGCGGATGACTGCGGTTTTTGAGAGAGGCGGCGAACGGGGCAAGCCCGCTCCTCCACCACGGTAGGTTTGGGCAGGCTTAAACATCTTATTACTCGTTATTATACAACCTAGTGATTATGGTGAGATGTTATATACACGTGTCTTAATCTAAATCAATGTAGCACCGTGTGTCACCTTAAATAAGGGTGATTTAAAGGTGTTATGATAAGGTGACTGCTGGCGGGGCAGTGAGTGACGGAGAAATTCTTGCTGCGGGCCCATAACAAATATTCACTATTTCAACCCGCATACACATTCTACCACCAAAACACTAGCAACATAGGCTCCTTACTTATATATCTTACTATCTGATACATTAAAACTCCTTAAAACGCAAGCATTCCAAATAAAACGAGAATTAGTTTTAGATGACGGGGACAGTAGGCGGAGAGAGGCAGTCTGGCATGCATTCTTGCCCGGAAATGTCTCGCAGGCTTGTGATTGGTCGAGAAGTTTTAAAAACTGTTTGTCATTGGCTGGTGACGGATGACGCCTTAGCCAGTCACAACCTTCCTACTCGTTTACGACCTACCAAGGGAGCTTTGTAGCTTCCGTCGTTAGGGAAAGTAGTATCTAGGTAGTGTGAGAGCAGGTTGTTGCTGGCCATACTACCTCCGTTGCTGGCTTCTCGCCCAGGGTTGTGAATTTTTGTAGGCCACATTGTCGTACCGAGCCACTAGAATTATGATATTTTCAGATTGATAATTATCGTACAACCTTAGGTAAAATCATATAGTCAGTAAATTATTTTATAATTTTAGTAAATAACTTGTAATCTACTTTATTAAATAACTTGGTAATTTTACTCACCCCAGTTTGAATGTCGTACCATTGGATTTTCGATCTCGTATATTGAAAATAGACCCTAATTTACACATCTCGTATCATCGGATTCTCGTATATCGAATGCTCGTATAACGGGACCTCTCTGTATTGCTGCCAGTTTTCAACCTGTTACATATGTGAGCAAACTTTTTCTTATTTAACAAGTATCAAGAGCAAAAACAGAAATAGTCTCCTTTCAATTGAAGATGAAATCCGTGTGTGTTTATCTAAAGTTCGACCCCGATTTAAGTATCTGTGTACCAAAAGACAACCACAGGTTTCACATTAGAGAAGCAAATTTAATGATCTAAATTGGCTTCAAAAATACAATTTCCTTGACCCATATATTTGTTCATATGACATTTTGCCTTTATTTATCTTATGCCTTTTCAACATTATCAATAAACGATTAAGTTATTGTATTAGTTATTATCTGTTTTAGTTTTGTTTGTGTTATGATATTGGTTATTTATGTTTTTTTTTTTTTGTGTTTACAGATATGGTTGATTTTTGTGTGTGTGAATGAAAACCTCCGTATGAGGTCTCTTGAACAAATAGTTTGATTTCAGTTATGTTGGTATTTTTTTCTTTTGCATTGTCAATAAACTTAAGAAAAACGTACCTAACTTATTTATTGCTTAAATCAGTAATCAGAAGAAAAAATATATATATTGTTTTCCTTATGAGCTTTAAGTTTATATTAAAAGAGAAAAAATATTAATAATGATATGTAAGAATTTTTGGTAAATCTTAAGAACAAAGGCTCCACCCCCTATCTTTTTCTTCTTCTTAGAGCCAACAAGCTTGGGGACATGGTGGGAAACCGGGGTTTTTGGGTGGGGGAGCACACACATTAGGGAAATATGGCCCACTACAAAAAAATCCCTAAACTAGGGAGATTCCCTAGTTCATAGGCTTTATCGGGGAAATATGACCCGGATAGTCTATGAACTAGGAACATTTCCCTAGTTTAGGGATTTTTGTGGGGGCCACATTTCCCTTATGTGTGCTGTTTTTGGGTGGGGGAGCACATATATAAGGGAAATATTTCCCGATAATGTCTATGAACTATGGAAATTTCCCTAGTTTAGGGATTTTTTTGTGGGGGGCCATATTTCCTTTGTGTGTCTGCTCCCCCACCCAAAAACTCCGGTTTCCACCATGTCCCCAAGCTTGTTGGCTATAAGAAGAAGATAGGAGGTTGAGCCTTTATTCTAAAGATGACAAAACTCTACAGACCTAACCTAGCACCCCTCGTGCCCCTCGTGCTGTGCACTAACCTAACCTAACCTAACCTGCCCTTACCTAACCTAACCTACTCTAACCTAACGGGGGGGCTCTGCCCCGCCTCGATCCCCCCTAGGTTTTACGTACTACTTAGATACGCACTACTTTCTCAAACTCGTCGTCCATTGCGCATCTCGCTGGACTTAGTTTTTCTCAGGAACCTGAAAGTTTAATATCGGCCATGTAGGCAAAGTAAGGATCGGCACTCATTAAAATCTAAACAGATGTGTTAAGGACAGTAGGTATAATACGTTGAGCCAACATTTGGGTCAGCTTAGCGTGGAGCCCTTGTTCTTAAGATTTTCCCCCAATTGTGTAGGGAATTCTGGTCCTAGAGTAAAATAATACCTAGTTCTTCACAACCTTGTGAAGGTGAGCCTGGATAATGGTTACAGTGTTTCGGACGGAAGGGTTCTACTGCAGTTTAATGCATTACAAGGCACGTCGTTATAACCGTCAACTTGTAGATCTAACCGTCAGCAGCATTTTTAATCCCTACATCACCCGTCGGAAATGAAAAATAATATCAGTTGAGTCTGGGGGGGGCAGAACCCCTCCAGTGTGGTAAGGTTAGTGCCGAGGAGCCAATGTCCAGGTTAGGTTAGTGAGCTAGGAGGGTCTGGGAGGGCACAGATCCTCCCCACCAGTTAGGTCAACTGTAGGTTACAAGATAGAGTACCTATTGTATTAAACTGCAGTTGGTAATAATGGACGAGAGTTTCACGGTCTTTTTCAGAGACACCGATTAGTTTTTCCTGGCATAAATAGGTGCTTTTTTTAATGGAGATAGTTTTATTTTGCGCAAAACCATAGTTTAAAAAAAAAAAAAAAAAAAAAAATCTCCATCAGAAAAAGCACTAAAGCTTGGCCTGGAAAAATTTGTCAGGGTCTTATAGGCTTTCATGAAACCTAACCTAAACTTTTAGTTTTAATGCAACCTAACCTAACCTTATAGGTTTTAATGAAACCTAACCTAACCTTAACCACAAAGTATACCTAACCTAACCTTATTAGTTTAAATTAAATTTAACCTAACCTTAACCACAAAGTATACCTAACCTAACCTACTAACCTTAACTCTCTTACCTACTTGGTGTCTTGGTGACTGTGGCAGACCCAGCTCTGAGCACCCAGCTCTTAATGTCTTTCCAGAGCCGTTCAATATTGTTGGTGTGGACCCGCGTCACTGGATCCACAAAGTTCTTTGAGTGGTTCACGACTCTGGGTGTACACTACCCTCCCGAGTTTCACGCTATGCGAGTTTCACGATCCTCGAGTTTCGCGCTGAGTCCTAAATTCTTACCATCCCGAGTTTCGCGCATTATATCCCCGAGTTTCGCGTTTTTTTTTTTTTTTTTTTTTTTTTTTTTTTTTGGGTGTTGTGCCTACCGTTAGGCAGTGCCTCCAGGGTGGATGTAGCCTGGAGTTAACTGAGGCTGTAGTGATGTTCGCGCGTTTAGTCCCTGTTAGGTGCGCCCGTGTTCCATGTTTTGGGGGTGTNTTAAAGCCCTGAATACTTCTTGATTAATCATTTTGCATCAAGGTTTTTCCCGGGCTTCTATGCTTCTATATGGGAAGCTTATTTTTTTTTGTCCCTCTTGCATTTTGCCCTTTTCAATTTTCTTTCACGACCTCTTGCATTCATCGTCCCACACAAAAGTTTTCTCTATAAATTTTTTTCCAACCCTTTTGGATGCAAAATGATAAGTACTGGGGATTATAAATTAATTTCCCTGTAAAATTTAAAGAATCCCCCGGGACCTTTTTTTTCTTTGCTTAATTATGTTGAATTTTCTTCAAAAACCTAACCCCAAAAAAAATTTCCATTTTCACGCCTTATTTCCCAAAAAAACAGACTTTTGTAAAAAGGCGGGAAAAAAACAACAGCCACATTCCAGCCGGGCGGAAACTTGCTGGCGAGTCACACGGGAGCCTCCCAGCCCGGCCCGACACAGACACACGGAGATCTGAGAAATGCGATTTGGGGGAAAATTTTGGGTGTTTGGTATATTTTTGTGCGACACAGGGAAAAAAATTTGAAAAAAGGGTTATCTGAAAAAATGTACTTATTGATGGCCGGACACACCCCAGATCCAACCCCATTGAAATCGGGGAATGAATAAAGAAAAATTTACAACTCTCAATACAATTTTGACTTTTTTGTGGAAAAATTCGCACGCTGTGGGCGGAAGTTGCTCTGAACTTTAAAAATGGTCTGCATATGCCAAATGATAAAATGCTGTTCTAAAAAAGTAAGGGAAACATGACAAAATACTATGGTTGCATAATAAAAAAAAATTTAAACAGCAAAATGATTCTATTCACCCACAAATGTTTTCGTAGCCAATAAACTTCTCCGGATATGGATTTCAGCTGGTGCGACGATTTCATTTGCGGAAACTGTAATTGCCCCTTTTTAGAATCCTGTCAAATTCCTTTTCCAATCCACAAACACATGAAAGCCTTTTCTTCTTCTCCTTTTATTTTTTTCCCGGGGAGTCTTGGATGAAGATTTCATGGTATTACTTTCCAGCCAAAGCCCAAATAGGGCAATCACGATCTTGGTGGGGATTCTCTTTTAAACCTTTCCACTACACCCTCTCTCAAATCTTCTCCCTGTTCTAACAGCCTCAAAACCCCTATACCCCCACATGGTGCATTCCTTTTCCCTTTAAACACGGTAAGGTAAACTTCCTTCCATTATCTGGCCTTTCTCCTCCCCCCATAACTTTTCAAAAAAATCCAGTTGTTTTCTGATACCTTCCCCTTTCCCGCTAGTTTCGCATATCACTCTTTAACCCAGGGCCTGGTGCCTTTCCATCTTTCATCCCTTTAAAAGCTCTTACTACCTCTTTTTAATTAATTTTCCACTGGACCTTCCCCATTTCAACCTCCTCCATCTCATTGTTTTTTTTCTAATTTAGCAGTCCCTCAAAATATTCTCTCCATCTGTCTCTCACCTCCCTCTCCACCCCTTTGATTTCTCCATGTGGCACCACCCATTCCTTCTAAAAATATAACTAGGAGGGGGATGGGTTTACGGTGGAGCATGTCCGGTGCAACAAACCCCACATATTAAGCTATCATGGAAGTTTGGGCAGTACGCAACACACACGCCAATAACACAACATACACTTCAAAAAAGCCGTGGGAAAACTCAGTTCCGGTATGGCCTTTCCCTTAAGAGCTAGGCGGTGTTCGGCCCCCCAGAGGAACCTCAACAAAAACAGAACAAATGTTAAAAAAGGAAATAAAGAGCTTTTACTCATTCCCTACAAAATTCCAAAAAGGTTCAAATGGTATATTCAGGCTTCATGCAGGGTCTGGATATGAAGATGTATTGGGGTCTTTGACACCCTCCTTTCCCCCAGCTTGCCACTGCCAAATCCTTGCCCCTTCTGTGGAAAAAGGGTAAGAAATTTTTTTAATGCTAACCGGAATAGACGAAAGGGGGAAATTTTCGGGGAATGAATTGAATTGGTAAAATTTTGAAGTTTTATTGATTTCTATAGTGCCTGGAGGTGGGTAAATTTTTTGGGGGAACTTCCTAAATATTGGCATGCAAAAATTTGAAAACATCTAAAAAGTTAATATTTAAAACACTTTTCAGTCCTACTACTGTAAGTTAATTTATTAAGAGATAATTAAAAATTAACCTCCTAACCTATAAAACTTAGTTTCTCTCTCTCTCTCCCTCAAGGCACCTGATTTTTAAAACCGAAACTTTTCCAAAAACAAAAAAAAAAATCTCCTTTTTTCTGAGAACAAAAACATTTTACACACACACAGCGTTTCTCAACCGGGGGTTTCCCCGAAACCTAGGCTTCCGCGGGGGTCTTGGGGGTTTTGAGAGAAACAGTGATAAAATGGGGGAAGCATAGTAATGCATTTTTTTTTTCATTTTTGTGTTTAAATTTGTATTATGATTTTTCTATACCGACGGATATTCTTGGAAAATTCTTGGGTATTAAATAAATTTTTTTAACCTGATATTCTTTGAAAGTATAATAATCATGGGGATATATTTAGCACGTTATACGGCGCCAGTGTGAACCCCCTTTTAAGTGGTCAGTGGACAGTAGCTGTACGTAAACGAAGTCTTTTCACAAGTGCTCCTCAGTACATGATGCATCACGGTCTCCACACCCCTGTCTGGCTTCCTGCGTGCGGTCGTCCCTCATTACCCACATTTTTTAGGAAATTTTCCCTCATTTAAGAATGTTATATGAATTTAAAAAAATTTAAGTACTGTCATGATTATTTTTTTAGTTTATTAGAAATTTTTATTGTGTGTTTTCTCTATCTTTCTCTCCCTCTTCTTACAGGGTTAGTTCTTTTGTTTTCCCTTTTTTTGCTTCAGTTTTATTTGTGTAAGTTTTATTTTTCAATTATTTATTTCTTTTTTACATTTATTTTTTATTTTTTTGTATTTTACAGAATGTCGACCCAAATGTGGGATTTTTGAAGAGGAAAAACCGGACAATTCTGATGAGGGTAGTGATGTAGAATCCAATCTTTTGACAAATTTCACTGCACTTAGTGCAACAAAGGGCACAAAAAAAAGGGCCGTCTTTTTAATGAATGTTACTTACCATAAATGCGGGTACAAGTACTCTTTGAGCCCGAAAAATCTCTCCAAACTAGGGGTCGACTTTTACGGCATGTGGATAAAATGCGACCCTTTACCACGAGTGGCAAACAATGGATCAGGGCGGGGGACCCCCGAAGCCTTTCCACCTGCTTGGGGTGGGAATTTCCTCCTAAGTGGTAATCGAACTCACACGCGGTAGGTGGAATTTGGTGGTAAACCTGCACGCGGCCTACGACTGCTAAAGATGGTTTAGGAGAGGTATAAGTCTCCAGGGTTTCCCCTTAGTACTGCTTGGTATGCTATAAAAAAAAAAATTAGGTAATGTGACATATAATCACTTTAAATGGCTATTATTCATTATTGAGTAAGATAAATAAAAGCAAGGGGTCTCATCCACGCCGGGCAGCCGGCCATGGCACCCAGCATGAAGCAGAGGGGGGATATCATTCCCCAAACCCCCAAGGGAGATCCCTTGGAATTTAGTGGGGTGCAAGGACCCCTTGAAAACCTATGATTTTTGGTGACCCCCTTTGTTGCTATCACAGGCGTGGGAGCTGACCCGTTTTCTTCAGGAAGGCCAGGTGAGGCGGGTGACGGCGGGGTTTTTTAGAGGCGGTGGGGCACTGGGGCTGGCCCCGCCCGCTCCCCGCCAACCTACCAGTAGGTTGGGCAGGGTTAAACGTCTTATTCTCGTTTTATCACTTAGTGATTATGGGGAGCTGTTTTTTTGCAGTGTCATTATCTAAATCATGAGCACCTGTGTCAACTTTAAAAAAAAGGGGAAAATTTAAGATGTATGTTGACGTGACTGGCGGTACAGTGAGGCGGGAAAAATTCTGACGGGGCCCCCCCTAACTAAAAATTTACTATTTTTAAACCCCCTACACACCTTCTGCCCCTAAACCCTACAACACAGGGTCCTTCCTTATTATCTTACTATTATATATTAAAAAACCCCCAAAAAACAAACATTCCAAAATACAATTCAAAAAAGTGCCCCTTCTAGCAGTCCCAAAGGGCGCTGCCTCCAACTGCCTGGCTACTCGCCGAGCGCCTTCCGACTTATACGGCGAGTATGGCCTGACCCGTAATCTTGAGCTAATAATCTTGAGGTTGACTTATATACGCCTGGTCGACTGTACCCGAAATTTACGGTAATCAATGGGCTTTACATGGACTGGTGATCCAAGATGTCCTATTCCATTGTGCCTCGTCTGTGGCAAACAACTTTCAAATACAGCAATGGCTCCAGCAATTTGAAAAGACACTTCAACGACAAATCAGTCATATAAAAAATAAAAGTGCTGATTATTCTAAAGGCTTTTGGGAAACTCAAAATAAACAGAGTTGGGGGAACCTAATAATGCCACATGTAAAATTATAGTGGGTAAAATGCTGGACAAGATCCGTACACGAAATTGAAAATGTTCCACTTTCAAACAGTAGGCTACAATAAGTTGACGTATTGATGACATGTCACATGACGCTGAAGAGAGTTTGTATGTTTAAACTGAAAAATAGCATTTTTTTCTATCCGGTTGATGAGTAAACAAAATCTTACCAATAAATGTCACATTGTAGCTTTTGTAAGATTTTTCAACGAGGGGGAAATTCAAGAAACTTCTTCTGTTGCAAAGAACTGCCTGAGACAAGCAAAAGGGAAAAATATCTACAATATTTTGTCCTCATATCTGGAAATAAGAGGTCTCTCCTGGAAGAAAATGTGTTGGCATCTGTTAATGATGGTGCTCCATCAATGGTTGGCTCCATAAGAGGTTTTGTTTCTCCCTTGTAAAACAAAAAAATGCGGATGTTGTCTCAACACACTGCTTCCAGAGAAGTGCTGATTTCAAAATCTCTTGGAGATGAATTGAAAACAGTTTTTGATGATGCTACAAAATTGTCAACTTTATTAAACAAAGACCAGTTCACTCCAGAATGTTGAAAAAGCTGTGTGAAAACCTGGACATGAGCACATAAATCTGTTGCTACATACAGAAATCCGGTGGCTGAGTAGAGGAAGATTCTAAATAGGTGTTTGAGTTGAAGATGAATTGCAGGAATGCTTTCAAGAAAACAATAGCAAGATTTTGTCAAGTGTGTAGAAATTTATGCTACAAACATATTTAATCTGAGGGTTCTCTTACCTAACAATCAAACCCATGTCCATCTCCCGACACATCATCCCAGCTAATTAACTAACTAGGATACTTATCGGTGGATAGTGGGTTGAATTACGGCGGTAGGTTTGGATCAATATTGCAATGGTCTTGTGATCCGATGTGGTCGCCGGGATCGAGTCCGCCCATGATTGACAAGAGGCGGAGGGCTGGAGACTTAGTGTTTTCGTTATCGCGTCAGGTTGGTTTTCACACCTGTTATCCATGACGCACGGTTATTATCAGTGTGTTGTATTCTAACACAGTCCTATTGGTTTTATCACTTATATGTACAATTAACTATGTACAAATCTTTATATACAAGCACTATATTAGATGTTATTAAGGCGAGGGTCTGGCGTGTACTGACCTCCCCGTGAGCTGCCAGCAGCGGCCACCCCAAATTCCATGTGTCACCTTTCGGTAGCGAGCAGGTGGACGGCCACGATTGGTGCAAATTGAAAGTACGGCAGCCCATGAGTAGCCGTTTCATATTAAGGTGCAAATGCTTAACATTACTGGGAATGTTCAATTATCCATCCCAGTATTTACCATTTACTTAAATTACCTTAATTATTACCCATTACCATTACAATTATATATACATATCCCTATATGCGCCCTCCTATGATGAGTGGAAAAATACCTCTCACTAGGGGGGGGGGGGAAACAAACTACAATACCAATTATGAGAGGGTGGTTGATGATAACACTGGGGAACAATTGAAAGGAAAAAAATTGTTGATTTAGATTTTTGAGCTTATTTAGACTAAATTGGCATGCTGATTCCAATCTGTAGTACATTTTTTTCTAGCACGTCCATTTTTTTACTCCACAGCTTACCTCCAGATAAGCAAAATTCCACTTTAGCTGTATAAACTGGCCACTGATTACGATTTGACTCATCGAGACTATGTGGCAATTGTTGGTGCAGTTACAATTGATACAGTGCGGTGATTAAGGTGTGTGCAGGCTCCCATATGTCCTTTCTATCAATATCTGCACGACAGCTTGGTAGTGGATTAGTAGTATTTGTTCGGCTTTTCTCTTAACTTGTAACAATCCTACCATTGTAATTTCTATTTCGTCTAAATGCGGGTTTTTTTTGTTTTTCAAAGCTTGTACTATTTCCAGCTTATTTTTTATTTACTAGGTATATATTTCGTTTGTTTCAGATCATTCTGCTCCTGCTACGTCTCGCGTATAAATGCTAAACACCCTGAACTCCTTCTTCTATATATGTGGGAAGTTTCACCATTCCAAGTCAGAGGGCAATCATCAGCGTTTTGTCAAACAGCATATTCGAATATTTCAGTGACAACTTCGTGTATCCAGACACTATGGGCACTCTCACAAAGTGTAGCAAGCAGTGATGCGGAGATTCGGATGTGGACCAAGTAACACGTATACACATTGCATTTGGTATCCCCCATGGTTTGGCGAAGCAAAATGATTCTTCACAGACTTTACTTTTGTTTAGTGAAAACATCAGGATTTACAAGAAAATTAAGGTAAAATAGAATATCCTATCTAACCGTCAGCTCTAAGACCAATGGCCCATTCAGCTGAAATTCCAGTGCCAGTTTTCTCGAACAACTACCCTCCTCTAGAAGATCTGAGTGATTTTGAACGAAGTGCAGCAATGCATTACAGATTTTAGACATTCACGGGATTCAGTTCGAGGGGATTTGATCACACGATTGAATCCTATATCGCACGTGATTTTGGCCTTCCAAAAAAAGCTTCAGATACTAGCATCAAGACTGAACAGAGAAAAACTATTAGAACAAGAGTGAAAGTATCTACTTTCGAACCACAGAAGTACATTTCTTCGGACGTCACACATTCGAAGTGCATGCGGTTTTGTGTTTGCCATCAACCATTCCTGTTTACTGAAGGAATCTTCGGGCTTTCAATCTACACATCCAAATGACTGGCGATTGTTTTTGGATAGCTCAAAGCGGAGCTTGAAGTGTGTCCTTCTACCAATGGCAATGTTAGATAAGGGTTTTTGCGCAGTGCGTCCCGCTATTGGGCATTTCCTTCGGTTCTGTCTTCGTGAAAATATTGGAGATGTAAGAGAGTCCATTGAGTATTGCCATATGACAACACAATTGGGATCTCGTGTTACCTTAAATGTGTCCTTCCTTCTTGGTCAACAACGTGGATACGCAAAGTATCCTTGCTTTCTCTGTAATGGGATATCAGAGCTCGAGAGAAAGCAATTGGGTTCAACGATTGGCCTCCGAGATCTGAGCTTAAACCTGAGATCCTAACATTGTCATTGAGCCGCTTTTGACAGGAACTGAAAATTAAATTTCCCGACCTCTTGCCATAACTAGGTCTCATGAACAATTTTTGTAAAAATTGTCAACTGTGGCGACATACTACATATAAGTACATCATCTTGGCATTTCCTGTACTGTCAATTGACAAAATCCAGCCGTGTGTATTATGATGGTCCACAAATTCTCAGCTCCAAAGATGAACATTTTTTCACGGTACTATTCAGACCTGAAAAAGAAATATATACATTGGCTATCCATTCAAAGACGTCGTCAAGAACTTTCTTGGAAATACACTGCAAGTATTACACAGAAACTGTTCGGAAACTATGGGATCTACAGCCTTGGTTGCAACATGAGTATTAAAGTACATTTTTGCATAGCCATCTTGCAACTTTTCCGGAAATCTGGTGCTGCTAGCGACGGCAAAGGTGAACGATGTAACCACGATTTGAAGGTTATGTGAGAACGTTACCACGGGTAGTGGATGTGCATATAATGGACATCACACTAATTGTTGGAGCATCAAACGCGATAGTCCTCAAGTGAACACTCCAGACAAAGCTACAAACGTAAATTTTTAACCTTGAAACCTTCAACACATTATAGCCTTTATCCTTTCTAAAACATATAATGTTAAATAAACAGCTATTCATGCCTATTTCTTTAATTTTTTCATTGGTACGTTTAACATTGCAACTTTTTATAAAAATAAGCCTGTTACTGTTTATACATATTTTTCATATTTTTTTAAGAAAACGAAAATCCTACAGTCAAAAACTTGACGTGATAGAGGAACAACTGAGATCAGTTTTGATTCAAGCACCCAAAAAATTACTTATACAAGTGTCAGCCCTACTCAACACAAATCTGTTCCCAGTGTAAAATATTTCCACACTGCGGGGCACGGCGCAAACTGAAGGTCCGCTTAATGTGCTCACCCCAGGGCCACATACTCGCCGGAACATTTCATAGTGTTTCGGCCTGTGGTCTTTGCTATTTTAAAATTAATAGTCTTGATAGAGGTACCAGTGAATATGCTGACATATCTTGTATCGTGGGAGAGTTTTATCTCCTAACCCTGCCAAGGATTACCCTGCGAATTAACCCTGCAGAATATTAATACCCTGCACGGGGAGTTATTAGACCCTGCCGGACTATTCACCTGGTCCGGCAGGGAGTATAACCTATTAACCTTGCAGGGAATATTAACCCTCAGGGAGTATTAACCCTGCGGGAGATATTTACCCTCAGGTATTAACCCTGCAGGAATCTGCAACCCTGCAGGGAGTTATTTACCCTGCAAGAATATTAACCCTGCAGGGAGGTAATTACGCCTGCAGGGAAAATTACCCTGCAGGGAGTAATGAACCCTGCAGGGATGTATTAAACCTGCAGGGAATATAACCTGCAGGGAATATTAAAACCCTGAGGGAAGTATTAACCCTGCAAGAGTATTAACAACTGCAGGATATTAACCCTGCAGGGATTATTAACCCTGCAGGGATATTAACCTTGCAAGGGATATTAACCCTGCAGGGAATATTAACCCTGCAGGGAGTTTAACCCTGCGGGATATTAAACCCTGCAGGGAGTATTAACCTTGCAGGGATATTAACGCCTGCAGGGAATTTAACACTTCGTAGTATTAAACCCTGCAGGGCATTTAACCCTGCAGGGAATAATTAAAACCCACCAGGAGGTAATTAACCTGCAGGGAAGATTAACCCTGCCTGGAGTATTAACCCTGCAGGGATATTAACCCTGCAGGGAGTATTAACCCTGCAGGGAGTATAAACCCTGCAGGGAATAGTACGCTGCAGGGAATATTAACCTTGCAGGGAATAGATGTTATAAGTATCCCCAGTATAGTCATCACCATTGACCTCAAATGGGTTTTTTAGGATCTCTTTTATCAACGGGAAGTTCAAGGGGGACCTAGATGAGGAGACTATCTACACTCAGAATCTATTAAATCTAATGAGAGATTTGAGTATATTTTGACTGCCTGTTCTACCATGAATTTATCCAAATTACACTGTATCGGCTAATATTGTGCCCATTCCGACATGTATGAGTTCCTATGATATTCTTCCCATCCAACAATTTAGTAGAATATGGGCGTTTTGGAACGGAGTATGTGATGGCATGTTTTATTTGGAAGATCAGCTTGCAAAATATATCGCCTTCGACACCTAAGACCTCATGTCAAGTAACCACCCTACTTATGGTCAATTTGTTCCTATGGGGCTGGCTGAAGCCATAGCTTATATTCCTCAGGAATACCTGCTTTCTGTTTGTTCTGATACAAACTTCAGTATCAGCTATCCCTTTTATTAACCTTGCATGGATACAACCTTGCAGGACGTAGTAACCTGCAGGATTATGACCCTGCAGGGATTCATTAACCGTGCAGGGAGTAAGCAACCTTGCAGGAGCATTACCCCAAACCCTGCAGGGAGTATTACCTTTCTGTGAGTATCAACCCTGCAAGGCGTATTCCCTGGCAGGGAGTATTAAACTTGCTGGGGGATATCAAGCCCCGGCGGATTAGTTAACCTTGGCGGAGTATCAACTCCTGCAGTGGTATTACCTTGCTGGGAGTATAAACCTCTGCGGGAGTAATTAAACCTGGCGGTGTATTAACCCTGCAGAGGATTAACCCTGCCAGGGAGTATTAACCCTGCAGGGATATTAGCCCTGCAGGAAGTTCTTAACCCTGCAGGGGGTATTACCCTGCAGGGAATATTAACCCCGTACGGAGTATCAACGCTTGCAGGGGATATTAACCTTGCAGATAATAGTTAACCTTGCAGGAGTTCAACCTGCAGGAGTTATTAACCCTGCGGGAATATTAACCAAGGGGGCGAGAGTATTAACCCTGAGGAATAATATCACCCTGCAGTGTGTTGTGTGTAAACCCGGCAGGAGTAATGAACCCTGGCACGGACTATTAACCACCTGCGGGATATTACCCTGCAGAGAGTATTAACCCTGCGGTCATATTACCCCTGCAGGGAGTAATTAACCCTGCAGGGAGGTATTAACCCTGCAGGGAAATATTAACCCTGCAGGAGTATTAACCCTGCAGGGAAGATTAACCCTGCGGGAGTATTAACCCTGCAGAGTATTAACCCCTGCAGGGAGTATAACCCTGCAGGAGTATTAACCCTGCGGGACTTACCCGCATGGGAGTATTAACCCTGCAGGGAAGAGTTAACCCTGCAGTGTAGTATTAACCCCTGCAGGATATTACCCTGCATGGAGTATTAACCCTGCAGAGAGATACTTAACCCTGCAGGGGATATTAACCGCAGGCGTATTAACCCTGCAGGTGTGTGTGTAACCCTGCAGGGACTATTACCGGCAGGGAGATACTAACCCTGCACAAGAATTTCCCTGCCGGGATATTACCTGCAGGAGTATTAATCCCTTGCAGGAGAATTACCCCTGCCGGAATATTAACCGTTGCAGGGAGTATCAACCTTGCAGGGAGTATTTACCTTGCAGAGAATAAGATTAACCTTCAAGGAGTATCAACCTTGCGGGAGTATCACCATTCAGGGAGTAATCCAACCCTGCAGGGAGGATTACCGTGCAGGAAGTATTAACCTTGCAGGGAGTATCAACCGTGCGGAGTATCACCTGCAGGGAGTAGCAACCTTGCAGAGTATCAACCTGCAGGGAGTATAAACGTGCAGGGAGTATTAACCTGCAGGAGTATTAACCGTGCGGGATTATCACCCGCAGGGAAATTCCTTGCAGGAGTATAACCTTTGCAGGAAGGGGGGTTTAAATTTTTAAAACCTGCAGGCAGTATTAACCTTGCTGGGATATCAACCTTGCAGGGAGTATTAACCCTGCAGGAGTATTACCGGCAGGGAGTATTAACCCTGCAGTGGAGTATTAACCTGCTAGGTATTATTAACCTGCAGGAAGATTACCCTGCAGGAGTATAACCCTGCAGGGAGTTATTTAACCCTGCAAAGAGTATTAACCTGCAGGAGTATTTCCCTGCAGGAGTAGTCCCCTGCAGGGAGTATTACCCCGCAGGGATTATTTAACCCTGCAGGGAGTATTAACCTTGCGGGAGTAACTTACCCTGCAGGAGCATTAACCTTCAGGGAGTATTACCCTGCAGGGTTATTACCTGTTAGGGAGTAATTAACCCTGCCGGGAGTATTAACCTAACCCTGCAGGGAATATTAACCCTGCAGGGAGTATTAAACCTGGCATGGGGAGTATTAACCCTGCAGTGAGTATTAACCCTGTCAGTGAGTATACCCTGCAGGGAGATTAACCCCTGCAGGGAAGTATTACCCTGCAGGAGTATTAAACCCTGCAGGGAATATTAACCCTGCGGGAGGTCTTACCCTGCATGGAGTATCAACCCTGCAGGGAGTAAGTAAACCTGGCAGGGAGTATTACCCTGCCAGGGAGTATTAACCCTGCAGGGAGTATGAGCCCTGCAAGGGATATTAACCCTGCAGGAGTTTTAACCCTGCAGGGATTATTACCCTGCAGAGTATCAACCTTGCGGGAGTATTAACCCTGCCGTCTTATTAACCTGGCAGGGGTATTAACCCTGCAGGATATTAACCTGCAGGGAGTATTAACCCTGCAGGAGTATTTACCTGCAGAGAGTATTAACCCGGCAGGGATTATTAACCCGGCAGGGAGGTAGTTAACCCTGCAGGGAGTATTCCTGCAGGGAGTATTAACCCTGCAGGAGTGTACCCTGCAGGGAAGTATTAACCTGCAGGGAGTATTAACCCGGCAGGGAGTATTAACACCTGCAGGGAGTATTAACCCTAGCAGGGAATATTAACCCTCAGGAGTATTAACCTGGCAGGGAGTTTACCCGTGCAAGGAGTTTTAACCCCTGCAAGGAGTATTAACCCTGCAGGAGTATTAACCTGCATGAGTATAACCCTGCAGGGAAGTATTAACCGCAGGGAATATTAACCCTGCAGGTAGTATTAACCCTGCAGGAGTATCAACCCTGCAGGGGATTAACCTGGCAGGAGTATTAACCCTGCATGAGTATTACCCTGCGGAGTATTACCCCCTGGCAGGAGTATTAACCCTGCAGGAGTATTAACCCTGCAGGGAATATTGCTCATAGGACAACCTATTCTATGTCCTATCACAGGATCTGGTCATTCAGGTTCCCTATTATATCTTCAAGTATGTCTGACTGAGGAGTGGAAACCATATTATAGGATTATTATTGATACATTCCTTTCAGCCAGTAGGCCTTTACCATAATCCTGTATTCATTTGAGGTTATTATCTCCTCGCGCACATTATTTATTGATTTTCATTAGTGGCAATATATTCATTATGACTGAAACTACTTTCCATCTAAAATCCTCACTTATTGGTGTGGGCAAAAAGTGGTTTCCTATTCTGTTTGACTAGGGTTGTGCAATGACTAGGATATCTTTCTGTTGCGCTAGTATGGGTATGTGGATGGGTCCCCATTATTACCTTACACCCCAGCACTATTAAACATTGAGTACTTATGTATTTGATGACCTTCCTTAGGTCACAGCCCAAATAATCGGCTCCTATTATTAATTTGGAAGGGACCCATCAACGTCTTGAAGGTATTGCTTAACTAGTTTAACACCATTATCCACCTCAGCATAGTGAACAGCTGTGTCCTTTATGTCCCATTAACATTTACACTGATACCAATATTATTTACTACTACAGCACTACCCTACAATTTATACATACATACATTTCCTAATTTGGACTAGGGGTTGAACTATGTCATAGTTTGAGCCATTATTGGCCGAGAACAACCTAATATGGCTAATTCACTTTATATTCTCGTCTCTGTAGCATTCAACTATCTCCCTGCTTATCGAAGTCTTATGTGACACCACTTCCAAACATTGTCTTTACTTTGACTGCGATGAACATATGACTCACATTCAACTCGGCGTTGGCACGCGCTGACTACTCTATTGTGACGTGCCATTTTACTTACTGTAAAGGTGATGCAATATAGTATAGCACGTTAGGACAAAGACATGTTATGAGCGTTTTTACATTCCTACAGTTCTTAAGCTTATAGCATGCATTTTGAAGCATGTTTAACCACGGGACAGGTTAGGCATACCAAGGACTCGATTACCTTCACTCTCTTGTAACATCTGAATAGATATTACATGTGAGGGTGTATGTTGACCCCTCACTATAACAATATATATATAATTCGTGGCACTTCACTAAGAATCGCAGCCTTGATATAGGTTTGTATCTATTTTTGAGTAAGTCTAAGTGGTTTAACATACTCATAAGCTGGAGTTTGAATAGATTTGTACGGCGTTTTGAATTTGCTAACAGCGCAGGATAACTAAACCTAAAAGGGTCCTTAAACTCTGAGGTGGCTGTATAGCTGTTAATTCACGTCATAATCTTGATCACCACAGGGGTTCTGGCTTAATAACTTGCAAAAACTTTGGGTTGAAGAACTATCGCTGTTGATGGAATATGGAGCACCACTTCCAGTATCCCTCACATATTCAATACTTTATATGAGATATCTTTGAAGACATTCGTGTTCATGAATTGATAACAACATATCTGAATAATTTCTTTAGCCCCAGCTTGTCCTTAATTGAACTTCATATAGGCAGCTCAAGCCAGTCTCATGTATCCACATTACTTATTGTAGCATGGTAGTACCTGACTTAAACTATAGAGTCATCGATTACCATTAATTGCGTCCTCCCACACATTCTAAATAGTTGAGCATTGCTAACTTACTGATAATGAGTTGCTAGCGACTTCACATGTAAGCTGTTAATTTAATTAACTCAAATAAATATTAAATGCAAAATTCATTACTAAATCTTGTTAGTTAATAATTTAATTTATATTATAGTGCGGAGCGCTGTTTGGCTGGCCTACAAGGGCGCATACCAGGCCTATGGCCAACCCCCACTTTTAGTTATTACAACTAATTATACTATAGGTACCTCTGATGCTATCTACTACCACAAGGTTATGGCATATTGTTGGTGAACGCTGAGTCCATTGCATGGACCTTCGAAGCACCCCCGCCTCCATCCTCATACCGCCTTGGTTGATTGGCTCTATCACGTCACATTACGACCACCCTGAATCACATGAACATGCATATTTCCTGCCTCGTGGCCCCAAAATGTAGAAATTTATGCCTACAACATATTTAATCCTGAGGTTCTCCTTACCTAACAATCAACCCTGTCCATCTCCCGACATCTCCCGACAACATTATAAGTGGCCCGGGTGAGGATGTAACACACATCAGCAACACCCTAAATGTCATGCCGTCAAGTGGATGCACCATCCTCAAAGAGCAAGAAAAATATTGCGATTGACTTTTACATCCGTCGCCCTGGCCTTATATGTCGGGTGTCGCGGCCTGTCTCACCACCACAACGCCACCCCAAACTCTCCACCCACTTATGCACAAATTTTCCTCGAACATTCCACAATCCCTTGATATTTCTTCACTGGCTTCTCATATATGTTAGATATACAATAACTTTAATTTCTCCTTGTTGGTCTTTTCTTGCCACCCATTTGAAAATTAATGATTGTTATAACCAAGGCGCGTCTGTTCATATACTCGACGGGAAGAGAAGGCTATACTTTTTAAAATGCTTCTCATATCGACAAGTGGCATCTGAACAGTCCTCAACGGTCTTGATGGAACGGCCCGTGCCTTAAACAGACAAGCTGCCACACATATGATATATCTCTCCGGAAGTATAGGCCTGCATAAGTACATTTTCTGAAGTCCCCCCGTATGGACGCGCTGTATTACGATGTTCGCAAACAATATTTTTTGGCTGTAGTGTAGATAGGCGTGATTTAGGGTGTTTGACGGTGACGGGGAGACGGACAGCGGCTACGCATAACACTATATAGTCCCTATTTAAACAATACAACACCTTCGAACCACTAAATTTCACTAGCAACACAGCTCCTTCTGACAACTTATTCGTTATAGGATATATATACCTCAAAACTCCTAAAACCCAAAGCATCCCAAGTAAAAATGAGAAAATAATACATTATTTATTTTGACAATTCGAATCGGGTTTGGGGAAAGGCGATAAGCGGTCTGATATGAAGGCGGGGGAAATCCAAAAAAAAAAAGCAAGCAATGGAATCCGTTGCATCCGAATCCTGTACTCGGTCCGTTTATATCGAGGTTTCACTGGTGGCTTAAACCAGTTATCAGAAGAAAAAACTCATATATTGTTTTCTTATGACCTTTAAGTTTATAAGATAGAAGATATTAATATGATATTTAAGAACTTTTTTATGTAGGGGTTCCCACACTACAGGAAATTTATTGCAAGTTTCCGCAAGATAAAAGGTGGGACATACCTACACAGATATTACATGTGTAGGTAAATTTCTATACACACAAGCTCTTTTCCCCCGATATCGGATTTGCCGGACAAATCCGAGGTCCCGGTTATATGTCCGACTCCCGGAGAAGGCATGGTCAGGCCACGTACAAATCGACAAAGGTGGTTCCGGCAGTCGCGAGCGTCCTCCTGTCACCCTGGTCAGTGTCCGCGCCAGCCCTCCAGGGGGCATCATGGTCAGCGGTCCCGTATTGCTTACATTTGAGCACAAGACACTCACGGTTCGCCCTGCACCGCTCCGTCAGTCCTCGGCCCCCCCACGCCCCGGTGCAGGAACTCCTCTAGACTAGTGAACACTTTGTGCTGCAGTGTCCGCGCTTCACTCCCCCTGTGTAGTGCTACGCTCTCCAAACTCCTAACCCTGAACGTTGCACCGTAACCTGCCACCCTGCTGGGGGCGGTCTGGCTCCACCCCTCCGGGCAAAACGCTGTCCTCCTCACGCTCACCTGTGCCTTCCTGAGGAAGACCAGGTCAACGACAGCGCCTGTGATAAGCACATATAGACAGCACCAGGGCTCAAAGTGTTTCCCAAGGGCCCTCCAAGCCTAAAAACCCACACAAAATTAGAAGTAAAGTCCGCGCAGGCGATGTTGATATTGGCGTTGCCGACTAGTAAATACTTAAGCATGATAACATACATCCGGGGTGGTAATGGCCTCACTAGACTTTTTTGCGATTCCCGCGTTTTGCAAGTTCCAGACCATACATCCCCTATCCTCCGGGAAAAACGCGGGTTGTGTGTAGTTAGGGTATTATGGACAGGGCAAGAAGTTAACAAGCTAAACATAAGACAGTAATAGGCGTTCACTACCTAGTGTGAAACGTGTTCGAGTTCGTATCCGTTCAGTTCTAGAGTAAAATGATTTTTGTGTACATTTTTTGAGAGAGAGAGAGAGAGAGAGAGGGAGAGAGAGAGAAGGAGAGAAGAGAGAGATAGATAGAGAGAGAGAGAGAGGAGAGAGAGAGGAGGGAAGAGAGAGAGAGAAGGAGGAGAGAGGAGAGAGAGAGAGAGAAGAGAGAGAGAAGAGGGAGAGAGAGAGAGAGAGAGAGAGAGAGATAGAGAGAGAGAGAGAGGAGAGAGAGAGAGAGAGGAGAGAGATGAGAAGAGAGAGAGGAGAGGGAGAGAGAGAGAGAGGAGAGAACATTTATTTTGCTCAAATTTGCAGTTTTTGCGGTTGTGAAAAGTGGGCGAATTTTGAAGAAAACAAAAAAAAAAACCTTCCCTAAAGGTTCCTTATTTTTTTAATAGCTTTCCAACGGTATGCATTGATTTATCTGTAGGCCTGATGAACCGGATGTGCAGCTTTTTCCGGAAAAATGTCACCCCCCTAACCCTCACTGAATTGATCCAGCTGTCGTAATTGTTCGAGTTGAGCGCAAAGCGCCTCACTCGAAAATAAATGTTGAAATAAAAAAATGTATACATTGAAGAAATTGTTCCCAATAGGGTGTAGAATTATAATGAAATTTAAAGAAACTAAATACTTTTTAATAGAAAGAAAGTGGGATGCAGATATTGTAACGAGTACGGAGGTCCCGTTACACGACATTAGGTTATAACGAGTAACCATGAATACGAGCTAGCAAATTAGGGTCTATTTCATTTAACTGAGATCGGAAATCCAGCGATGACGCTTCAAAACTGAGTGAGTGCTTTTTTGTCTTTAACAGTGGCTTACCTGTATTAACTTCCTTCCAGCTTTCAGTGTCTTCAAGTGTGAGTGTGGATGGTATGCTAAGTCAGTTTAGCGTACCAATAAACACTCGATAAAAAGTTAGAAATCGTTAAGTGTCTTCAGCGTGGTGAGCGAGTACCGGGCTGTGCTGCATCATATATTATCCTCTTCTACTGTGAGCACTTCATTATTCTAGTGAGAAAGTGCTTGACAGGGCGGGGATTCGTTTTCTTTCATACATAATCGGTATACACTTGTCTAATCATGCTGGTGTACACAGAGTTTCTGCACTGTGTGTGGAGGATGGGAAGGGAGATGTATATTAGCCATCCGCTGAGTGTCCTCATCCCCTCCTTACACTGCATCCGACATGAGCAACATGGCCTTTTACGGAATTGCATAAAATTATGAAGCCATACTGCCCCTCATAGTAACTGCTTATCAGTAAACACATGTCCATTATCCTGTCATTATCAGACACGTTTATGTTTTTCATACTTATAAAACTTTATTAACTATAGACTCTTCATAATTTCTTCACCGAAAGGCATACCAGTAAATTGTGGCGTACAAGTTCACAGAGCTTGATCGACCTCAGATTATTACTCAGATTACGGGGTTAGTGGCGGCGGGTGGGGCGTTACCATATAGTTTGGCCCCAAAAAATAAACAAAACCAAAATACACTGCTTGACACTCAGCTTACTGACCTTGCTACACTAACAGCCACAAGGCTTACTAACACCGAAGGCTTCCTGCTCTTGGCGCATCCATTCACTACCCACACGTGTATACCACACGCTACCCTGACAAACACTGTGGGGGAACTGCCGCAAAACGTCTTCTCCGCGTTAGACTTGCTTGGGTCGTGGCGTTCCCGTCAAGTTTTCATCATCTGTTGGAACCAGCCTATGTTTTGCGTGATAAAAATGAATTTTTATTATTTTTTTTATTTACATATTAATATGCAATGTTAAATCTTGATTAGTAGTTCACCCGAACCCAGTTTATTGGAAATATTTGGGGTGCGACCTCTGGATTTCGTAAGTGGTGTACAGCGATTTGTTAGTGGTGCGGATCCACGTGTTTGCCGACTCTTGGTGGTAAAGGTTCACATTCATCCTAGCCGTATAAGTGACCCCTAGTTTTTGAAGAGTTTTTTTTCAGGCTCAAAGTCAACTTGTACGCCGCCTTTATGTATGCGCTGAACACACGCCTCCATCCCCCCAACTATGCAATGCCTCCCTCCGTGTTCTCAATTCTCATGTCTACAGGAACCCTCACAAAAATGCATATGTGTATAGAAATTTTCTACGAGAATAATGACGTTGTTTCACCTCAACAATATTGCAAAAACTAAAGGTAAACAAACAAGCAAAACGCGAGCAAAAAAAGTAACGAAAGTACTAAATAGAATTGACAGGTGTATAAATATTAGGAGTGTTAATAATAAAAAAAAAAAAAAAAAAAGAAAAAATAAAAAAAATTTACACATTGTATAGATCCTGTGTGTTTGTTGTGTTTAGTTTATAGTTTAGTCTAGCTTGAAAACATATCTATTATAGGTCTTGGAACTCCAACTTATATTTTACCTATTTATGTATTTCGCTATATGAGATTTTCCTTCGCGCATGCCCGGTGGAAACCTAAGTGGGGGCTCGATCTTCAGACCTCCCTGAACAGTAATAACGGGAACTAAATGTGTAGGGCCTACTGCTTCTCTGGTAGTTTCCATAATTTTAAACTTTTGTCCATCAAGCCTTGCGTCCGACATTGCCTCTATTGGAGGGTACTGCTTACACATGTAGGCAACGGCCAACTCTCTTCCTATCTCTCATATGCCCCTACTCCTGGTTAATACGCTTTTCTAACATCACCATGTCCGCAAACACATGTTTGTCTGAAATATGTATGTGGTTGTCAGGGTACCAAAATTTTACCATGAAGCTACACGATTTCGAAATTTTCATTGCCGATTGGAAAGTAGACAAATTTTTTTTTTAATGGTATTAATTATGACTTTTTACCGCATGGGTACACAAAATTATTTTTTCAGCCAGGTGGCCCCCGGACTAATAGCCGTGTGCAGTGGCTACCAGGGGTGGGATACATCTAGGTGGGCCTGCTCCCTCGAGGGCTGTGATGGTTTGGGCCGTCCCCATGGTGGCACAGGCAGGATTCTTATAGTGACGCTGTAATTATAGGCTCATTCCGCCCCCCTGTGTCCTCCCAGGCCTACTCCTAGTCGAGGTAGAGTTATGACAGGGCACGTGGTGTTCTTTAGGCCACTTGAAGATGCAGAAAGAATGTCAGTGGATTTTATGGTCTCACTTGGGATCGAACTGAGTCTTCGAGAACCGCCCTCGATACGCTACCACTCTCTACCTGCCTCCCCTAAACATCTGCATCGCTTGTTTTTCACTCGGCATATCATGCCCTCACCACCTTTTGTGTGTGTCGTTGTGCGACGAAAGTTCGGCAAAAATTAATGTATCTCGGCATATTGAATGTTATAAAAATGCAGCGCTTTGCTTCATCGGCATCATAATCCTCCTCGATCGCATAAAGGTCGTGTTTTTGTCCTTTTGAACCTTTCCTGCAGGCTCAAGATCGTCAAGTTTTCCATTGCGATTCCTGCTGGGGACAACCCTTGGTGTCAATAGGAGCTGACATCTTGAATGAAATACCAGTACTGTATGATTATCCCAAACACGTAAAAAATAGGTAGCGAAGTAGCAAAGGTCGGGAACCGCTTGTAGCTGTCAGCTGCTGAGGCCGTTGTTGATGTCCAAGCACCGTCGTGGAGAAATTTCCGTTTTTTGGTCGAATGACCAAAGGATTGGTTTCTGCTTCAAACACAACAAGCTTGGAGGAGCCGAAATATAATCAATGCACATTGCAATCAATATCAAAAGTATATAACACACATTTCAGCAAGTGTGATTGGATTGGAAGGGATGGCGAGCCAGACGGTGCTATGCACGACAAAAACACGGGCTCAGCCGACGCGCTGGTACCTCGCCCTTTGCGTGTGACGGTGGCCACCTAATTTACGTGTTTTGGGATTACAGCAGACAGTACGGTAATATCACACATAATGTAAGCTCCTCACGCAAGGGTGTCAATCACAGCAGGAAGGAATGAAATTGAAGAGCCCTGAGCCTGCAGGAAGGTGGAGTGCGCAAGGCATGGATGCGTTGCGTCTACGTGCTATGTGGCTGATTTTGTCATATCAAATCCCCACATTCTACCCGTTCACTGGTAAGTGTAGTTTTTATGCTTTACATATACGTGTACTTGACTTACGAGTGCCCCACTTACGAGTTTTCCGGAGAAGTTTCGAGCTAGTTCGGTCATTGTGGGGGGGGATGTGGTTGGCGAGCCAATCAGAGTTTGAGCGATTCTTTTTTTGTTGTTTTTTTTTTTTTGTTCAGCGAGCTTATCATGAGGGACGCCGCCGCTAGTGTGCGCACAAACCCACACCTCCGCGCCATCCCGCCTCTCACTGTTCACTTCACGTGTTACCTCACTGTGGAAGCATTTCTGTTGTGTGTGCGATGCAAAAATGGGGCGGAGGGTGGTTGCAGTACGTTATATAGCGTCAGTTTCCACCCACACTGTTCAAGCCGCTGATGCTGTGTCCACAGCTGATCACAGAGTTGCAACTGTGCGAATGCAAATGGCATAGGGTGAAGTGGAGTCCAGTCATATAGGTACCGTAAAAATTGGGTAGGTTTTTTGGGGGGCTGGGGAGGGGACGATTATGGTTTTCAATTATTTCACATGGGAAAATTGATTTATATACGAGCAATTGAGTTTTTACGATCTCGATCAAGGAATGAATTACACTCGTAAGTCAAGGTACCACTGGTACTGATTTTTTTTTTTTTTTTTTTTTTTTTTTTTTTTACCCATTACCAGAGACATTGCATATCCTCTGGCACATTGAATAACTCGGCAGGGCCAGAGCCCCTATCGTGCCAGTTATAAGGGTTTTACTGTCAGTCGAACCTTCCGATTACTGAAACCTCGATTTACGGACTTCGATTTAACGACTCCATTCCGAACAAATTTGCGGCAGAACGGCATATCGACGCTTATCACCGCTCAATTGTCAACTCAACATAATTTTTTTCTTTTTATTTTGGAATGCTTGGGTTTTAGGAGTTTTACTGTATCAGATTAAGATGTGTAGGTTAGGAAGGCTGTTTGCTATGATTTAATTGTAGTGTGTATGTAGTTTAAAATAGTGGAATATTAGTATGGGCGTATTCCAATTTATTGAATTTCTTCTTCTTCTTGTGACCTCTTTCCTTAAGTTTTCGCTTTCGTAGGTCCACTCCTTCCTCCTCCTCCTCTCCCCTCCTCCTCCTCCTCTCCTCTCATCTCCTCCTCCTCCCCTCTCCTCTCCTCCCTCTCTCTCTCGCTCCGCGACCTCTCCTCTCCTCTCCTCGTACTCTCCTCTAGTGTTGCCGAAGCTTCTCCTCGGAGACTGCACAGCGTCCACTACCATTACGAGCATAGCTCTTTTCCTGTATGTTACAACTAGGTAAATACCAGCTTGTCGCCTGTGTTTTTTCGTCGATGGAAACACATGCTGCGACACCAGGCAGGCCTATCGCTGCTATAACACTTACTCCATGTAATTATTGTCACGTAGACAAGCATAACGAGCTAAAAACGTGCATAGATGCGTTCATGGGTTTGGCTCGTCGGACTTGTCAGACTCGTCCCTCTCACATCGTGGTATGTGCTAGTGAGATGACAGCGCCTTTAAGTGTCCGCCAAGTCGTACAAAGTTTTTGACAGTCATGCGCATGGTTATAAGCTCAGTTTAAGCTGTGTTCACCTGTTTTTTTGTGTTTTTTATGTTTAATTTAGACTTGTTTCAGTGCAGTGAAGTTTATTATGGCATCATAGCGAAGGGAAGTGGTAAAAGAAGGTGGTGAATCTAGTAATTTTCAGAGAAACTAGAACGGTATTAAGACGGTGGAATCATGTTTCTGTCGCCCGGTTGTGTTGTACAGTATGGAGTAAAGAAACAACAGTGAGTGATTTCGACAAGTCTAAGGACAACTCAGAGATATGGCTGTGACATTCAATGTTTGATAGGCAAGTAAGGTAGAAACGAGTAATACATTTCGACACACACATGAAGGTATCTCAGAGTGTAGCTCGACATGTGTACGTACTTTCAACCACAACACTGCTGCTGGCCAGCGCCAGCGCTGTCAGTCGTGGATGAGCGCTTTTGCTTGTAATTTTCATCTTTAACTTATATATATATATAATATATATATATATACTATAGCCCTTAAAATGCAATTATATGTCTACATTCACCTAGATGGATGAGATTTCATAGCAGACCAGCTATGGCGAGCCTGCGACTTACCTAACTCTCCGTACATACCATCCCGAGCATTCCGTGGGCGAGCGTGTCATCCAGCATTTAGCGCCAGTACTGTTTTACCTCCCAACATGCTACACGTCCTGTTGTGTTGGGATTATTTCTCATTTTTTCAGCGTGGCGCGCGTGCCAAATCCAGCATTAGAGCCAGTTCACTGTTTACCTCCCAACATGTGTTGTTTTCCTATTTTTTCAACACGCTCTTGGGCAAATACCCTTCGCAGTAAACGGACATCGGATTTACGGACACTTCTCCCCACTATTAGTCCGTTAAATTGTGGTCACTGTACATGCATTTGTATTACAAAAGTACACTGGGCCACATAAAACCGAGAACTTAGTTGATAAAACGAGGTCATTTTATGTGAATTCACTTCTGTGAAACACATAACCTATGGGAAAAATTTATATTGGTCAATCGGATCCTCCCGTGCATACCGTACATTTATACTCATTCACACCCATGCATATCAAAAAATATATAAATGATAAGTTATGCAGAGCAATGATGAAATAGGCATATTGGGTTGATTACCTAAAATCTAATAGGGATTATCTCAGGGGCGAGGTCCGAGCATCGTTGGAGGTCACATCATCTCACATCGAGTGGGAGGCTCGCACGCATCACATCTGATAATTTGTAAACTACTCGTAACAACGAAAATGTACCTTCGAATGACATCCATCCATAATTGATAACTGACAATAATCGTGATATTGACACAACAATATAGGCGTCCTAGAGTCCATAAGGGCGACCCGCCATTTTGGCCACTTTCAGTTCAACGGCCACTATACACGAAAACCCTTCTCTGTGGTTCTGCGATAGTGTCACAAAGCAAATTCTTAATCATCTACCCACCACCGAGCTAAAGTCCCTCTATTTATAGCCATTTTTCGGATGCATTGTCGGGCTCATGAGAGGACAAGTCGACCGTGTGTCCGTCCAATGAGACCGCGGGTACCTACACGCCCATCACCCAGCCAATTCATAGCACCCCACCCCAAGGCCACGCAGCAACTCACGTGTGTCCAGTCTTTTCCGAGTTTGCAACACATCTAGCTTGCTAGCATTTAGTTTTTCGCCTATTTTGTAATGTTTATTCAGTGCCAACTACTTTTTGCTGGTAGCGATAATGTTGTATGAACGTCAAAAAGTTAATGAAGGACAAGCAATTCATAAGGAATAAGTGGGTTTAGTATGAGAGAAATATAAAAAGGTCTCTGGTGAAGCCCATACACAAATGTGGTGGTTCCTTAACTTTTACCCCAAACTCACCCACCCACTGCTCTCACCCCTCAAACATTACCACCACAAGTTTGAATGAGTGTTCTCTTTTTTATTAAGAGATACTCTTATATAATCCTCCGTTTTATATTCATAAATACAGGGAGGTCCCGTTATAACGAGCACTCGGTAATAACTAGAATCCGATGATACCTAAGATGTGTAATGAGGTCTATTTTCAATATACGTATCGAAATCCAATGATTTAACATTCAAAACTGGGGTCAGTAAAATTATCGAGTTTCAAAATGGCACGACCCTACCACTACCGATGCTGTGGACAATAGGGGCATTTGATTGACCCAAGTGAGGTCCACCCCTACAAGCCGTGCCTGAAGTGTTAATTAAGCATATGTCGCGCCATGGCCCATTTAGGGTAATTAGCCGTTGTAGCCCGGCCCCAACATTGGGACCGCAGTCAGTCACCCGCTAGCAGGCGTGAACCTGAGTTAATTAAGCATAATGCGCGGCCTGACCTTTATGGGTCAGCCGTGTGCCCCCAACCTTGGGCTGCTACACTACTTCTCATTGTCTCAACGGCGTCCCCTGACATTACAACGTCTTTTTTGCTTGTTATCATGTTTTTATGTTTAAATTAATGTTGCAGTTATGTTTATTTGTGGTGCTATTTCCTCTTTCAGAATGCTTTTTCTACAGAATAGGTAGTTACAGGTGGGTAATATAGACGCTGTGTAGTTTTGTTGGATTTTGCTATAGTTTATTTTAGCTTGGAAACATGTCTGTTTTTTTTTCTTTTTAATTGATGGGGTTCCTGAACCAACCTATCACATATTTACCTTAGTTATATGTGTTTCGTTATAGATACGAGATGTCGCTTTACGAATTATAGGCAGGTGGAACCTAACTGCTATATCATCTCGTTCGGGACCTCCCTTAAGTCCAAAATCAAAGAAAAAATGTAAATTCACCAAACAAAATACAGAAAAAATAGTAATTGTCATCCAAGCTGAAAATGATTAACAGGGTACGTGTTTTTATTACCTACCTTTATTCTGATGTGTTTGTTATGACAGCCTAAAATCTTACATTATGTACATGGACATGTACCCTATGATTACTGAATACAAAAAAAAACCTTATTAAAAACGCTTTTTCCTTTATTTTTTTGTAATGTGTTAGGTTGTTATAGACATCATCTTGGTGTATTAATACGTACAATTTGGGTTTTTTTTATAATTTGTTTATAGTAATTACACCCCCAACTTAACAGCATTAATCTCAACTATCAATTTGCGGCCTCGCCCTTATGACTCTAGCTAGCGCCTCATATATCCTCACATATGTTTTTTGGTAATAATGGACGAGAGCTGCGAGTCGCTACCGCCGTTACATCGTCGGGGCGCGCCCGATCACATACATCACATAACTTGTAGCAAACCCACAACAAAGTGTCCCTCGAATGAAAGCCTCAATAAATTACGATAACTGGACATATTGTGAATGGTCACAACATATATCTTTCACTGGAATTTTTGTTTTGTATAATGGACAAGAACTGCGTGGTCGCTACCCGCCGTTCTCACCTCTGCCACTGTCACCCCACCTCGGGTCGACACGCCGCCTGCTGCCCACTCCTCACCCCATGCAGGGACCACAGTCTTTGTTCTGCATGATATTCGGCACTCTATAGGAGAACTCCTCGGATTTGCCCTACTTTGATGGCGATCGTTCGATAATGATCACATTCGTTCCTACGAAAGTTTTGGAATATTTTATTTATTTTAAAAATAATAATAAGATTACCAACCGTATTTACAGCTTTAAAGACACTGCCATCTTGAAGACGCACCCTGAGTTTGGAAGAAAATGATGATAAAGAAAAACTTTGGTCCCGTAACAGTCATTTCACACAATACATCACTCCTATTCTTATCTTCATTCAGCACTTGCTCACATCACACAGCCATTATTATTTTCTAGCTTGTCTAGTAAATATCATCATGTTCGGCTGCTGAGCATCTGCATGCAGTCGGTACGGCGGAGTGAAAAAAAACCTACCGCGGCAGGTGTGCCACACATAGCGCCTGCCTGAATGTGCCGCGATCAGTCTGAGTCTGGCCTTGTTGTCCTAGAGTGTAAACACCTCTCAACGCCCCGTCGCCGTGCCTCACTACGTTGCCTGCTGCCTCCTGGGCTCACCACGTATTGCTGTGAATTTGTCCTGTATGCGTGTGTAGTTTTTGGTGCTGCATGTACTAAGTATACAATTTTGCATCTACATGTACAACAAAGGTCACATATATAACAGAATTGCTGTTGGCTGCATCTGCCGAGTTGAAAGGGCTCCACCCAGTATCTGGTGTCGTGTTAACATCTACAGGTGGAGGACAGATTGGTAATTGAATGATGTCTTATGGTATTCTAATACTCTTATAGGTATGTACTGAGGTTACATCATAGAGAGGCTGAATTGAATAGCGACCTAACTAACCCCTACAACATTATCTTTGAAGACGAATGAGTAGTTTATTCAGGGTTTTTTTTTGGGAAAAGTGCGTCCTTATACAGCCGTAAAATACGGTACCACGGGAGGTCCGTTATACGAGCATTCGGTATCGACCGATCCGATGATCCGAGATGTGTAATTAGGTCCTAGTTTTCTATACGAGGATTGAAAATCAATGAATATGACAGTCAACTGGGATCAGTAAAATTATCAGTTCCTGCGGCGCCCGGCCAACCCAGGCTGGACAAAGGAGGATTTGTTGACCACAAATATATATCATCACCCCTAGCAAGCCGGCACCTGAAGGGTAAAGTAAGCATATGGCGCTGCCGTGACAACACATTTAGTGGGTATATCAGCAGTTTGCGGCCGCCATCCTTGGGACCCAGTCAGGTCACCCCTAGCAAGGCGGGACCTAAGGGTAATTAAATATGGATGGTGCGGCCTGACCTTGTTAGAGAATTAGCATGTGTGCTGCCCCAACCGCACACCTGCTAATCCCTTCAACACATTCCTAATACACCACACTATACTTCTCTTGTAGCACTCGTGGTCCCCTACATTACAACGTATGCCGGAAAATTCCATGAGTAATGATGGAAATGTGCATCACACGTGTCAGATGTTATTTGTCCCCTATGAAAGGAAAGAGAAGGTTTCAAAACCATATTGTTTAGTCTAGACTAAGTGTTGCTAAATCCATAATAGTAGGAACAGGTTATTTATTAGATAAGGCCACTTCATTATTTCCTTTCCTCGTAATTGAATTTATCTATCATTCGTATAGCTTTTCTCTCTCTCTCTTTGCATTCCTATCTCCCCCCCACTCAGCCTCCTTCTCCCCCCCCCCCAAACGCCGAAGCACGAGGTATATATGCGAGACATTAATTTGCGATTGCCATAACTTGTAGAGTCAAAACTATCTTATATTCCCCCCTTACCCTCCTGGCGATCGAATAAACACTCTAGATTCTGAGCATCCTTAAAAAAAGCAAATAGAGTTTTGTTTCGCATATTAAGGCTGATTATTAGAGTCATTCGCTGATTAAGAGTCGCAAGAATCTCTCACGCTTCCAGTCCCGGCCACTGTGAAAAGCGTGTTCGTATGGCCGCTATCTGGATTCAGTAATACCCTCCCCGTGTGATTATTTTTCTGATTAAATTTGCCTTCATCAATTAAGAGAATTGTGTAAATAGTTTACCTCACTACATTCGAGGTTATTCTGCGTTCCCCTTAATTAAGAACCATTCGACACTTTGGGTCCTCGTTGATGAAGACTTCTGGTGAATGTTTTAACACTCATTAATTCCCCCCGGCGTTTTAGCTGTCCTCAGTCATCTATGAAGGTCCACGCATCCGGCATTCGTTTCTCAACACCGTCTCCTCGGTAAGGTGTTATCGTTTTTGTCTCTATACCTTGTTTGGTGATATGATTCTTACCATGTAGTCTCCCCCCCCCCCCCCCCCGTTTACAAGGGATTCGTTTCTTCCCGTCTCTAGGTACGCGGATAGATTTATCAAGCGAATACGTGCTTTTCCACATGGTCACTTAGACTGGATCACAAACATTTTTTCATTATTGCTGAACATTTTCCCTGCCTATGGTTCTCCATGTATATCATATACAGGTGTTTATCTTGTATGTTGTAGATGGTAGGTCTAGAATACATACGTCCCGTGAGCAGGTTATGCTCTTTAGAAGCATTTATCCTTCACTAAATAGAACCTACATGTCTTACGTTTTCATCAGAATAATTTTCCTTGTTAAATAAACAAATAGTTTAAAGTAGGCATTCTTTTTTTTCTGTGTGGGGGAACAACCCCAGGTGACTATTTCTCTTTATGAAATATTTCCCACATCCCGAGAGAGTTGACCATCAGACTTACTAGGAGGTATAACTAATAGTATCCCCGACTATCCGTATCTTCTATATTTACTCTGTTCAATGGTAACATAGGAATACCCGTGTTGTGTGCGTGTGGCAGCAATTCCTACTAAATTAAGTCATTCCAATTCGTTTGTACGAGAAGAATTTATTCATCGTGGGAATTATCTCAATAAATTTCATTCCAACACCAGTTGTGTCAAATACACTATACATTAAAACCCTGGCATCACACTGTATATCACATATAGCGGTGGAATATTTATTTCCTGTCAAATAACAGTCACCGAAATCTCCCTTGGGAAAATGCTAGATAAGTCCAATTTCGGTAAACTTTTTCATAAAAGTAATCGATCATTCATAGTAGGAAATTCATTCGTCTTTCCCCCATAACCAACACCCTACCACAGAACCATATGACATGTGGAAATGAGCTGTATAAGGACGCACTTCAGCGCCGTGCCTAGCCGCCCTAAGCCCCCTTTACAGCCGCCGCGTCTAGGCGCCACCCACCCACACCCTCGACCTCGACAACCGCCAACATTCGAAGAAAGGACGTGGAGCCATCGGCAGAAGGGGTCCCTGGATATCTCCTCGAGTTTCCCGTAGACGTCGTCATGTATTACGCGCTAATACCCGCGCTTAAGAACATGTAAATCTCACCCCGCTGTGAACGACATCGTGGACGCCACCTTCAGAGGCAACCAGGATCAGGCAGGGACACACTCTTAGTACTCCACATTCTAGAAGAGTTTATTTGGTTTACACTTCTCAGTTTGCTCTCGCCTAAGGTCTCCGACCACATTATACATACAAGCCGTACAACGCTACCATCCACGCACCATCTGACCGAGGGCACCGGCGATACTTGCGGCTCGATAACAAGATAAACCTCCCGACGACATCTGTTTTTCCGCACGCTCAAGCTACAGACCCGACCTAACGGATAACCTCCTAGAAAGACTATCGAGGAGTGTTCAGTATGCAGTGGTTAGTTAGCTTGTTAAATGTTGAAAATTGAGGCACACGAATTATTGTGAGCGTGAAATTGATAACTTTGTTTTGAACTTGAAAGGAAAATACCTACTCGTTTCGGGAGAGTTGTTACCCAGGTAGAGGTTGATTTGGGATACCAGTCTTTCATTGAATTTCATTACGGACTCATTCCTGGTTTCGGTGAGAGTCTTCAGGGACATATTTTGAATCAGGTTTACAGTCACCCGCTTAGCGGTGTAGAGGTGAAAAACCTACCGTTTAGGGTAGATTGTAATCATCACCCATGTTATTACGCGTGTGGAAATCAAATCGAAGTGTTAAATGTAAAATATTGGCCAAGAAAAGTTAACATTTCATCGATTGATCAGGATATGAGTGTCATTCAGGCTGTGTGATGATTGTGGTGACAGTAGAACAATGAGTCGGAAGTTCCCATCTGGGACGATCCTGCAGCCGAGAAGTGCAGCGGTATTCCCAGGTAGGAGGTTTGATTTGGAAACTTTTCTTTCACTGATATTCATTTTCAACGGGACCGTCTGGGTTTTCGGTGAGAAAGTATTTTAATTCGTAATTGTCGAACCTCTGCTCACCTTACAGTCCAGCCGGCCCGGCTTGCGGATGTCGCGGACACTTCATGATTGATTGGTTCTCATCGTTACCATGAGTGTAAAGCCGGGAAGCAACAAGATATATGAATGTGGGAGCGAATGTGAAGTACAAGTTTGCACACATAAACCTTTACCGGAATGAAAACAAACTGAGGGTCATAGGTTCTTAATATTTCCGGATGGAGGTTGATTGGGATCCATTCTTTTACTGAATTTCTTTAACTGACTCAGTCTAGGGTGCGGTGAAGTCTTCAAGGTATTTTTTTTTAATTCAAGTTAGCAGTCAACCTAGGCTTACGGTGTATTCTGGTGGAGATTATCGAAAGTGGTAATGTAAGTACGAGTCAAGGAGGTGATTTGGTGTCATACTATATGAAACAATTTGGTCTAGTCTAGATTTTCTCATTTATAGAATTACGTGTATCTACTTTCCAGGCTCCGCCTGTTTCGGTGGAGGAGTATTTATTCGAGATAGTATTACTACTACTCACTACAGTTCACCAGCTTGCGGTTGTGGCGTGTTTCAAGCCTTGTTAGGCTCTTGTCATTGTACTGAGGCTGCCGGCGTGCACTCTGGATATTTCTACAACGAGAAATCGGGTACTGAGTCGGTTTTGACGACCACGTTACTACCCAGGTCAGAGATTGTATTGGGATACTTCCCTCTAATTGAATATTCCGTGTAGATCTAAAACATTTCAGATACCGTTCAAAAGAATATAGGATTATCCATTAATTAACCATAATACGTCCATTCACACACATTCTCTTGACAAGTTTCGAAGGAGCGGAGGGTCAGTATAGTTTATTGATGTTAAAAATTTTAATTCTCCCGGAGGATAACGTGTGTACTGCCGAAAATTCCAAGAGTAATGATGAATTTCCATCACACTTGTTTCAGAGTTTATTTTGTCTATGAAAGGAAGAGTTTCATAACCTATTGGTTTATCTTGACCTAATGTTACTCAAATCCAGTATGTGGGGAACAGGTTTATTTATTAGAATAAGGCATTTCAAATTATTTCATTTCTCTCGTAGTTTTATCTTTCATTCGTATGCTTTTTCTCGCTCTCTCGATTGGCATTCCGATCTCCCCCCCACGCACTCCTCCTTACTACTCTCCCCCCCCCCCAAACGCCAGAGCCACGAGTATAATATGTGAGACATTAATTTCGCGATTGCCATACACTTTAGAGTCAAAACTTCTTTATTCCCCCCTTACCCTCCTGGCAGATCGATAACACTCTTAGATTCTGAGCATCCTTAAAAAAAAGGACAAAATAGAGTTGTGTTTCACATATTAATGCATAGATTATAGAGTCTTCGCTGAATTAAAGAGTCGGCCAGATTCCTCCTCCGCTTCCAAGTAACCCTGCACTTAAAGCGTGTTCTTATGGCCCGTCTGGATTAAGTATACCCTCACTTTGATTTATTTATGAATTAAATTAGCCTTCATCAATTAAGAGAATTGTTTCTAGTTTTACTCACCTTCGTAGGTATATTCGGCTTTCCCAGTTATAAGAACATTCGACACTTTGGTCCCTCGTGTGATGAAGACTGTTGAATGTTTAACACTCGTAATTCCCGACGTTTTAGCTGTCCTCAGTCTCTAGGCAGGTCACGCAGGCGCATTCGTTTTCTTCACCGTCTCCCTAGGTAAGGTGTTATCATTTTTGTCTCTAATACCTTGTTTTGGTGATAGATATCTTAACCAGTGTTAGTCTCCCTCCCCCGTTTAACAGGGAATTCGTTTTTCTTTCACCGTCTCTCTAGGGACGCGTATTAGATTTATCAAGCGATACGTGCTTCCACATGGTCACGACTCACAAACAGTTTTCATTATTCTCACATTTTCCCTTCCACCCCTATGTTCCTCCATGTATATCTTAGGTAGTTTTATCTGTATGTATGTAGTGGTAGGTCTAGGAATATAGTCCAGTGAGGGCAGGTTATGCTCCTTTAGAAGCTTCCTTCACTAAATCAACCCTACATGTACTTCAAGTTTTTCAACCAGGAATTCTTTTCTTGTTAAATAAACCATAATGAGTTAAAGTAGGCCATTTCTTTTTTTTCTTGCAAAAAACCCAGGTGACTATTTCTCTGTTATGGAAATATTTCCCAACGTCCCGAGAGAGTTTCAGACTTACTAGGTATACTAATAGTATCCGCTCACGACTACCGTAACCCTTATATTTTAAATCGTGTTTCAAGGGTAGACCATGAGGCAGACCCGCTTGACTGGTGGCACAATTCCTACTAATTAAGTTCATTCATTCAGTTTGTAACGATAAGAATTTATCATCAGTGCGGGAATTAATCTAAAGAAATTTCATCCAACACACAGTTTGTCAAGACTTAAAAAGCCCTGGCATCACACTGTGACTTAAGCGGTGGAATTTTAATTTCCTGTCAAATACAGCACTCATAATCTTCTCATCCTTGGGAAAATAGCTAATTAAAGTCCCATTTCACGGTAATTTCAATACCAGTAATCGTCATTATAGTAGGTTCTTAGATCTTTCCCCCATAAACCAAACACCCTACACACATGAACCATATACCCATGTGGAATGAGCTGTAAGAGGACCGCACTTCAGCGCCGTGCCTACCGCCCTACCGCTAACAGCCGCCGGTCTATGCCCGGCCACGCCACCCACACATGCCACCTCGACACCGCCACGATGTCTAAGAAGGACGTGGGAGCTCGTCAGGAGGGAAGTCCTGATCTCTCTCAGTTTACCCGTAGACTCGTCATGAGTTTACCGCTAACATACCAATCCGCTAAGAACATGTACATCATCGCCGCTATCTGTGGGAACGACATCACTATATATGACGCCACCTTCATCAACAGGGCGACACAGGATCAGGCAGGGGACACACACCTCTTAGTCTCCAATATTCTAGAATAGTTCCCCCGACAAGAAAAGTTTACCTCTCGGTTTGTCCCCCATCCCTAAGTATCCGACCCGGTGATCAAGCCTACAACGCTACCCCTATCCAGCGCACCATCTGGCCGAGGCACCGCGTAATAATCTTTGCTGGGCCTTTCGATAACAAGAGAAACTCGCGACATCTGTTTTCCGCACGCTCAGATAAGAACCCACCTAACAGACCTCCTAGAAGACTATCGAGGAGTGTTTTCAGTATGCAGTGTTAGTTAAGCATTATTTAAATGTTAGAAAATTGAGGAAGAATTATGGGGGGAGCGTCTCTAAATTGATAACCTTTGTTTTTGAACTGAAAGGAAAATACCTACTCGGTTTGGGGTATTGTATACCCAGGTAAGGAGGTTGATGGGATGACCAAGATACTTTCTGGAATATCTCATGAACTGATCTCAGTCTGGTCGGTGAGAGCGTCAAGGTTATGTAATTCAGTTACAGTCAACAACCCGGCTTGGGGGCGTGTATGAGGATGAAATACTACATCGTTTAGGTATTGGTAGCATCACCCTGTTTTTACTCGTGGGAAATCAAATAGAAAAGTTTAAATGTAAAATATTGGCCAAGAAACGTTTTGTAGAGTTCCTGATTGATTAAGGATGATGAGTGCAGTTCGGCTGTGTGATGGTGTGTGACAGGTATATGAGTCCGAATGCGCCTCTGGGACGATCCCAGCACGAGAGTGCACGTTATTACCCAGGTAGGAGGTTGATTGGGAAACTTTTCCTTTTCACTGAATATTCTTCTCACGGATGCGGTCCTGTTCGGTGAGAAGGTATTTTAATTTTCGAGTAGTTGTCGAACCTCTGCTCCAAACCTTACATCGCCGCTTGCGGTGTGCGGACACTTCAGGATTTGATGGGTTCTCTCAGTTGCCCATGAGTGTAGCCGGAAGCACAAGATAAGAAATGATGTGGGAGCGAATGTGAAAGTCCAACTTGCCACATAATTTTACCAGGAATGAAAACAAGCTGAAGGTCAGTTGTTCATACTATATACAGGTAGGAGGTTGATTGGGATACGCATTCTTTCACTGAATTTCTTTAAGCGGACTCTTCTTGGGTTCGGTGAGAGTCTTCAGGTATTTTAATTCGTTACGTCACCACGGCTTACTGGTGTTTCCAGTGGAGATTATCGAAAGTGTTAAATGTAAAGTACTGAGTCACGGAGGGTGAGTGTGTGTCAGCTAGATGAAACAATTTTGGTCTAGGAGTGGGGTCCATTATTCTAAATTCGATTATGCTACTTTCACTGGCTCAGCCCTGTTTCTGGTGAGAGGAGTTATTTTTAATCGAGATAGTAGTACTACTAACTCAACTGATAGTCACAGCTTGCGGTGTGGCGGATGTTTTGCAAGACTTGTTAGGCTCTTGTCATTTACCATGAGGCTAGCGGCTGAGCGCCTCTGGGATATTCTAGCACGATAATACGGGTACTGAGTCAGGTTTTACCGACCAAGTTACTCCCGTTCCAGGACAGGTTGATTTGGGAATCTTCCCTCTCATTGAATAGTCGTGTAATCTATACATCATTCAGATACCCGTTCAAAGAATAGAGGATATCCGTCTTAACCATAAATACTTCCTCTTCACACACATTCTCTTGACAAAGATTTCGCAAAAGGAGCGAGGGTCAGTAGTAGTTAATTTATGTTAAAACATTTTACTTTCTCCCGGAGGATAAACGTGTGTGAATGCCGGAAAATCCTGAGTATGATGGAAATTCCATCACCGATTTCATAGTTTTTGTCTATGAAGGAAAGAGAAGTTTCAATACCATAGGTTTAGTCTAGACTAGGTTTCCTAATCCGTATATAGGGAACAGTTCTTTATTAGAATAAGGCCATTCAAATTATTTCATGTTTCTCGTATTATTTTCTTTCATTCGTATGCTTTTTCTCTCTCTCTCTTGCATTCCTATCTCCCCCCACCTCCATCCCCTTCTCCCCCCCCCCCCCCAAACGCCAGAGCCCGGGTATAATGATGGTGAGACTTTACTTTCGCGACTGCCAATAACTTGTAGTCAAAACCTTCTTATTCCCCCCTTAACCCTCCTGGCATATCCGAATAACACTCCCTAGATTCTGAGGCATCCTTAAATAAAGACAATAGAGGTTGTTTCGCATATTATGCATAGATTAGTGGAGTCCATTTCGCTGAATTAAGGAACTCGAGCCAATTCTCTCTGGGACGCTTCCAATCCCTGCCACTGTGAAAATGCGTGTTCGTATGGCCGTTCTGGATTAAGTAATACCCTACAAAAACCCGTTGATTAATATTTATGAATTAAATTTGCCTTACACATCAAATTACGAGAATTGTGTTATAGTTACTCACTTCGTAGGTAATATCTGCTTTCCAGTTAGAAAAACATTCAACACTTTTGGGTCCGCTTGTGATGAGAGAAATAACTCTGGTGATGTTTTAACACTCGTTAATTCCCAGTTTAGCTGTTCCTCAGTCCCTATGGAAGTGTCACGCAGCGACTTCGTTTCTTCCCCGTCTCCTAGGTAAGTTGGTTATCGTTTCTTTGTCTCTAATACCTTGTTTTTGGTGATATATCTTAACCAGTGTTAGTCTCCTCCCCCCCCCCCCCCGTTTAAACAAGGGATTCGTTTCTTCACCGTCTCCTAGGTACGGCGGATACGATCAATTATCAGCAGAATACGTGCTTTCCAATGGTCCCGCTCAGCAACAGTTTTCATATTCTCACATTATTTCCTTCCCTATGTTCTCCATTTATATCTTGGGTTTTATCCTTGTATGTATGTAATGGGTCGTTCTAAGGATATAGTCATTGTAGGCAGTTATGCCTTTAGAACTTTCCTTCACTAATAAACCATCCATTTACTTAAGTTTTTCACCAGGATATATTCTTGTAATAAACCAAATGAGTTAAAGTAGGCATTCTATTTTTTTCTTGCAAAAACCCAGGGGGGTGGTGACGATTCTCTGTTATGGAAATATTTCCCCACTTCCCGAGAGAGTATTCAGATTACTAGGTATAGCTAATAGTATCCCCACGAATACCGTAATCTTATATATTAAAAGTGGGTGATCCAATAAAAACAAACAATTGGCCCCGAGACTTTAGAATAGGGTTCTGTTCAAGGGGTATACCATAGAATACCCGCTTGGACGGGTGGCAGCAATTCCCTTAATTAAGTTTCATTCCAATTCAGTTGTTAACGAAAGAATTTATTTCATGCTGCATCGATAAAACAAGCAACTCGACGGACATCTGTTTCCAGCACCTTCAAGATACAAGAAACCCAAATCACGGAGGAATACCTCCTAGAAGGACATATACGAGGAGTGTTCAGTATGCAGTGTTAGTTAAGCATTAGTTAAATGTTAGAAAATTGCGGAAGAATTATTAGTGAGCGTTTTCTTGTGGAAATTGATAATTTGTTGTGAACTTGAAGGAAAATACAGCTACTCGGTTTTCGGGTAGTTGTATACCAGGTAGGAGGTTGATTGGGATACCAGTCTTTCATTGAATTTCATTACGAGGACACTTCAGTCTGTTCGGTGAGAGTCTTCAAGGTATTTTAATTCAAGTTACAGTTCTAAAAACCGGCTTGCCCCCGGTGTAGAGATGAAAATTACCTACCGGTTTAGGGATATGTTGTAGATCACACCTGTTATTCGCTGTGTGGAAATCAAATCGCGAAACGTGTAAATGAAAAATTGCCAAGAAAGGTTAGAATCATCGATTGATTAAGGAGATGAGTGCAGTTCAGGCTGTGTGAAGGAGTGTGTTGGACAGGTAGATAGAGTCACGGAAGCGCCTCTGGGACGATCTAGCAACGAGAGTGTCACGTTATACCTCAGGTAGGAGGTATGGGAAACTTTTCTTTGTCATTGAATATTCTTCTCACGGACGCGGTCTGGTTCGAGGAGAAGAGTATTTTAATTATTGAGTAAAGTGTCGAACCCTACCTGCTCAACCTACAGTCAGCCCGGCTTGCGTGTAGCGGACACTTCAGGATTTGATGGGTTTCTCGTCTAGTTACACATTAGTGTAGCCGGGAAGCACAAGGATAGAATGAATGTGGGGGACGAATGTGAAAGTCAACTTGCACCACATAAACTTTGACCAGGAATGAAAACAAACTGAGGGTCAGTTATGTTCTTAAAATATCCAGGTTGAGGTAGATTGGTTGATACCATTCTTTCAATATTGAATTCTTTAACGGACTGTATAGTCTGGTTAGGTTGAGAGTTTCCAGGTATTTTAATTGTCCAAGTTACAGTGTCAACCCGGCTTACGGTGTATTCTATGTGGAGATTAATCGAAAATGTGTATAAATGTAAAGTTACTGAGTCATAGAGGGAGTGTGGTGTCAGACTAAGATGAAACAAATGGTCTAGGCGATTCTCATTTTCGTAGAATTCGGGGTATCTACTTTCACGGGCGTCAGCCTGGTCGGTGAGAGGAGCATGTTAATTCGAGATAGTAGTACTACTACTAACTATAGTCAAAACAGCCTTTTGTCCCCGGTTGTGGCGGATGTTTCAAGACTTTTTAGGCTCTTGTCATTTACCATGAGGCTAGCGGCGTGCGCCCTGGCGATATTCCTAGCAACGAGAATAAGGTTACTGAAGTCAGGTTTGACGACCACGTTACTACCAGGTCAGAGGTTGATTGGGATACTTCCCTCTCAGTGACTTATTCGTGTGTAATCTAAACACATTCAGCATACCCGTTCAAAGAATAGCTATGGAGATCCAGTAAAATTAACCATAAAATACGTCCCATTCGCACACACATTCTCTGACAAAGATTTCGAAAGGAAGCGGAGGGGTCAGTAAGTAGTTATTGATGTTAAAAATTTAATCTCCCGGAGGATAACGTGGTTAATTCCGGAAAATTCGCCATTGAGTCAGATGGAAATCTTCCATCACACGATTTCAGAGAGTGATTGTCTATGAAAAGGAAAGAGAAGGTTTCGACAAAACCCATAGGTTAGTCAGTGACTAAGTGTGCCTAAATCCAGTATATAGGGAACAAGGTTATTTATGTTAGATAGTGTAAGGCCATTCAAATTATTCATTTCTGTCGTAATATTAGTCTTTCATTCGTATGCTTTTCTCTCTCTTCTCTCTGCATCATATCTCCTACCCCACTCATCATCCCTCTCCACCCCCCCCAAAAGCCAGAAGCCACGAGGATAATATGTGAGACATTCAATTTCGCGATTGCACAATAAAATTGTAGTCAAAACTTCTTATTCCCCCTTTACACTTTCCTGGCAGATCGAATAACACTCTTAGATGTCTGTAGCATCCTTAAAAAAAGGACAAAATAGAGTTGTGTTTCGCATATTAAGTGCATAGATGTAGTAGAGTCAATTCGCTGAAATAAGAGTCGGCCAGATTCTCTCCGCTCCAAGTACCCTGCAACACTGGAAAAGCGTGTTCGTATGGCCGTTTCGATGGATAAGTAATACCCTCCCGTTGATTATTATTTTATGAATTAAATTGGCCTTCGGCAAATGCAAGAGAATTGTGTTATATACTTCACTTCGTCAGTGTATATCTGCTTTTCCAGTTAATAGAATGTAAATTCAACACTTTGGGTCTCGTGGATGAAGGACTTGGGCAATGTTGAACACTCGTGAATCCCAGTTTAGCTTCCTCAGTCCTCTATGAAGGGTTCGACGCAGCGGCATTAGTCTCTTCACCGTGCTCCGATGTAAGGTGTTATCGTTTTGTCTCTAATTACCTTGTTGTTGTGTGATATATGTCTTAACGCAGTGTTAGGTCTCCTCCCCCCCCCCCCCCCCGTTTAACAAGGGATTCGTTTCTTCACCGTCTCCTAGGTACGCGGATAGATTTATCAAGCAGAATACGTGCTTTCCACATGGTCACGACTCACAAACAGTTTTCATTATTCTCACATTTTCCCTTCCCTATGTTCTCCATGTATATCTTAGGTGTTTATCTTGTATGTATGTAGATGGTAGGTCTAGGAATATAGTCCAGTGAGGCAGGTTATGCTCTTTAGAAGCTTTCCTTCACTAAATAAACCATACATGTACTTAAGTTTTCAACCAGGAATAATTTCTTGTTAAATAAACCAAATGAGTTAAAGTAGGCATTCTTTTTTTTCTTGCAAAAAACCCAGGTGACTATTCTCTGTTATGGAAATATTTCCCCACGTCCCGAGAGAGTTTCAGACTTACTAGGTATACTAATAGTATCCCCACGACTACCGTAATCCTTATATATTAAATCGTGTTCAAGGGGTAGACCATAGGAATACCCGCTTGGACTGGTGGCAGCAATTCCCTACTAAATTAAGTTCATTCCAATTCAGTTGTAACGAGAAGAATTTATTCATCAGTGGAGAATTATCTAAATAAATTTCATTCCAACACACAGTTTGTCAAGACTTAAAAACCCTGGCATCACACAACGTCTTTTTTGCTTGTTATGCATGTTTTATGTTTAATTAATGTGCAGGTATGTTATTTTGTGTGCGATTTTCTCTTTCAGAATGCTTTTTCTACAGAATAGGTAGTACAGTGTGGGTAATATAGACGCTGTGTGTTTGTTGTGTTTGCTATAGATTATTTTAGCTTGAAAAACATGTCTTTTTTTTTTTTTTTTTTTTTTTTGATTGATGGGGTCCTGGAACCAAACCTATATTTTACCATTAGTTATGTGTTTCGTTATACGAGATTTCGCTTTACGAGTATGTATGCCAGGTGGAACCTAACTGCTCGTATCTTCGGGACCTCCCTGTAATAAATTTTTTTATTTTTATATTTTAGGTCGTTCGTTTTATAGGGGAAACGCTCTATGCAAACACGTCTTATGCGGGACCCTAGTGTACACTTCCAAACCCTCGCGGGAGTAACATCTCTCTTTAATCTTCTCTGATTATATCGAAAAGTTGTATATAAACTTTGGTAGACATAAGTGTTAAACAATAGGACATGTTACATTCAACACAGTGAATGATTTCGCGCCTATCAAGCTTGATAGCTTCCCTGACGCCTCAGTGATTATCTCACCGAGTCGTGTTGGTTTGATAAACCCCCGCTTGACGCCACCACAAAATTCTCAGCTCCGCCCTTCACCTCCCTTACCATTCCGGCCTGACCACGCGCGACCAGCCCGAATACCAAGAACATTACAGTATTGATAAGCCTTGACCCCAATTCAACCCTCCTATCCCCTGATAAGTATCTTAGTTAGTACTGGCTGGGGTATTTTGTCGGGATGAGATAGACAAAGGGTTTTTGAAGGTAAGAACTCAAATTAAATAAATGTTTGTGACATAAAATCCACATAAGATTTAGTAATATTTTGAGGGTCAGGGGGTCATTGTTTGGGGTTTGCAAAAATTCCCCCTTGGACGGAGGACTTTACTGGGGGAATTTTATGTCACAAACATTTTTTTTAATTTTGGTTTTACCTTAAAAAACCCTTTGTCTTTCACCCCGCAAAAACCCCGCCAACAACAAATACTTACGGGGGGATAGGAGGTTTGAATTGGGGTAAAGGCTTATCATACTGTAATGTTTGGTTTTCGGGGGGCGCGGTGGTCGGGCCCGGGAATGGAAGGGAGGTGAAGGGGGGAGCTGAAAATTTTTGGGGGTGGCGTAAAGCGGGGGTTTTATCAAACCAACACGACCGGTGAGATAACCCTGGGCTCAGGAGCTAAAAGCTTGATAGGCGCGAAATCATTCACTGGGGGAATGTAACATGTCCTTTTGTTTAACACTTATGTTACCAAAAGTTTTTAAAATTTTTGATATAATCAGGAAGATTAAAGAGAGAGTTACTCCGCGGGGGTTGGGGAAGGTACACTAGGGTCCCGCATAAGACTGTTGATAGAGCGTTTCCCTATAAAACGAACGACCTAAAATATAAAAAAAAAAAAAATTATTACGGGGAGGTCCCGAAGATACGAGCATTTAGGTCCACCTGGCATACATACTTTTAAAACGAAATCTCTTTTTTTTAAAACGAAAAACTAATAAGGGTAAAATATGGGTTTTGGTTCCGGGACCCCATCAATCAAAAAAAAAAAAAAAAAAAAAAAAGACATGTTTTTCAAGCTAAAAAAATCTAAGCAAAACAAAAAAACACACAGGTCTATATTACCCACCTGTACCCCCTTTTTGTAGAAAAACATTTGAAAGAGAAAATCGCACACAAAATAACATCCCTGCACTTTAATTAAAAAAAAAAACATGCAAAACAAGCAAAAAAGACGTTGTGTGATCCAGGGTTTTAAGTTTTGACAAACTGTGTTTGGAATGAAATTTTTTTAGATAATTCTCCACTGATGAAAAAAATTTCTTCTTTTACAACTAAATTTGGGAATGAACTTATTTGAGGGAAATTGCTGCCCCCAGCCCCAAGGGGGTTTTCCTATGGTTCCCCCTTGAACCGATTTAATATAAAAGGGTTACGGTAGCGTGGGGATATATTAGTATATGTAACCCAAACTCCTCGGGACGTGGGAAATTTTTTCCAAACGAGAATAGTCACCGGGTTTTTTTGCAAAAAAAAAAAGAATGCCTAAAAATCTTTGTTTTTTTAACAAAAAAATTATTCCCTGGTTGAAAATTAAAAGACATGTATGGTTTATTTAGTAAAGGGAAAGCTTCTAAAGAGCTAACCTCCTCACTGGACTATATTCCTCCCCTACCATCTCATACATAAAAGATAAAACCCAAAAGATAACGGGAGAAACATAGGAAGGGAAAAGTGAGAATAATAAAAAATGTTTGTGAGTCGTGACATGGGGAAAGCACGATTTGTTTGATAAATTTTTCCCGTCCCTGGGAACGGTGAAGAAACAAACCCCTTTTAAAAGGGGGGGGGGGGGGGGGGAGGAGACTAACACTGGTTAAGATATATCCCCAAAAAAAGGTATTAGAGACAAAAACGAAACCCCTTTCCTAGGGAGGGGGAAAGAAACGAATCCCGCTGCTGCCCCTTTTCAAGAGGACTGAGGGCACTAAAACGGGGGAATTTAACGAGTGTTCAAACTTTACCAGAGTCTTCATCAACGGGACCCAAAGTGTTGAATTTTTCTTATTCGAAAGCAGATATCCCTAGAATGAGTAACTATAACACAATTCCTTAATTGAAAAGGGAAAATTTTAATTTAAATATAATAAAAGGGGGGGGGGTATTACTTAATCCAGAACGGCCAACGAACCGTTTTTTCACAGTGAAGGGTATTTGGAACGTGAGAGAATCGGGGCCGACCTTTTAAATTCAGCAAATGATTACTAATCTAGCTTTAAAATATGCAAAAACACAATCTTTTTTGTCTTTTTTAAGGATGTCAGAATCTAAGAGTTTTATTCGATCGCCAGGGGGGAAAGGGGGGGAAAAAGAATTTTTTGACTAAAATTTATTGGCAATCGCAAAATTTAAATGTCTCACATATTATACCTCGGGGCTCGGGGCTTTTTGGGGGGGGGGGAGAAGGAGGATGGAGTGGGGGGGAGATAGGAATGCAGAGAGAGAGAGAAAAGATACAAATGAAAATAAAAAATACGAAAAATGAAAAAATTTGAATGGCCTATTTAATAAATAACTTTTCCCCTATATACTGGATTTAGGCAACACTTGTCTAACAAAACCTTGGTTTTTAAAACCTTCTCTTTCCTTTCATAGAAAATAATCTGAAATCGGTGAGGAAATTTCCATCTTTACTCATGGAATTTTCCGGCTTACACAGTTTATCCCCCGGGAGAATTTAAAATTTTTTTAACATAAAATTAACTACTTACGACCTCCGTTTCCCTTTCGAAATCTTTGTCAAAAAAGGTGTGAAGGGACGTTTTTTGGGTTAATTTTATGGTACCTACATTCTTTTGAACGGTATCTAAATTTTTGTTACACGAAATTCAATGAGAGGAAGCCCCCAACCCAACCTTGACTGGTGTAAAACGGTCGAAAAAACCTGACTCAGTACCCGATTCCGTTGCTAGGAATCCCAGAGGCGAACGCCGTGCCTCATGGAAAAATGAAAAGAGCCTAAAAAGTCTTGAAACATCCGCCACACCGCAAGCTGGTTGACTTATTGGGAGTAGTGTACTATATCTCGAATTAAAATATCCTTCACCGAACCAGGCTGAGCCCGTGAAATAGATACTCCGAATTCTAGAAATGAGAAATCCCCAGCCCAAATTTTTTCATCTAGTCTGACACACACTCACCTCCTTGACTCAGTACTTTCATTTAAACTTTTCGTTAATCTCCACATGAATACCCGAAAGCCGGGTTGATGAATTTAAATTTAAAAAAATACCGGAAGACTCTCACCGAAAGACTGAGTCCGTTAAAGAAATTCATGAAAAAATGGTATCCCATCAACCCCCCTACCGGATATATTAAGAACATACTGACCCCATTTTTTTTCATTCCTGGTCAAAGTTATGTGTGCAATTGGACTTTCACATTCGCCCCCCATTCTTTCTATCTTTTGTTTCCCGGTACACTCAGGGTAACTACGAGCCCCCATCAAACCCCTGAATTTCCGTACACCGAAAACCGGGCTGAGGTAAGGTTGGAAAGGGGTTCGACAATTCCAAATTTAAAATACTCTTCTACCGAACCGACCGCCCCGTGAAAAATATAAATGAAAAAAATTTTCCCAACAACCTCCTCCCTGGGTAATAAGGGGCACTCTCGTTGCTAGGATCGCCCAGGGGCGCTTCCGATCATTCTCCCTGTACACAATCATTCAACACCCTAAAACTGCATATCCCTTAATCAATCATAAAATTTTCAACTTTTTTTGGCCAATATTTTACATTTAAATTTTTCGATTTGATTTCACACGAGTAAAAACGGGGTGATTACAACTCCCCAAACCGAGTGGGTATTTTCATCCTCTACACCCAACCCGGGGTTGACGAAATTGAATTAAAATACCTTGAAACTCTCACCGAACCAGACTGAGTCCGTTAATGAATTAAATAAAAGATGATCCAATAAACCCTCCACCGGGGTAACAACTACCCAAAACCGATAGGTATTTTCCCTTTTCAAGTTCAAAACAAATTATCAATTTTCACCCCCAATAATTTTCCCTAAATTTTCTAAAAATTTAACTAATGCTTAACTAACCTGATACTAAACCCTCCTCGATTAGTTTTCTAGGAGGTCCCGTAGGTTGGGTTCTGTATTTTGAGCGTGCGGAAACAATGTCGTCGAGTTTTTTGTTATCGATGCAGAAAGTATCCCCGGTGCCCTCGGCCAGATGGTGCGTGGATAGGAGCGTGTACGGCTTGATCAGGGGGTTGGGTACCTTGGGGCGATGGACAACCGAAAAAGGTAACCATTTTTTGTCGGGGAACCTTCTAGAATTTTGGAGACTAAAGGTGGCCCTGCCGATCCTGTGTCGCCCTTCTTGAAGGTGGCGCCCCGATGTCTTCAAGGGGCGATGATGTACATTTTTACCCTTTGGGGTTATTTAGGTAATCATGACGCTTACGGGAAACTGAGAGAATCCAGGACTTCCCCCTCCTGACGGGGCCCCCACTCCTTTTTTCGACATGTTGGCGGTGTCGAGGTGTGGGGGTGGGTGGGGCTGACCGGCGGCGTACGGTAGGGGGCTAGGCACGGGCCTAAGTGGGGCCTTTTTTACAGTCATTCCACGGGTATATGGTTCTGGTGAGGGTTTTTTGGTTTTAGGGGGAAAGTCAAGAACCTACTTAATGATCGATTACTGATAAAAATTTTACCAAATTGGATTTTTTAGCTTTTTTCCCCAAAGGTGAGATTCTGGTGTGTTTTTTGCAGGAAAAAATTCCCCCGCTTAAGTCCCCATTTGATGCCGGGGTTTTTAAGTTTGAAAAAACTGTGTGTTGGAATAAAAATTTATTTAGAAAATTTCTCCACTGAGAATAAATTCTTCTCGTTACAACTAAATTAAAAATTTTAATTATAGGAATTGCTGCCCCCAGTCCAAGCGGGTATTCCTATGGTCTACCCCTTAAACACGTTTTAATAAAAAGGGTTTACGGTAGTCGTGGGGATACTATTAGTATCCTAAAAGTCTGAAACTCTCTCGGGACGTGGGGAAATATTTCCAAACAGAGAATAGTCACCTGGTTTTTTTGAAAGAAAAAAAAAATGCCTACTTTAACTCATTTGGTTTATTTAACAAAAATTTTTTCCTGGTTGAAAACAAAAGTACATGTATGGTTTTTAGTGAAGGAGAGCTTCAAAAGGCAAAACCCCTGCCTCACTGGATATATCCGACCTCCCTCTACATACATACAAGAAAAACACCAAGATATACAGGGAAACATGGGGAAAGGGGAAAAGTGAGAAAAATTTAAAACTGTTTGTGAGTCGGACCATGGGAAAAGCACTTTTCCGCTTGATAAATCTCCCCGCGTCCCTAGGAGAGGTAAAAGAAACAAATCCTTGAAAAACGGGGGGGAGGAGACTAACACTGGTTAAGAATCATTCCCAAAAAAAGGGGTATAGAGAAAAAAATGTAACACCTCCCTAGGAGACGGTGAAGAAAAAAAATGCCGCTGCGTGACCTTCATAGAGGATGAGGAAGCTAAAAGTGGAATTAACGGGGTTTTTCAAACATTCACCAGTCTTTCAACGGGGACCAAGGTCGAAGTTTCTTTTTAAACTGGAAAGAGATATACCTACGGTGAGAACTAAACAAAATTCTCTTAATTTGAGAAGGCAATTTAATTCATAAATATAATCAAGGGGGGAGGGTATTACTTAATCCAGAAGGGCCTACGAACACGTTTTTCACAGTGGCAGGGTATTTGGGAAGCGTGAGAGAATTTTGGCCGATTTTAAATTCAGCGAATGACTCTAAAATTTAGCTTTAATATGGAAACAAAAAATTATTTGTCTTTTTTTAAGGAGCTCAAATTTAAAGAGTGTTATTCGTTTCTGCCAGGAGGGTAAGGGGGGGGAATAAAATTTGACTCTACAAGTTATTGGCAATCGCGAAATAATGTTCAATAATTAACCTCGGGGCTCTGCGTTTGGGGGGGGGGGAAAAGGAGGATGGAGTGGGGGGGGGAGATAGGAATGGAAGAGAGAGAGAAAAAAAGCATGAAAAAAAGAAAATAAACGAAAATGAAAAAATTTTGAAGGCCTTATTCAAATAAATAACCTTTTCCCCTATATACGGATTTAGGCAACCTTAGTCTAGACTAAACCAAGGGTTATTGAAACCTTTTTCCTTTTAAAGACAAATAACTCTGAAATGGGTGGGGAAATTTTCCACATTCTCTTGGAATTTTTTCCGGCTTACACCTTTTATCCCCCGGGGAAAATTTAAAATTTTTTTAAACTAAAATTAATACTTACTGCCCCTCCGTTCCCTTTTCGAAATCCTTTGTAAAGAAAATGTGTGTGAAGGGGATTTTTTTATGGTTAATTTATGGATATCCTACTATTTTTTTGAAGGGTATTAAAATGTTTTTAGATTACACGAATATTCAATGAGGGGGAAGACCCCAAATCAACCTCTGCCCCTGGTATAACGGGGGTCGTCAAAACCTGACTCAGAAACCCTATTCCGTTGCTAGGAATATCCCAGAGGTGCACCCCGGGCTAGCCTATGGAAAAGAAAGACCCTAACAAGTCTTGAAACATGCCACACCGCAAGTGGTTGACTGTATTTGGTATAGTCTACTTCTCAAATTTAAAATATCCTTCCCCCAAACCCACTGAGCTGTGAAAGTAATACCGAATTCTAGAAATGAGAAATCTCCAGCCCCAAATTGTTTCATTTTGACACACCTCACCTCCTTGACTCAGTATTTTACATTTAACATTTTTTCGATTAATCTCCCAGAATACACCGTAAGCGGGTTGACTGTAATTAAATTTAAAAAATCCCTTTGAAGATCTCACCGAACCAGACTGATCCGTTAAAGAAAATTCAGTGAAAGAATGGTATCCCATCAACCCCCACTGGATTATTAAGAAATATGCCCCTCAGTTTTTTTTTCTTTCCTGGTCAAAGTTATGTGTGAATTGGATTCACATTCGCCCCCACATTCATTCTCTTGTCCCTTCCCGGTCACCAGGAACTGATAAAACCCCAAAAAACCCTGAAGCGTCCCCTACACCGCACCCGGGCTGACTGTAAGGTTGAGCAGGGGTTCGAAAAATTTACCGAATTTAAAAATACTTTCCACCGAACCAGACGCGCCCGTGAAAAAAAATATTCAGTGAAAGAAAATTTTCCCCAAATTTAACCTCCTACCTGGGTAAAAACGTGCCTCTCCTGCAGGTCGTCCCAGAGGCATTTTCCGTCATTCACCTGTCACAAAACTCATTCACACACCCCTGAACTGCCCCTTCCCTTAATAATCATGAAATTCTAACTTTTCTTGGCCAAATATTTTACTTTTAAACACTTTTCGATTTGATTTCCCAGAGTAATAACAGGGTGATGCTACAACTCCCCTAAACCGAGAGGTATTTTCCCTCTACCCGAAGCCGGGTTGACTGTAACTTGAAAAAAATATGTCCCTTGAAGCTTAAACGAACCAGACTGACCGTTAATAAATTTTAAATAAAGAGGTACCCAATCAACCTCCTACCTGGGTAACAACTCCCCAAAAACCGAGTAGGTATTTTCTTTCAATTTTCAAAACAAAGTTACAATTTTCACGCCACAATAATTCTTCCTCAATTTTCAAACTTTTTAATAATGTTAACTAACACTGCATACTGAACACTCCTCGTTAGCTTTAGGAGGTCTCCGTAGGTGGGTTCTGTAGTTGAGCGTGCGGGAAAAAAATTCCGATTTTTCTTTTTATCGATGCGCAAGTATCGCCGGTGTCCCGGCCGAGGTGCTGGATAGGGTAGCGTTGTACGGTTTTGATCCCCGGGTCGGATCCCTTAGGCGATGGGAAAACTGAGAAGGTAACCTTTTCTTGTTGGGAACTCTTCTAAAAATTTTGGGAGATAAGAGGTGTCCCCCCTTCCGGTTCCCCTTCTTAAAGGGTGGGGTCCACGAAATGCGTTCACAGCGGCGATGATTCCCTTTCTTAGCGCTTGGGTTTTTACGAAAACTCATGACGACGTTGGGGGAAAATGAAGAGATCCGGGATTTCCCCCTGACGAGGCTCCAGCCCCTTTCTTCGAAATGTTGGCGGTTTTTGTCGAGGTGTGGGGGGGCGGGGGCGGCTAGGCGGCGGCGTAGGGTAGGGGGCAGGCAGGGCGTGAAGGGGGGTCCTTCTTACACTCTTTTCCCACTGGTCATAGGGTTTCATGTGTGTGGGTGTTTGGTTTATGGGGAAAGATCTAATGAACCTACTATAATGATCGATACTGTATGAAAATTTACCGAAATTGGACTTATCTAGCTATTTTCCCAAGGTGAGATTCTGGTGCTGTTATTTGACAGGAAATAAAATTCCACCGCTTAAGTCACCAGTGTGATGCCAGGTTTTTCCTAATTTCTTGACAAATTTGTTGTTGAATGAAGATTTATTATAATAATCTCCACTGACGATAAATTCTTCTCGTTACAACTGAATTGGAATGAACTTAATTTAGTAGGAATTGCTGCCACCAGTCAAGCGGGTATTCCTATGGTCTACCCCTTGAACACGATTAATATATAAGGATTACGGTAGTCGTGGGGATACTATTAGTATACCGAGTAAGTCTGAAACTCTCTCGGAAACGTGGGAAGTATTTCCAAACAGAGAATAGTCACCTGGGGTTTTGCAAGAAAAAAGAATGCCTACTTTAACTCATTTGGTTTATTTAACAAGAAATTATTCCTGGTTGAAAACTTAGTACATGTTATGGTTTAATTTAGTGAGGAAAGCTTCTAAAGAGCATAACCTGCCTACTGGACTATATTCCTAGACCTACATCTACATACATACAAGATAAACACCTAAGATATACATGGAGAACATAGGGAAGGGAAATGTGAGAGTAATGAAAACTGTTTGCGAGTCGGACCATGTGGAAACACGTATTCCGCTTGATAATCTATCCGCGTACCTGTAGGAGACGGTGAAGAAACGAATCCCTTGTTAAACGGGGGGGGGGGGTAAGACATAACATTGGTTCATTATTCATATACAAAACACAGGTATTAGAGACAAAAAGATACCTACCAGGAAACAAACGGTGAAGTAGAAACGAAGATCCGCTGGCGGAACCCATTATCAGAGGACTTTGGACAGCTAAACGCGGGAATAACGAATGTTCAAATATCACCAGAGTCTTCATAACGAGGACCCAGAGTGTCGAATGTACTCTTATTAACTGGGAAAGCAGATATACATACGAATGGAGTAAACTATAACACAATTCTCTTAATTTGATGAAGGAAAATTTAATTCATAAATATAATCAACGGGGAGGTTTACTATCCAGAACGCCGTACGACACGCTTTTTTCACAGTGGCAGGGTATTGGAAGCGTGAGAGAATCTTGGCCGACTCTTAATTCAGCGAATGACTCTACTAATCTATGCATTAATATGCGAAACACAACTCTATTTTGTCTTTTTTTAAGGATTCGAATCTAAGAGTGTTATTCGATCTGCCAGGAGGGTAAGGGGGGAATAAGAAGTTTTGACTCTACAAGTTATTGGCAATCGCAAAATTAATGTCTCGCATATTATACCTCGTGGCTCTGGCGTTTGGGGGGGGGGGAGAAGGAGGATGGAGTGGGGGGGAGATAGGAATGCAAGAGAGAGAGAGAAAAGCATACGAATGAAAGATAAATAATACGAGAAATGAAATAATTTGAATGGCCTTATTCTAATAAATAACCTGTTCCCCTATATACTGGATTTAGGCAACACTTAGTCTAGACTAAACCTATGGTTATTGAAACCTTCTCTTTCCTTTCATAGACAAATAACTCTGAAATCGTGTGATGGAAATTTCCATCATTACTCATGGAATTTTCCGGCATTACAGTTGTAATGTAGGGGACCACGCATGATACAAGAGAAGGTAGTGTGGTGTATTAGGCATGTGGTGAAGGTATTAGCAGGTGTGCGGTTGGGGCCGCACACCTGCTAATTACCTCTAAAGGTCAGGCCGCACCATATGCTTAATTACCCTTCAGGTCACGCCTTGCTAGGGGTGACCTGACTGCGGTCCCAAGGATGGGGCCGCAAACCTGCTAATTACCCCTAAATGTAAGGCCGCGCCATATGCTTAATTACCCTTCAGGTCACGGCTTGCTAGGGTTGACCTCACTGTGGTCAACCAAATCCCCCTTTGTCCAGCCTGGGAGTGGTAGGGCGCGCATTTTGAACTTGATAATTTTACTGATCCCAGTTTGAATGTCATATCATTTGATTTTCAATCTCGTATATTGAAAATAGACCCTAATTTACACATCTCGTATCATCGGATTCTCGTATACCGAATGCTCGTTTTAAAAGGGACCTCCCTGTACCGTATTTTACGGCTTATAAGACGCACTTTTTTCCCAAAAAAATACCCTGAAAAACACTCATTCGTCTTCCAAGACTAATGTTGTAGGAGGTTAGTTAGGTAGCTATTCAATTCACGCTCTTCTATGATGTAACCTCAGTACATACCTATTAAGAGTATTTAGAATACCATAAGACATCATTCAATTACCCCAAACTGTCCTCACCCTGTGATGTTTACACGACACTCAGATACTGGCGGGAAGCCTTCCACCTCGGGAGATTGGGCCCAAAAGCAATTCGGGTTTATAAGGAACTTTGTTTGTTACATTAGATGAAAAATTTGTATACTTATGTACATGCAGCCACCACAAATACTACCCGCATACAGGAAAATTCAAGCAATACGTGGTGAGCCACAGGAGGCAGGCAACGTAGTGAGGCACGGGAGGGGCGTGAGAGGTGTTTTTCACTCTAGGACAAAAAAGCCAGACTCACTGATCGGCACATCAGGGAGGCACGCAGCTGCACACCGCCGCGGTAGGGTTTTTTTTAAATCCCGCGTCCGACCTGCATGCACATGCTCAGCCAGCCAACATGATGATTTACTTATACTATCGCATACAGCTAGAAAATAATAATGGCTGATGAGCAGTGCTGAATGAAGATAATGAATAGTGAGTGTGTTATTGTGTGAAAATGACTGTATATCGGACAACAGTTTTTTTTTCTTTTTTTATAAGAAATTTCTTTCCAAAATCAGGGTGCGTCTTCCAAGATGCAGTGTCTTATAAGCTGTAAAATACGGTAATTAATTATTATTATTTTTAAATAAATAAAATTCCAAAACTTTCGTTAGGAACGAATGTGATCATATAGAACGATTCCGCCATCAAAGTAGGGCAAATCCGAGGAGTTCTCATATAGAGTGCCGAAATATCATGCAGAACAAAGACTGTGTGTCCCTGGCATGGGGTGAGGAGGGGCACGGCGGCGGCGTGTGCGCCACGGAGGTGGGGTGACAGTGGCATGAGGTGAGGAACGGCGGTAGCGACCACGCAGTTCTTGTCCATTATTACCAAAAAAACCATTCATGTGAAAGATATATGTTGTGATCCATTCACAATATCGTCAGTTATCGTAATTTATTGATGGCTTTCATTCGAGGGTACACTTTCGTTGTGGGTTGCTTACAAGTTATCAGCTGTGATCGGGCGAGCCCCGACCGATGTAACGGCGGTAGCGACCTCGCAGTTCTCGTCCATTATTACCAAAAATAACATTTATGTGAAGGATATATGAGGCGCTAGCTAGAGTCATAAGGGCGAGCCCGCCAAATGATAGTTTTGAGATAATTGCTAGTTAAGTTGGGGGTGTAATTACTATAAAAAACATTATAAAAAACCAATGTACGTATTACACACCAAGATGATTGTCTAACCATCCCTAACACTTACCAAAAATAAAGAAAAAGGTTTTTTAATAAGGTTTTTTTTTATTCAGTACTATCATAGGGTACATTGTACATGTACAAATGTATTATTTTAGGGTCATAACAACACAATCAGATAAAAGGTAAGGTTAAAAACAAGTACCCCTGTTAATATTTTTCAGCTTGGATGACAATTACTATTTTTTTCTGTATTTTGTTTGGTTGGAATTTAAATTTTTTTTCTTCTGATTTTGGACTTACAGGGAGGTCCCGAAGATACAAGCAGTTGGGTTTTCCACCTGGCATACTCGTAAAGCGAAAACTCGTATAACGAAACACATAACTAATGGTAAAATATAGTTTGGTTCCAGGACCCCATCAATTAAAAAAAGAAAAAAAAAAGACATGTTTTCCAAGCTAAAATAAACTATAGCAAATACAACAAACACACAGCGTCTATATTACCCACACTGTACTACCTATTCTGTAGAAAAAGCATTCTGAAAGAGGAAATAGCACACAAAATAACATAACTGCACATTAATTAAACATAAAACATGCATAACAAGCAAAAAAGACGTTGTAATGTAGGGGACGCCGCCTGATACAAGAGAAGGTAGTGTAGCAGTCCCAAGGTTGGGGTCGCACACCTGGCTGACCCCTAAAGGTCAGGCCGCGCCATATGCTTAATTACCCTTCAGGTCACGCCTTGCTAGGGGTGACCTGACTGCGGTCCCAAGGTTGGGGCGGTACAACCTGCTAATTACCCCTAAATGCCAGGCCGCGCCATATGCTTAATTACCCTTCAGGCCACGGCTTGCTAGGGGTGACCTCACTGGGGTCAATCAAATTCCCCTTTGTCCAGCCTGGTAGTGGTAGGGCGTTGCATTTTGAACTCGATAATTTTACTGACCCCAGTTTGAATGTCATATCTTTGGGATTTTCGATCTCGTATATTGAAAATAGACCCTAATTTACACATCTCGTATCATCGGATTCTCGTATACCGAATGCTCGTATAACGGACCTCCCTGTATTTATGAATATAAAACTGAGGATTATTATAGATTATCTTTAATAACAAAGAGAACACTCATCAAACTTGATGGTGGTTTAATGTTTGAAGGGGTTGAGAGCAGTGGGTGGGTGAGTTTGGGTTAAAAAGTTAAGGAACCACCACATTCGTGTATGCTTCACCCAGAGACCTTTTATCTTTCTCTCACTACTAACCCACTTATCCTTATGAATTTGCCTTTTCCTCATAACCTTTTGACGTTCATCCAATCCTCGCTACCAGCAAAACTCATGTTGGCACTGAATAACATACAAAATAGGCGAAAACTAAATGCTAGCAATCCTTAGCATGTGCAAACTCGGGAAAGACTGGACACACGTGAGTTGCTGCGTGGCCTTGGTGGGGTGCTATGATTGGCTGGGTGATGGGCGTTTAGGTATCCCGCGGTCTCATTGGACGACACGGTCGCCCTTGTCTCTCAGAGTACGACAATGCATCCGAAAATTGGCTATAAATAGAGTGACTTTAGCCTCTCGGTGGTGGGGTTAGATGATAAGATATTGCTTTGACTCCTATCCCAGAACACAGAGAAGGGTTTCGTGTATAGTGGCCTGTTGGAACCTGAAAGTGGCCAAAATGGCGGCTCGCCCTTATGACTCTAGACGCCTCATTTGTTGTGATCCATTCACGATATTGTCAGTTATCATAATTTATTGATGGCTTTCATTCGAAGGTACATTTTCGTTGTTACGAGTTTGTTACAAGTTATCAGCTGTGAGCGTGCGAGCTCCCCCCGATGTGACGATGAGTGACCTCCAAGATGCCTCGGAACCCTCGCCCCCTGTAGATAATCCCTATTAGATTTAAGGTAAGCAAAAATATGCCTATTTCATCATTGCTATGCAAAAATTATCATTTATATATTTTTTGATATGCATGGGTGTGAATGAGTATAAATGTACGGGTATGCACGGGAGGACCCGATTGACCAATATAAATTTTTCCCATAGGTTATGTGTTTCACATAGAGTGAATTCACATAAAATGACCTCGTTTATCAACTAAGTTCTCGTTTTATGTGGGACCCTAGTGTACTTGTATATACAAATGCATGTACAGTCGACCCTCAATTTAACGGACTAATAGTGGGGAGAAGTTGTCCGTTAAATCCGATTGTCCGTTACTGCGAGGGTATTTTCCAAGGGTGTGAAAATATAGGAAAAACACATGTTGGGAGGTAAACAGTGACTGGCTCTACATGCTGGATTTGGCAAGCTCCTCCACTCTGTGGAGGAGCAGAAATGAGAAATAATCACAAACACAACCAGACCGTGTAGCTATGTTGGGAGGTAAATAGTGACTGGCACTAAATGCTGGATTTGGCAGGCTCGCCTACGACTGCTCGGGACTGGTATTAGGAGAGTTAGTAAGTCTAGGCTCGCTCATTTTGCTTGGTATGCTATGAAATATCATCATTCTAGGTGAATGTAGACATATAATCACATTTTAATGGCTATTATTCATATATATATATAAGTAAAGATGAAAATACAAGCAAAGCGCTCATCCACGCCTGGCAGCGCGGCCGCGGCAGCAGCAGTGTTGTCGTTAGACATGTAAGGCTACACTCTGAGGAACTTTCATGTGTTGTCGAAAATGTATTACTCCTTTCCTATCCTTACTTGCATCAACATTGAATGTCACAGCATATTCTCTGAGTTTGTCCTTAGACTTGCGAATATCACTCACTGTTTGTTTCTTTACAGTTCATACTCGTCACACACCCGGGCGACACAGAAACATGATTCCACCTTCTTAATACGTTCTAGTTTCTCTGAAATACTTAGATTCACGCGCTTTCTTTTACCACTTCCCTTCGCTATTGATGCCATAATAACTTCACTGCACTGAACAAGTCTAAATAAGCATAAAAACAAAAAAAACAGGTGAACACAGCTTAAACTGAGCTTATAAACATGCGCTCTGACTGTCATAAACATGTACCGACTGGCGGACACTTAAAGGCGCTGTCACACTAGCACATTCCATCGATGTCAGAGGACGAGTCTGACAAGTTCCGACGAGCCAACCATGAACGCAATCTATGCACGTTTTTAGCTCGTTATGCTTGTCTACGATTGACAATATACATGAGTAAGTGTATAGCAGCGATAGCCTGCCTGGGTGTCGGAGCCATGTTTGTTTACCATCGACGAAAACACCAGGCGAACAGCTGTGTATTTACCTAGTTGTAACATACAGGAAAAGAGCTATGCTCGTACTGTTGTGTGTGTGACGCTGTGCAGTCTCCCGAGGTAGAAGCTTCGGCTAAACACTAGAGGAGAGGAGAGGAGAGGAGAGGAGAGGGAGAGGAGAGGAGAGGAGAGGAGGAGAGAGGAAGAGGAGAGGAGGAGGAGGAGGAGGAGGAGGAGGAGGAGGAGGAGGAGAGGACCTACGAAGCGAAACTTAAGAGAAAGAGGTCACAAGAAGAAGAAGAAATCAATAAATTGTAATACGTACTAATATTCACTATTTTAAACTACATACACACTTACAACTAAATCACTAGCAACACAGCCTCCTACCTTACACATCTTTATATCTGATACATTAAAACTCCTTAAAACCAAGCATTCCAAAATAAAAGAAAAAAATTATGTTGAGTTGACGATTTTGAGCGGTGATAAGCGGTCTGATATGCCGTTCTTGCCCGCAAATTTGTCTCGCGAATGGAGTCCGTTAAATCCGAAGTCCGTTAAATCGAGGTCAGTTAATCGAAGGTCGACTGTACAGTAAAACCCTTATAACTCGGCACGATAGGGGCTTTGGCCCTTGCCGAGTTATTCAATGTGCCGAGATATGCAATGTCCTCTGGTATGGGTAAAAAAAAAAAAAAAAAAAAAAAAAAAAAAAAAATACAGTACAGTGGTACCTTGACTTACGAGTTTAATTCATTCCTTGATCGAGCTCGTAACTCAATTTGCTCGTATATCAAATCAATTTTCCCCATTGAAATTAATTGAAATACCATTAATCCGTTCCAGCCCCAAAAAACCACCCCAATTTTTTTACTGTACCTATATGACTGGACTCCACTCACCCTCTGCCATTGCATTCGCCACTGTTGCACTCTGTGTACAGCTGTTGAAACAGCATCAGCTGTTGGAAACAGCTGTGGGTGGAACTGCCGCTAAACGTACTGCACTCACCCTCCGCCATTTGCATAGCACAACACAACAGAAATGCTTCCACAGTGAGGTAACCACGTGAAGTGAACGAGTGAGACGCGGGATGCTGGGCGGATGTTGTGGCGTTTGCTGCGCCAACTAGCGGCGGCGTATCTGAAGCTCGCTCGTAACAAAAAAAAAAAAAAAAAAAAAAAAATCGCTCATATAACTCTGATATGGCTCGCAATTCAAAGCAAAAAATTGACTCGAACTACTGCTCGTAACTCGGAAAACTCGTAAGTTGGGGCACTCGTAAGTCAAGATACCACTGTACTGTAAAAGCATAAAAACTACCACTTACCAGTGAACGGTAGAATGTTGTGGATTGATATCAAACTCAGCACAAATAGCACGCATAGACGCACCTGCATCCATCCTTGCCAGCACTTTCACCTTTTCCTGCAGGCTCAGGCTCTCATTTCATTCCCTTCCTGCTGGAGACACCCTTGCGTGATGGAGCTGACATCTTGATATACAGTACTGTATGATGTAATCCCAAAACACGTAAAATAGTGGCAAAGTAAAGCAAAGGTCGGGTACCAGCGCGTAGGCTGAGCCGTGTTTTTGTCGTGCAAGCACCGTCTTGGATTACGAATCCCAATCCAATAACACTTGCTGAAATGTGTGTTATACTACTTTGTGATATTGATTGCAATGTTTTGCATTGATTATTATTTCGGCTCCTACCAAGCTTGTTGTGTTTTGAAGCAGAAACCAATCCTTTTTCAATTTCGACAAAAACGGAATTCGTATCCAAGACGGTGCTTGGACGACATAAACACGGCTCAGCAGCTGACAGCCTACAAGCTGGTTCCCGACCTTTGCTTTACTTTGCTACCTATTTTACGTGTTTGGGATTACATCATACAGTACTGTATTTCATTCAAGATGTCAGCTCCATCTTGACACCAAGGGTGTCTCCAGTAGGAAGCGAATGAATTGAAGAGCTTGAGCTGCAGGAAAGGGTCAAAAGGACAAAACACGACTTTATGCGACTGAGGATATGCCGAGTAAGCAAAGAGCTGCAGTTATAACATCAATATGCCGAGATACATTATTTTTTGCCGACTTTCTGTTTACATTTCACACAAAAGGTTGTGAGGGCATGATATGCCGAGTGAAAACCAAGAGATGCAAGTTTGGGGTGAGGCGGTAGCAGAGTGGTTAGCGTCATCGAGTGGCGTTCTCGAAGACCCGAGTTCGATCCCAAGTGAGACCCATAAATCCACTTGAAATCTTTCTGCATCTTCAAGTGGCCTAAGAACACCACGTGCCCTGTCCAATTAACTCTACCTTCGACTGCGAGTGCATGGAGGACACAGGGGGGCGGCATGAGCCTCTAATTACAGGCGTCACTATAAGAATCCTGCCTGTGCCACCATGGCGAGGGCCAACCATCACAGCCCTCGAGGGAGCCTCCAGGGCCTACCATCCCACCCCTGGAGCTCACTGCCTACACGTGCTATTAGTCCGGGGCCAAGGGCTGAAAAAAATAATTTTGTGGTACCCATGCGGTAACAGCTTCATAATATACCATCTAAAAAAAAATTTTGTCTACTTTTCAAATCTGGCAATGAAAATTTCGAAATCGTGTAGCTTCATGGTAATTTTTTGGTTACCATGACAACCACATTACATATTTCAGACCAACATGTGTTTTGAGGTACATGGTGATGTAGAAAAGAGTAATAACAAGGGAGTGGTGATATGAGAGATAGGAAGAGAGTTGGCCGTGGCACTACATGTGTAAGCAGGTACCCTCAATAGAGGCAATGTCCGACTGCAATGGCTTGATGGACAAAAGTTTTAAAACTTATGAAACTACAAGAGAGCAGTAGGCCTACACATTGTAGTTCCGTTATACTGTTCAGGGAGGTCCTGAAGATACGAGCAGTTAGGTTCCACCTGGCATGCTCGTAAAGGGAAATCTCATATAGCGAAATACATAACTAAGGATAAAATATAAGTTTGGTTCCAAGACCCTATCATAGATATGTTTTTCAAGCTAGAATAAACTATACTAAACACAACAAACACACAGGATCTATACAATGTGTAACACTAGTTTTTGCAAATATTGCTTGAGGTGAAACAACGTGTTATTCTTCGTAGAAAATTTTCTATACACATATGCATTTTGAGGTTTCCTTTAGACATGACATGAATTGAGAATCACGGCGGGCAGCATTGTCATAGTGTGGGAGGCGGGGTATGGAGGCCTGTGTTGTGCAGTCGCATACCATAAATGGCGGCGTACAAGTTGACTTTGAGCCTGAAAAAATCTCTCCAAAACTAGGGGTCGACTTATACGGCTAGGATGAAATGTGAACCTTTACCACCAAGTGGCAAACAAGTGGATCAGCACCACTAACAATCGCTGTACACCACTTACCGAAACTCCAGCAGGTTACCACAAATATTTCCAACTAAAACTTGTGTTCGGTGAACTTACTTAACATATTTAACATGCATATTAATATGTAAATAATAAAATAATAAAAATTCATTTTATATCAACACAAAACCATAGGCTGTTTCCAACAGCTGATTGTAAACACTGACCGGAACGCCACTGAACCCAAGCGGCAACCGGAGAAGACGTTTTGCGGCAGTTCCACCCACAGTGTTGTCAGGTTAGCGTGTGGATAACGTGTGGGTATTGAATGGATGCCGCCAAGAGCATGAAGCCTTCAGTGGTTTAGTAAGCCTTGTTGGCCTGTTCAGTGTATAAGGGTCATTAAGCTGAGTGTCAGCAGTGTATTTTTGGGGCCAACTTATATGGTAAGTATTGGCCTAACCCGTAATCTTGAGCTAATAATCTTGAGGTCGACTTGCACGCCTGGTCGACTTGTACGCCAAAATTTACGGTATGCCTTTCGGTGAATTATGATGATTCTATTTTTTATATAATTTTTTTTATAAGTTATGAAACATAACATACTTATAATGCACGGTACTAAGGGACATGTAGTTTACTGTAAGCATACATGAGGGCGTATGGCTGTAATTGCAATACTGAAAGGCTATGTGGCATCTGTCGGAGCGGGTAAGGGGGGGGATGGGGCCTCAGCTGGGGCTAATTCATCTCCCTTCCCCTTTCACCCACCAGTGCAGAAACTCGTTTTACCCCTGTATTACCGACAGTGTACTACCTTTAGTAAAAAGAAAACTGAAAAAAGATGTCCAGCCTTTTTCTCCTCTTTTTTGATTTTCTCCTTTTAAAAAAAATTTTTTTTCCCAGTCCTTGCTCCCCACGTGTGACACTTAACGTTTCAAACTTTTGGGTGTTATTGGTACTAAAAACTGCTTAGCACTCCCATCCCCCTCCACTTAAAGACCTGAAGTTTGGAAGGCATATTAAATACAGTAAGCACTACGTAAAGACAAAAAGGCACTCACCCGTTTGAATGTCGTTCGCGGGGTTTTCCGTCTCGTAAAATTTAAAATAGACCCTAATTTTTCTAGTGTTCATTGGGTTTCTCGATAACTAATGCCCTGAACGGGACCCTTCCGTATCGTACAATATCTGCATCCCATTTCTTTTCTATTAAAAAAAGTTCTATCTTCTTTTAAATTTCCCTATCAATTTCTACCACCCTATTTTTTAACCAAATTTTTCCCAAAGTATACATTTTTTTTTCACATTTTTTTTTCGGTGAGGCGCTTTTCGCCTCACCGAACACTACTACAGACAGATAGATCAATTCAGTGAGGGGTTAGGGGGTACATTTTTTCCGGAAAAAACGCACATCTCGGTTCTATTCTGCTACGAAAATCAATGCTACCGTTGGAAAAATTTAAAAAAATAATAAACCCTTTTGGAATGTTTTTTTTTTTTTCAAAATTCCCCCCCCTTTTCACAAACGCCAAAACTGCAAATTTTCAAAAAAAATGTTTTCCTCTCTTCTCTCTTTTCCCCCTCTTCTCCCTCTTTTCTCTTCCTCCTCCCTTCTCTTTTTCTCTCTCTTCTTTTCTCCTCTCTGTCTCTCTCTCTCTCTCTCCTCTCTCTCTCTCTTTTTCCTCTCTCCCCCTTCTCTCTTCCCCTCTCTCCTTCCTCTCTCTCTCTCTCTTCTCTTCCTCTCTCCTCTCTCTCCCCTTTTTCTCTCTCTCTCTCCTTTTCTCTCTCTCTCCTCCTCTCTCCCCTTTCTCTCCTCCTCTCTCTCTCTCTCTCTCTCTCTCTCTCTCTCTGCAAAAAAAGCTCTTTGCAAAAGCCTGCAAAGAAAAATATCTCCTTCTAGAATATATAATAAAAAAATCATTTACAGAAGGATGCTTTCCCAAAATTCTGAAGACTGCAAAGGGAGTTCCAGTTTTTAAAAAAAGGGGTAGTTCAATTTTTTTCAAAATTTTAACCTATTTTAGTTTTTTCCCCCCATAAGTAAGTCTTTGAAAAGATTTGCAAAAATTAATGAATTTTTTAAAAAGAAAACTTTCTTTTTAAAAGATAAACAATATGGGTTTTGACCTAAATATTCGATAGAACTCGCAGTCACCACCTTTTTCCAAAACAAAATAAAGAAAAATTGCAATTAATAGGTTTTTTAAAATTTTTTTAAATCCCAAAATTAAAAACTAAATTTTTTTGGTATTC
>JACEEZ010026414.1:7500-20000 GCA_016584305.1 Chionoecetes opilio
ACGGACATTTCACCGAAAGCCATTTGACCGAACAAGCATTTCACCGATGGACATTTCACCGAACTGACTATTGACAGAACAGACATTTGACCGAACGGATATTTGTCCGCATAAGCTTTTTTTTTTTTTTTTTTTTTTTTTTTTTTATACATTATGTGCCTATAGCGCCTGTAGGCAGTGGTGACCCAAGGCTCGGATGGTAGGCTCTGGAGGTTCACTTGAGGGCTGCTGTGATGGTTGGCCCTCGCCCGTGGTGGGGCAGGCAGGATTCTTATAGTGACGCCTGTGATTAGAGGTTCATGCCGCCCCCCTGTGTCCTCCGATGTACTCGCAATCGAAGATAGAGTTGATGGGCAGGGCATGTGGGTGTTCTTAGGCCACTCGACGGTGCAGAAAGGTTTTGGATTTCTTGGGGGATCGAACTCCAGTCACCGAGAACGCCAGTCAGAGACGTTAACCACTCCGCTACCGCCTCCCCATCCGAGGCGGTGGCCTCGAATTGACCGAGCTGGATTTCAGCTGAGACGTAAACGACCGAAGAAAGAATTTTAACAGAACGGATATTTGGTCGAATGAATATGAGGCCTTTTTAATTTTGTTTTGATTTTCTTTTCTTATTTTCAATGGTTTGTTATTTATATCTCCTTTTTTTTATTGCTTCATTAATGATGAATATTATAAAGTTGCATCACACAACCAATGGTCTTTGAAAGCAAGAAGCTGTAAGTTTCGTGGCGTCGACAGAATTAGCAGGTTGTCATTTTCATAAACGATAAAGTCTTACTGTTTTCCGGAAGTCGCCAGTTAAAACGTCTCCGTCTGGTGTTGTGCGTTGTCTGCTCACCATTCGTGGTTGTGTTTCTTTTTTAAGAAGAACATCAGCAACATGGGTACTCACTGGTGCAGTTTTGTATAGTAGTAGATGTTACTTCCTCTGACTGTCTGGCTCTTTTTTTATTTTCAAGGCGTCTAAGATAGCTGGCTAACGTTAGGTTGGTTTGGTGTGTGGCTAAACAGTTCAAACAAGCAACCGATCATTAATTAAAGTGAAATTTGGGAAATTAAAACTAATTGTTTCCGAATACTGCAGACTTTTCTTTGCCCTTTTTGGCCTAGATCCTCGGAAGGCTTACGGTCCTGACGGAGTCCCTCCTATTGTTCTCAAAAACTGTGCTTCTGTGCTTGCACCCTGCCTGGTCAAACTTTTCCGTCTTTGTCTATCTACTTCCACCTTTCCTTCTTGCTGGCAGTTTTCTCACATCCAACCTGTTCCTAAGAAGGGTGACCGTTATAATCCTTCAAACTACCGTCCTATAGCTTTGACTTCCTGCCTTTCTAAAGTTTTTGAATCTATACTTAATAAGAAGATTCTCAAGCATCTATTTGCTCACAATCATATATCTGATCGTCAGTACGGTTTCCGTAAAGGGCGATCTACTGACGATCTTCTAGCTTTCCTAACTGAATCTTGGTCATCCTCCTTTAGGGGTTTCGGTGAAACCTTTGCTGTTGCCCTTGACATTTCAAAAGATTTTGATAGAGTCTGGCAGAAATCTTTAATAGCCAAACTACCCTCATTCGGTTTCTATCCTTCTCTCTATCTTAAGTTTCCTTTCAAACCATTCTATTGCAGCTACTGTAGACGGACATTGTTCTTCTCCTAAATATATCAATTGTGGCCCCAGGGCCCTGTCTTATCACCCACTCTCTTTCTATTATTCATTAATGATCTTCTATGTCTAACTCAAAGCCCTATCCACTCCTACGCTGATGATTATACCCTGCATTTTTCAACGTCGTTTATTAGACGTCCAACTCAAAAGGAACTAAGTGATTCACGGAGAGATGCCACCGAGCACCTAACTTCTGATCTTTCTATAATTTCTGATTGGGGCAAAGCAAACCTTGTTTTGTTCAATGCCTTTCAATGCAATCAAAAGCCAAATTTCTTCACCTATCTACTCGACAAAACCTACCAAATAACTATCCCCTCTTCTTTAATGACACTCAACTATCTCCTTCTTCTACAATGAACATTCTAGGACTATCCTTTACTAAAAATCTGAACTAGAAATCTCACATCTCTTCTCTTGCTAAAACAGCTTCTAAGAAGTTAGGTGTCCTGTGGCGTCTGCGTCCTTTTTTTTCTCCCTTCCAATTGTTTGCTCTCTACAGGGGCCTTATCCGCCCATGTATGGAGTATATCTCACATGTTTGGGGAGGATCCACTCATACAGCTCTCCTAAACAGGGTTGAGTCAAAAGCTTTTCGTCTCATCAACTCCCCTTCTCTGACTGACTGCCTTCAATCTTTAAATCACCGCCGGAATGTTGCTTCTCTTGCTCTCTTCTACCATTATTTTCATGCTTACTGCTCTTCTGAACTTGCTAACTGCATGCCTCCCCCCTCCCGCGGCCTCGCTGCACAAGACATTCTACTCATTCTCATCCCTATTCTGTCCATCTTTCTGATGCAAGAGTTAATCAGTATCTTTACTCCTACATCCTTTTCACTGGTAAACTCTTGAACTCTCTTTCTGTTTCTATTTTTTCACTTTTCTACGACTTAAATCTTTTCAAGAGAAGAGAAACAAGATACCTCTTGAACTAAATTGTCACACCCCTCTTTTTGTTCTCTCTCCTATTGTCTTCTATATAGGGACTGGAGACTAAGCGGGCTTTGTGTTATCTATTTTTGTTGTGCCCTTAGCCAGTCCTTTGTGATAAAAAAAAAAAAAAAAGACTATTCCAAAGTATTATGAGTAAGTTAACGAGTGTGACATATTATCAAAAGTGATTTTGATAAAGCTCCCTGCATGTATATTTTGTGTATTTATTAAAGGGAGCAACAACTTTGCCAGTTGTTTGTTCGGTCGTTTACATCTCAGTTAGATTTTAGTTCGGTCAAATGTCCATTCGAATAAATTTCCGTTCGGTCAAATGTTCTTCGGTGAAATGTCCGTCGGTCATCTGTCCGGGCACGAAATAAATGCAGTAATAATAACAATAAAAACTGCAGTAATGATTATTACAATTCTGCTACGCAATTTTCTACTAAACTTTTGTACCTGTAGCTTTTGGGTCAAAGAGCTAGTATTGACTTGTTAAGTGAAGAAGTTGCGAAACTTTATGGTGAGAATAAACCTACCGGTACTGACGATAGCACTGAAAAAACAGGGAGGTGTTGAGTCTAAATTTGAGGAAAGTAGTGATAGCCCTCGTGTAATGTGAAGCGGCACGGAACACTTCAGGCTTCCACCCGCTTCTCTTAACCCTTCATTACCTCAGCTTACACTGACAAGCATGACCACTTCCGCCGGAGCATGTATTAGTAGTTCACTGTCCTCGCAACCTCAACCTTCTGCACAGGCGGCTGGATCAATTAAGTTATTACCTACAATCGCTAATGTTAGGCCTTTTTTGGGTGTTGATGTAGTAGTCCTTATTGGTGGATGATGGAAGGGACGTGTAGAGATCAGCTGCCTTCCCCGTAAGGAGGCAACCCAGACGAACCGCCAAGGTATCTTTCGGTAGAACCAGCATCTCGGCCACTCGGCTCTAACCTTGTTTAGTAGGTGGCTATGTCCTCTTTATCCTTGTAGTATGGTAGACTAGGCCTGGATACAGGATCAGATGGTAAGTGGAGTGATGGCCTACTTTGAGCTGCAATTTCTGCCAGTTTAACTTCTTTCTCCCTCTCAGCTTGTCTCTCTGCAGCTTCTCTCATATACACATAAATTTATACACAGTTTAAACACATAAAATAACAATCAAATAACCAATAACCACATACCCAACAGAAACTTAGAAGAAAAATTTACTGAAAAAATAGAGACAGACAATACATCAAGTGAAATACTTTCAAATCAAAAGCTCTCAAGCATTGCTCCGGGGCTTCATGTAACAATGGCGAGCAACAGCGACTTACAATCAATTAACGCCTACAATTTCAAGGAGTATAATAGGTAATTGATAGTCATATAATGGCTAGGTCGTCAAATATGTCAGGGATGATGTAGTTATCAATTAATATTATCAATATTCAGGATGATGGGTAAGTAAAGTCAAGGGGTATGATTACCCCGATTATATTTCCACAACAAACAATAGCAATAACTGGCTAGCAGCCAAATAACATGAACCAAACAACTAATTGCTCGGAAACTTACATTAGTGATATCAAAGCAGGGATATGTCAGCCAATTAACAATGTACCGCAGCTTGTAGGAGAATAAATACAGCAGAGATCTTCAGAAATGTAGTTAACACCTCCGGCTGCGGGGAGAGTTGAATGGTGTCAGGTCAGTGAAGGGCAGCCTGGATGCGTACCCAATTCTCCAGTGAGCGCCTTCAGGGGATGAAAACAGCAGCTTGTGGTGAGTGGTGTTGTCGGGTTGGAGAGCTGTAGCTGTCTGCCTGTTTAGTGTAGAGCCGGCTATGGAGTCACCTGAACTAGACTACCCCCCTACCCCTGGACACGGGGGTTGGAGTGTTGACGTGGCAGTAGCCAACAAGCACTTGAGAGGCGAACCATCGCCGATCGGTAAAAGTGGTAAGCCCCTCTTCAGGCAGGAGGAAACAAGGCAGGTGTAGTTCCTCGCAACCAGATCCTAGTCAATCCAGCAGACATCCCGAAGACAGCTATCATTACCCCGTTTGGCTTGTTTGAATACATCCGGACGCCATTTGGATTACGGAACGCCGCCCAGACATTCCAGCATTTCATGGACGAGGTCCTGCTAGGTCAACCCTTCTGCTTCGCATACATTAACGACCTCCTCATCGCCAGTACCGACGCTGAGACACACCGACAGCATCTCCAGCAAATATTCACTCATCTTCAGGACTACGAGATCCAGATCAATATCGACAAGTCAGGGTTTGGTGTCCCTTCAGTCGACTTCCTTGGCCACACCGTCTCCTTAGCACGCATCACTCCACTCCAGTCCAAGTGTAAGTCCATCCAACAGTTCCCGAAGCCGTCAACCCAGTGCCAGTTAAAGGAATTCCTGGGGATGCTCAATAATTACAACCGCTTCATCCCAAACTGCTCACTTCTTCTCCAGCAAATTTACGCCATGCTCAAACCCTGCAAGAAAGGCCAGTCAATCACCCACGCCTGAACCCGAGAAGCTGACGACACCTTCATTGCTGCTATGAAGGCCCTCAGTGTAGTTTCCTTGCTCAGTTTCCCCTCTCCAGACGCCGACACTTCCATCTTAACAGATGCGTCAAGCAACGATGTTGGTGCTGTCCTGCAACAATACGTCAATGGAGGCTAGAAACCGATCGTTTTCTTTTCCAAAAAGTTCAGGAACGCCGAAACGAAGTATAGTGCTTTCGAAAGAGAACTTCTTGCTATCTACAAGGCGATCAAGAGATTCTGGTAATTCATCGAAGATAGCCGATCCATGTCTACACCTACCACAAGCCTCTTACCACTACATACGTCAACAACAAGACTACCTACACTCCGCGACAACTGAGTCACATTGACTATATCTCACAATTCACCACTGACATTCGCTACGTCAATGGTACCGATAAGCTCCAGCTGATGCACTGTCACGTAACATCTCAGCTATGTCTTCTCTCATCGACTATGCCGCTATTGCTGCCGACCAAGCCACCGATGCTGAGCTGCGGCAACTCCAGGAAAATGCAGCTATGAAGATGAAGAGGATCCAACTTCCAGGAATTCAAGAGCACCTCTACGCTGATGTCTCTACTGACACCGCCCAGTTGTACCTTTCAAAGAAGCATCGATACCCGTTCATCCGTCAGTTGCACGAATTATCTTACCCTTGCATCTGAGCGTCGCAACACAGGATGGCTTCTAGATTCATCTGGTCTGGTATCAACAAAGAAGTCAGGCACTGGACTCGCACCTGCATCAAGTGCCAAGCTTCAAAGGTAACACGTCACACACACTCTCCTGCAGCAACATTCAAGCCAGTCTCTTCTAGATTCGACAAAGTCCACGTCGACATCGTTGGCCCGCTGCCTTACTCGAACGGCTACCGCTACATCCTCACCTGCGCCGACCGATTCACTCGTTGGCCTGAAACTGCACCTCTTATGGACATCACAAGGGACTCCGTCGCCCGTGCTTTCATCAGTACATGGGTCTCCAGATTCGGTGTCCCTCTCAGCCTCACATCGAACCGTAGAAGCCAGTTCGAGTCTAGTCTGTGGGATAAGGTCATAACTCGGCTCGGCATTCGACGCTAAAAGACTGCCAGCTATCACCCACAAGCCAATAGCCTCATTGAGAGCTTCCACCGTCAACTCAAGTCTTCTCTGGCAGCCTCAGCCTAACAACGTGAAGACTGGACTATAACTCTACTCCTTGTCCTCGGCATACGAACGTCATTTAAGGAAGAATAAGGCACTTCTCTGCCACTTCTCTGCTACTGAACTCGTCTACGAAACCACAGTCAGGCTACCAGGTGAACTCCTCTATAGTACACCTGATTCTAGGCCCTGCAGTATCAAGGACTTTGCCAGCAGCTCAATGACTCCATGCAGAACCTTCAGCCTGTGCAGCCTCCCACCTCACCCTCCATGACCTTTGTCAGCCAGGACCTGAACAGCTGCACTCACGTCTTCGTCAGGGTAGACGCAGTCAAGAAGCCCTTTTAACAACCGTACGAGGGCCCCTTTGAAGGACGAGAAAGAACATCAGTATCAAACACAACGGGGCTTCCGACGTTATCGCCATCGACCACATGAAATCTGCGTACCTGCTCCACTCCACTACAACCGCACCTGATACGAGATCACGAAATACTTCATGTATGGCGCCGTGTCATCCCAAGGAAACTGTTTCGTCCCTCTTACCTCGTAACTAGGAAAGGGGTACTGTAGCCACACAATATAACTCAGTCTACCTACTTTCTGTTTTCCTTTCCTTTCCTTTCCTTAAGCCCCCTTCACACATACCATAATGGAACCACGATCGCACCAACAGTGCAATGCGCAGCGCCGTCATGGTCCTGGTTATGGGTCCATCGTGACCGATCGTGACGCACTCGGCCGAGGCCACGAAAGATACTGCATGCACTAAAAAACCGGGAAGCTCCCCCATTTTTGTACCCAACGCAGCGCTATCGTAAGTCTATCGTGACTCTATCGTTATCTATGTAGCAGCTTCGTGACACTATCGTGATCGTCGTATGTCTATCGTGACGATAAAAAACCGTTACGCGTGCCCTTATCCCTAACTTTCCCCCTTTTTTGCATCCTCTTCCGCCTTCCCCCCCTTTCTCATTCACCTCCACCCACCCCCAACTACCTACTCCCTACTCCCATCACCACGTGGTGACACCACCCACCCCCGTTTTAACCACTCACATCCCCACCACCACCAACAACGCCTTCTCCATCACCCTCCCCCGATTCCCCCCCAACACCAACACCCCCTTCTGTATTACAACCCCCCCGTTCCCCCCTGCTCCATCACCTGCACCCACCCCCGTTTCTCCCACCTTCATCTCTACCCCCTTCCTTCTCCATCACCAACACTCACCTCCGTGTGGGGCATGTTGCTAGCTCTTGACGCTATCGTGATACATACATGGCACCGTCATGGCACTGTCGTGGTTATCCATGGAGGTTCTATAAGGGGAGAGGCCCTGCCAGCCCCACGCTTCACCAGAAAGTGAGGTCAGCCTGTCGGGCTGATGCCCCGCAAGAGTTGGTAGTTCCATGGAGGGTATTACGCACATGTATTATTATATTACAACTTTTATTTAAGACATAAATATAATATACATAAAAAAGTGAAATATAAGTACAAACATTATAATACTTAAATGACTATATGTACATGGAGAGATGGAGGGAGAGAGTGTGTGTATGCTACTGGCCAGTGAAGTGAACTAGTTTTGTGTATATTTGGTGACTCCTAACTCTAACTCTGTCCTGCAACTTGCCAGTGATCTGCTTCCCAGTATAGTGACACCTCACCTGCAAATATTTTTCGGCAACTGCCTTAGTTAGTAAGTGTAAGTGATTTACATGGGGCTCTGTGTCAAACATATGATCACTAAGATTAAGGAATATGCTTATACTGACGTAAGTCTGCAAGACTGCACTTACCACCTTATGGAAATTCACTCTCCCCAGTGTAAAATGTGGAGCTTTAGTGCTGGCAATGATTTTTCGAACAAGTTTTTCACTTGTTATACAAATGACTATTACGTCGTCTGTCGGATATATTTATCTCCCTTTGGTTTTAAGGTTGATAAGGGAGTGGATGGAGGAGGCAGTGGCGTCTCTCACGGTCAAAGCGTCAATACAGGCCTCGCAATGCAAAGATTTGCCAAGACTGTGCACCACGAAGCCGGCAATGTAGGCAACAATGTTGTTGGAGCACTTAGATAGGTGTGAAGTAGTGGGAATAAAAAACATAATAATTTTCCTCTATATTATCTGATTTAGTGGTTTCATCTTTATCTCTGCTTTTAACAAGAGAAGTGTTTATGATCGTTACTGAATGTTGAGTCACTGCATCATTACATTGGCTAGGTACAGTCAGTATTGGTACAGTTACCAGGGGGAGGCAGTTACCACTCGAAATATCTAGCATATCATTCAGTACAAGCATCTTATTATAGGCAGCAGAAAACTCTCTGACTGTGGGATTATTATTGCATCCTCCCATATGCCCTACTTTCCCAAAAAACTGTTATATATGATCTTGACTTAATATACACGTCAATAAAAATTTAAGTGTTGAATGTTGAACATGCAATTAAGTTTTCATGTAGGATCTGAAAACTCCGTATACAAAAAAAGAAATCCAAGAAAGCCTGTTTTACGATTTGACTTCAGAACCTCCAATCCATTAGAAAATTTAAGTGATCTAATATAAGTTTCTGCTTTCACCAAAATTTATTTCACATTATTTGAATTTTCCTTATGAATTGGAGACTTGTTTGTACCCACTTGCATTTAAATTCCTGGAATTATTATGTCAAAAACAGTGTTGAATATAATAATGAAATTGATAGTAGCTTCACAATCATCATAATTAGTAATTTATTCCTGCAGACAAAAGCTCAATGAATTTGCAACTGATTCACTGAGTAATTGTGCTGCTAATTTAACATTCATTATGTGTCTTCTCCACGCAACATATGCAGCTCTCAGTGTATTCCCTAAATGAAGTTGTTCGTGGTCTTGAAGTTCATGCAACCTTTCAATAAAGTCCCACTTCACAAAATTTCCACTTGCATCGACCAATAACTTTTTATCACCAAAACAGTTCCTCACAAGTTTTTAACATGTGACAAGGATCGAGAAGCACACACTCTGGTTGCTCTGTCACTGGGTGTTTAAAATCTGATTCAATAGTGTCAAATGCAAAATTACACCCAAGATTATTTATCATGGCTATCTATATTGGTTGCTGCGCCGTCACAAGTTAAAGAAATAACTGTGACGCTATAATGTAACTATAACTTATTGAATCTTGATGTGCAACCATATGCAGCGCAGAAAGGGTGCCCACCGGGCACCTTTCTCCTAGCCTTTTTCCTAGCCTTTTCTCCTATCCTCGCCTGCGGCCCCCATTGGGCCTGCGGCCCAATGGGGGCCTGCGACCATGTTGTGTTATGTTGATACCTCTTAGCATTACCCAGTCAGAGGGACGGGGACTCGGGTATCGTTCTGGCCATTACCCTGAAAAGGTTTTTTGCTTGCCACGCCCACCGGGGTCGGACAAGCCCCTCAAAACATCTTCCATCCCCCCAAGTCGATAACGGCCAACAATTTTGGACTACAGTGTCAAGTCTGTATCTCGCCCGGTTTAGCAGCTACAGCCGTTTTTAGGTTGTTTTTGCTGGCCACGCCCACCAGGGTCGGCCACACCCATCGAAACATAGCCTATGTTCTCCGCTGGGTCATGAGGGCTCCAAATATGTGCGGCATGTGGGGTTTTGACCATCTGTAGCCGAATCTATAACGAACATACAGACACACAGACAGACAGACAAATTTTGAGATTTATATATAGAGATTATATATATATATATATATATATATATATATATATATATATATATGTATGCATGTGTATATATATATATATATATATATATATATTATATATATATATATATATATATATATATATATATAATATATATATATATATATATACATATATACATATATATATATATATATATATATATATATATATATATATATATATATATGTATAGATCTAGATATAGATATATGTATATTATTATATGTATATATATATATGTATATATATATATGTAATATATATATATATATTATATATATATATATATGTATATGTATATGTATATGTATATATATATATATATATATATATATATATATATATATATATATATATAGAGAGAGAGAGAGAGAGAGAGAGAGGAGAGAGAGAGAGAGAGAGAGAGAGAGATATATATATATTATATATTATATATATATAATATATATATATATATATATATATATATATATTATATATATATATATGATGGTTTATTTCGCCATACTGGACTTTCCCATACTTCAAAATCTTGTATCATCAAGTCTTAAGATGTGAAGTCGGTTGTGTTGGGTGGCATCTTAAAAATTTACCAGTAGGCTATACCAGTATAGTCTTTCATGTAGGACATGGTCAATGCAATACAAACAATGTGAATACAGCCGTGAAATTAGTCATGATGGAATTCATACATTTTCTATTATAACGGTAATTCTCTAGACCACCTTTCTGTCTATTTCCTGCAGAAGACTTGTTTTCTCGTGAAAAAGGAATCACCTTCACCCAAATGGCGTTCTCTAGCTCTGCCCTTTACTTTGGACACGTGGATCGCTGTAGTGGTCGTAATGCTCATGGCGGGACCGATGCTTTATTTACTTGCCCGTCCAGCTCTTCCTTGGTGAGTAGGAACGAATTTTTTTCTTATTTATATACATATATATATTATATATAGTTTGATTTTTCTTGTAGATTCATCATGAAGTTTCAGGGTGACAAGAACACTCGGTAAACTTGGGTTGTTTATGCAACGTTTCGCCAAGGCACTTTGGCATCATCAGGCTAAAAATGTTAAAATTTAATATAATATAATGCTAAAAAGCGAACATCTAAAAAATTAATTCTAAGAGACAATAAAATATTCTATATTTTCTAAAATTACTAACTAATAAATAAAATATAAATTGTACTTAACGGCCCTTTGGGTTTGTGTATGCTGTCTGAGTTGGTAGAGGACTGAATGAACATGGTTTTGTGGGTGACATTTCAGCTTGTGTGGGGCGTCAACCAGGGGGTTCGGGCAATCGAAACAGTGGTATCTTTGAGTATATGTAGTTGTTGTGAAATGACTTGGTTATTAAGATCAGGGGACAAGTGCTTGATGGTGTATAGCTTCTAATAATTTAGTGTCACTGGGGTAGGGGTGCCTTGGATAGGATACTGAAGTCTTTCCCATAGAAAAAGGGTGATCTAAATCATGTGAGTGTGACGGATTGCAGATTGCGAAGGTGAAGAATGGTCGACCAGTACGTGCAGAAACACCTTTATGCTCAGAAAGCCTAAGGGTTGATTTCTTGTCGTCTCGCCGACGTATCTAGCGTTACAGCTAGAACATTTGAATTCATAAATTATTTAGAAATAAGGCTTTAGGTATAGAGTCTTTATATTTGAAATGAGTTCTTAGGGTAAGAGAATTAGTAAAAATAATTTAATTTTGAGTTAGGAAGATGTGACTTAAGTAGATCATTGTTTTTTTCCGAAGGGTGTAACTGAGATGGCCATAAAAGGGGAGTTTAAACATAGTGTGTGTCTAATATGGGTTCGGGTTCGTTCGACTCTGGGTTGAACTTTTTATCTAAGAACTTTAAAATGATTGTTTCAATTAATTTGAGGGGGTAGCCTTTTGTTTTGGAAAAATTGGTAAGGAATTTAAATCTCATTATAAAAGGGAAAAACCCAATTAGATGAGAAACTATAGCATCTGTGTAGTAGGGTCTTAATATATTGATTTTTAAAAAGGTTTTAGGGATAATGAAGCTATTGATTCCCTAAACCAGTGAAAGTAGGTTTTCTATAGACTGAGGTGGAAGGTAATTATTTTTACGAGTAACTAGGATGTCAAAAAAGGGTTTAGTGATGATTTTTTTTTTCAATTTCATATGTGAACTTAATATTTGGGTGCTGAGAATTAAGGTACTTCAGAAATAAGGGAATGTGCTCGGTATTTTTGAAAAGTAAAAAAGTGTCGTCTACATATCTTTTTATAATAAAAAGGTTTAAAAAGTGTAGGACAGTTAGACAGCCCATGTCCTCATGGTGACATAAAAAGCATTACAATGAAGGACCCAGGCACGATCCCATGGAAACACCATCATTTGGACATAAATTTTTTTTGTTAAAAATTTAAATGGATAGTCTTTTATAGCTAACGTTAAATAAATCAGAGAATTGTTTTTTTGTGTAATTAA
>JACEEZ010026414.1:25000-27500 GCA_016584305.1 Chionoecetes opilio
CGGGACTTCAGGTAGTATGGCCCGTATAGTAGTGCCACGATCTGGGCCATCTTCTCCACCACAGTCTGCTCGCGGGCTTTCATCGCCCAGATGCTACTCAGCAGTTGCATCTTGAGAAGGTAGATGGAGCTCGCCATGAAGCGTGCAGAATGCATGGCACCTGGGCGTCGCATGCGGAATCCACGGGGGACCTGCACAGCCTCATATGGACTTACATCTCCGCCGAGATAGAAGTAGATACTCTCTGTGAGCTCCCGGTATTCTTCTCGTTCGAACGTGTTGGTCTCCAGCTGCGCCCTGGCCCACTCCTTCGATGCCAGGGCGAGGGTGGTGGTGATGGAGTAGGGGCCGATGTGAGGGGAGCTGGTGAAGTCAGCCGGCCACTCCCACCGCACCAGGACGTTGGGGTCAGGAAACTGGCGAGATGGTGCAGCTGCAGCAGCTTCACGTGCGAGCGGGAGATACCACTTTTAGAACCGCTTGAACATTGGCTCCTCTGGACCTGAAAAGGGAAAGGAGTAGACTCAGTTGTGATTAGAATGCACTTGATATATGGCACGTACACAGAAGGGCCGAGAAGGCACTCATTAAATGACTAAATGTAGGTATTGAAACCGATGTGGAGGGTTTTATTGTGTGATATAAACCCGCGCTAAGGTCCCAGGAGCTATTATTTCCCAACAATTTCCACATGGTTATATTAGAATTGCTATTTAACACTGATTGATTTATCACACTTAGTAAGTGTCACTTACCCTTTTTGGCAGGCATGAAGCTCGACCACATGTGCTTGACATGCAGCTCGGCCATGTGGTGGCGGCAGGCATTCCACACACAGGATGGCATGCTGTATGGCCTGCTCCAGTCTGGTGCAGCAGCCCTGCTGGATACCGGTATTGGAAGCAGTGGTATCGAAGACTGCAGCGATGATGGACTCTATAGGAATATCGTACACTGCAAGAATCTCCAGACACTTGGTACATAGTTCTTGTCCAGTTCCTCGCTTCACAATGGGTGCTCCAAGAAACGTGGGCGGACAGTCTCCAGGGCCACTCAAAACCACAGCGTTGCAGTCATCATGCATGCCCAGAGCATACTCTATTTTGCCGTCCCAGTGGAGTACAGGGTACTTGGGCTTGGTCTTCTTGGCCCGAATCTCAGCTGCCTTTTTTTTTTTATCGCTCATGCGGTGCCGCTTGATAGTGGCTGGACTGGCAACTACCTCTGACATATCCCCACCAGCAGCTACCACAGTGGCGGAGACCATCGCAAGGTGCTGGGTGGCTGACATGGGGTACCTTGTAGCAACTTGAGTAGTCACTTTGAGTAGCTTACGGTAATAAGAAAACCATATGAGACATTATGAGTAGCAGATAGATTGTAGAATGAACATCGGTTTTGTATTATAACTATAACTATATATATATATATATATATATATATATATATATATATTATATATATATATATTATATATATATATATATATATTTTATATATATATATATATATATATATTATCGATATATATATATATATATATATTATATATATTATATATATATTATAGACGTTAGGCGTGTAGAACCATATAGAAGAGTAGAATATAGGCGTGTAGAACCAAAGAGGCATCCACGCTATTTTTACGGTTTTGAGTTATGGGTAGTGTCACAGAGGCAAAAAAATCTCCTCTTTCGAAATAGTTAGGTGGCAATGGAAAAACAAACCATCAAAGAGGGTGTTATCGCAGGGTCAAATCAAAGTTATTTTTCTGGCGTTCATGAATGTTTGATATGTGAGAGTTAAGGGAGACCGCGGCTGACAGGGGTGCGAGAATGTTCGATCTATGAGAGCCACACGAGCCCACGTCTGAACCAATGGGAGCGCTCGCTGACGCCCCACCTCGCTCCCAACCAATCACAGCTCAATCCATTTTCATATCCCCCCGGTGTAAAGCTCTCGTCACTCTCGTCACTAGCTATCTTGTAGTGTAGCTATCTCAGCCAACATTCACCTCATTTTTAAGTACCCTTAGGCAGTAGCACTCTCCAAGAAAAAACTTAATGACCTTAAAGAACTAATGAAACTTGTAAGAACGGACCACAAACACTTCTTCATGAAACTTATTGAGGAATAAGATAAGCTGGCACAGCAGGGGGGCGTGGCCGGGACGCGACAATGACCCATAAACCGACTTCTGTGACTATGAACTATTGGCCAGATAAGCACAGCACCTGGTGCTCTGAATAAGTGATCAGATCTATATATAAAAATAAACAAATATTTTTAGTTTTAAGTGTCAAAACTTCATAAAAATATATAAAAACTAGTGAAAAAAAATATATACATGTTTTCTATTAATGAAACTGAAAACTATTTGTATTTTTTCTCATATTTTTCTAATATGAATATGCATGCATACATGTTTTCAGTTTTCTACTTATGTATCATAGATACTCTAATAATACACGTTCTAATATCTATCTACCTATATATCTAT
>JACEEZ010026414.1:30000-50000 GCA_016584305.1 Chionoecetes opilio
TATACAGATTCCATATATTTAGTATATACTTTATGATATTATATAAATATATATAATGATTATAAATATATTATATATATTATATATGTATCATAAATTTACATATATATTATATATATTACTATCTATATATTCAATTATATTTAGAGAGAGAGAGAGAGAGAGAGAGAGATGGATGAGAGAGGAGAGAATGGAGATCAGCAGACGAGGAGCAGAGATACTGAGAGGAGAGAGAGAGAGAGAGAGAGATGAGAGAGAATGCAAGAGAGAAGAGAAGGTAGAAGCATTGTTGAATAGTCCGGGTAGCAGCCTTGTATGCTCCAAAGCATTCCTCTTTCAGATATTTAATTTTGTTTGCAACCCTGAGTACATGTTATGGGCCATTGACACAGGAAAGATTTTTCTTAATCTCAAACCATGTCGGAATGTATACAGTCATCAAATACTTTGCTATTATTTTCAAAGGTTTGGAAGGAAGAGGTACGGAGCAATACAGTCTCAGCATTATTGCACACGCTGTGAGTCATCTTGAATGTACCAATGGGCCTGGTTCAATAGAAGAGAATGATGCAGGAAATTCTCCAGATGATACAGCATTCCATAATGTTAGTATATACTTTTGATCCTTACTTAAATCTAGCTCAGAATAGATTTCATGAAATTTCTTTGCATCATCTACTGGGATTGGCTCAAAATTTACCACAGGTAGGCATCTAACCTTTTTCACCAATCTTTTTCCAATTCTTTCCTTTGAAAGCTGTAGGTCTTGGATGGCCTAAGATTTGGATTTGGATCACCTTGGATCACTTGGATCACCCTTGGATCACTTGGATCACCTTGGATTTGGATGGTTTCACCATCCAAATGTTCAAATATATGCCGAATGGAAGCTCATTAAAGTGTAGTAAGCATATAAGCCACTGCAAGGGACAGTTGAGAAAGTCTTCAATTAATTTGATTGTCCCGCCTTTTGTCCCTGTGTTAACTGGTGTACCATCACATCCTATTGCAACAAGCATCTCTGTGTTCAGCCCACAGTTCATCAAGCTCCTGAAATGGCAACTGCTGTTCCACACTCAGGTGTTACATGGTCAATGTATTCAGAGCCTGACTCTTTAACTAATGAAGTGTGTTCTTCTAATTTGCTTACTTGGTGAATTGACAAACAGCCACTTTCATCTTTTCTCTCCTCAAATGCTAATGTTTTGTCTTTTCTCCCATCAAAATACAGTGCTATTATGTCTTCCTCCCCTTTATGCTGAAGCCTTTCTCTGCACGATTTTCTTGCACGCCTTACTTTTGACTTGTCTATAACTAAATTCTTATTTTATGTTCATCTGTATCATTATTTTCCAAGCTGTCATCGGTGTCACTTACTTATATCCTCCATCCCACTTTGACCTTTCTGATAAGAATTACTAGTTTTCTCTTTGTAGTTCTGTGCATCCCTTTCTTTTTTCACATTTTAACAGGATTTTATTTGCTTTGGTGTCCACTTTTCCAATATACATCTTTCTATTTCCTCTTTGATCCGAAAAGAACTCTCTCTCACTTACGGGCATCTTTATTTTCTTTGGACACTTACACTCTTCAAAAGATTCACATTTGCAACATAATATCAAACAGTACTTTCTGCATATCATTTGTATAGTTTTCAAGCTGTTTCTTGTAGCAGTCTTTTCCCTTGTTTTTCACTAGTGTTTTGTACCTGGAATGGTTGTCCAAGACCAGGAGAATTATTTTTTTTAGGTGAACACTAGGAATTAAAGTTTTTTTTCCCAAAGACAATGAAGTTCTAATCTAAGATCTTTCGCTATTTCCTTCACTGACACTTTAGATTTTTCAGTTTCAGCAAAAAAGTAAATGTTTTTCCACATCCCACTTCGTTGGAAGCTGCTTATCACCTATAGGTCTCAAAGCGCCAAAAATATCTTGAATTTCGGCAGAGCGAGTCCTGTGAGCCATGTAGTTCTCTAAAAATTCACCTATTTTGCTTTAATACCTGGAAATAAACAAAAATGACATTAAGAAATCGACTAAGATTCAAAAACTATAAGTAAATGTGACGTAGTATAAATATCACAGTCACTTAACCGCTTTAAATAGAACCAGTCCATGCCAGCTAAGCCCACAAACCTTGCGATAATGGCGCAATAATGCAGATAATGGCTTAAAATTGACGAGGCAGGCGCCACCTCAAAATGAACATGGATTACCCCAAAATATTGCAGGATTGATATCATACTTATGGGTCAACCTTTCATTGGTATTACAAATAAAAATTCTCAAGTTGGGTTTTTCGACCCGGTCTAATATATATTAATACTAGCCGCAAAGCCGCCCTCCGGGCGGACTTTTTGGCTAGCTCCTGCGGAGGGCTATTGATGGGCCTTCGGCCCACCACCTGTGTTTGGTGGGCCGAAGGCCCACCAAACATGGACTCTCCAGATAGCCCCTTCTAACTTTCCTGAAATCATGGATGTAGAAATGTATGTATTCCCCCCACCCATTCACTCACCCTTTACCCATCACCCCCCACCCATTCACTCACCCATTACCCCCACCCCCCACCCATTCCTCACCACCCATTACCCACACCCACACACCCATTCACTCACCCATTACCCATCACCCCCCACCCATTCACTCACCCATTACCCATCACCCCCCACCCATTCACTCACCCATTACCCATCACCACACACCCATTCACTCACCCATTACCCATCACCCCCCACCTATTCCCTCACCCATCACCCCCAACCCATTCATTCACCCATCACCCCACACCCATTACCCATCACCCCACCCATTCACTCACCCATTACCCATCACCCTACATCAAGGTTTCCTCAATTCTCGCAACCCACTTTTGTTTTCACAATTCTCGCTAATAGGCTGCTAAAAAAAAAAAAAAAAAAAGTGATCGGATCATCTCATAAGTGGGCTTATGACCTCCCCTGGTCAACCTGATTCCAAAAATGTGCCATATGAGGTGTTTGCGCCACGGGGGGCGGAACCTATACCACACACACACACACACACACACACACACACAGACAGACAGACAGACACACTTTCGCTTATATTATTATAGATATATAATATATATATATATATATTATATATTAATATATATATATATATATATATATATATATTAATTTATATTTATATTATATATATATATATATATATATATATATATATATATATATAATATATATATATATATATATATATATATATATATATATATATATATATATATATATATATATAGTGATGCCTTTCTAATGTTTTTGAATCTATACTTAATAAGATGATTCTTAAACATCTATCTGCTCACAATCCTCTATCTGTTCGTCAGTACGGTTTCCGTAAAGGGTGATCTACCGGCGATCTTCTAGCTTTCCTAACTGAATCTTGGTCTTCCTCCTTTAGGTTTCGGTGAAACTTTTGCTGTTGCCCTTACATTTCAAAAGTTTTTGAAAGAGTCTGGCAGAAATATTTAATTTCCAAACTACACTTATTCGGTTTCTATCCTTCTCTCTGTACCTTCATCTTAAATTTCCTTTTAAACCGTTCTATTGCAGCTACTGTAGACGGACATTATTCTTCTCCTAAATCTATCAATAGTGGTGTCTGTCCTACCACCCACTGTCCTATCACCCACTCTCTTGCTATTATTCATTAATGATCTTCTAAGTCTAACTCAAAGCCCTATCCACTCCTACGCTGATGATTCTACCATGCATTTTTCAACGTCCAACTCAACAGGAACTATGTGATTTACGAAGAAATGCCACCGAGCGCCTAACTTCTGATCTTGCTATAATTTCTGATTGGGGCAAAGCAAACCATGTTTTGTTCAATGCCTCAAAAACCCAATTTCTTCACCTATCTACTTGACAAAACCTACCAGATAACTATCCCTTCTTCTTCAATGACACTCAACTATCTCCTTCCTCTCCAATGAACATTCTTGGACTATCCTTTACTAAAAATCTGAACTGGAAATCTTACGTCTCATATCTTGCTAAAACAGCTACTAAGAAGTTAGGTGTCCTGTGGCGTCTGCGACCTTTTTTTTCTCCCTTCCATTTGCTTGCTCGCTACAGGGGCCTTATCCGCCCATGTATGGAGTATGTCTCACATGTTTGGGGAGGATCCACTCATACAGCTCTCCTAAACAGGGTTGAGTCAAAAGCTTTTCGTCTCATCAACACCCCTCCTCTGACTGACTGTCTTCAATCTTTAAATCACCGCCGCAATGTTACTTCTCTTGCTATCTTCTACCGTTATTTTTATGCTCACTGCTACTTTGAACTTGCTAACTGCATGCCTTCCCCCTCCCGCTGCCTCGCTGCACAAGACTTTATACTCATTCTCATCTCTATTATGTCCATCTTCATTAATGCAAGAGTTAATCAGTATCTTTACTCTTTCATCCTTTTCACTGGTAAACTCTGGAACTCTCTTCCTGTTTCTATTTTTCCACTCCTATGACTTAAATCTTTTCAAGAGAAGAGTAACAGGACACCTCCCGAACTAAATTGGCCTACCCCCCTTTTTGTATTCTCTTACCGTCTTCATTATAGGGACTGGCAACTAAATGGGCTTTGTGTTACCTCTTTTCGCTGTGCCCTTTGTCTATATATACCGTATTTGCCGGCGCATAAGACGCGCTTTTTTTCCGAAAATAGCCATGCCAAAATCACCCTGCGTCTAATGCGGCCATATTACCGAATGAGAGGTTGGGCACAGAATGCAGAACCGCCAGTGGTGTTTGGCTAAAGTCGTCTGTGTTGAGCAGTAGTGCGTTAAGATGGTAGTAGATGGTTAAACTGTCAACTAATGGTGTGATGGTAAGGAAATGCAACAGAAAAATTGCAATAAGTTGCTGTCCGTGGACCAAATCAGATTGTGTCGTCATCTGGTCTCATTTACATAGATGTTTACTTGGTAACGATGCTCGATCTGTATTTTTTACAGCGTAGCAATACCATTACTGTATTTTTTTCAAGCAAACTCTACATCACTCTTGCAACCACTTGATCAAGAATTTATAGAAATATACAAAAAAGATTATAAACAAATTCCTCTATGAGGAGATTTGTGAGAAGAAAAAAAACTGATTAACATTATGGAAGGAGTACGAAGGTGGAAACTTCCCGCCGCTTTCTTGAAGAAGATCAAGTGAATCAGTCTTTATTCATAGTAATGGATAATGCAGAAAAAAATAGTCTGGGCTACTGCAAAAAAAATCAGCAGAGACAACAGAGTTTTGTGTTCTATCGGTACCGTAATTCTGACGAAAAATATGTAAACAAACCACACTCGCACAGCTGGTAAATAAAGTTGACAAAGCTGCTCGGAGTTGGAGGTACTATTTCCTTAATATTTTTACTGCAAATATTCCACAAGGTTTAAACACATGGCAGAAAAGCAACAAAGGCATACCTACATCATTATATATAAGCTAAATGTCATAGGTAGAAAAATAGTCTCAGTTTATGGTACTCTTGTCTACCGGACCACTCGTCCCCGTCGACGAGAGTTCAAACCTCTCGCATAGTCAAGTGTTCCTATTAACATATGAAAAAAAAACTTTTTTGAGGTTTGTAGAGGGAAAAACTATCGCCATTAAGGAGAGACATTAAGGAAGCATCACATATTAAGCGAAACAAAATCCTTCTTGTCTGAAAATCTTGCAACAGTCAAACAACATTTTTACACCTAACTTTACCTTACCAATAACCTTCTAGCGAGACCCCCCCCCCCCAAAAAAAAAAAATAACTACTAACCTAACCTAACCCGGTAGAATTTTAAAGTCCTTTCCCACCCTTAGGTGTCGCAAGGAGGCTATTGGTAAGGTTAGGTTTTAGTGAGGTTAGGTTAATAATATTTTTTTTGCTGGGTCCAGTGGGGGGTAATTTTGGGGAGAGGAAGGGGGCATCTCTCCCCACTTTATAATTACGTTTTAGAGGTACATGTAGGAATTTGTGAAGGTCTGCAGAAAAACCCCCACTAATAAGGGCGGGAAAAGACTAGAATTTTACCAATCGTTCTTTGGTTAGGTTAGGTTAGGGTTAGTTAGGTTAGTTTAATTATAGGTATGTTCAATATCCAGTGATAACAGTAAAAAAAAATCATGGAAAAACTCTGGTGTCAAAGTGTCACAGCGGCGTGGGTTGGTGGGTGCCTTCCTGGAAATTTACCTCTGTTTCTTATACAGAACTCATTCACAAGAAAATAGAATATCAATTCGTAGGACATCCTGCATTAAGATATGACCTATTTTGGTTACCTTACAGCAATCCCTTCATATTTTAACTATTATAATCTTCCCACAGTGTTTGAAATCATGGCAGAAAGACAACAAAGACATTGTTACAACATTAAATTTAAGCTAGATGTCATAACCTACGCCAAAGAACACGGTAATAGGGTAGCTGCGCGGCATTTTGGTCCACCACCAACTGAAAAAATGATAAGGACATGGAGAAAACAAGAAGATGAGCTGAAAGCCGCTAACCATAGGAAACACTGTCTCCGTAAGGGAATCTTAAAGTGGCCAGAATTAGAAGAAGAATTAAAAGCCTGGGTGGAAGACAAAAGAATCTTGGGCATTGCTGTATCCACCAAAATGATTATGCACCACGCAAGAGAAATAGCAATGAACAGAAATATAATGAGTTTAGAGGGTCAATATCATGGTGCTCCAGATTTATGAAAAGAAATAAACTCTGCATGAGGACTAGAACAAGAATAGCCCAAAAACTGCCCACAGAATATGAAAATAAAATCATTGACTTTCATAGATTTGTGATTAATGCAAGACAAGAGAATAATTTTGACCTCTCACAGATAGGAAATATGGACGAAGCCCCTCTGACATTTGATGTACCGTCAAACAAGACGGTTGAAAATAGAGGTACTAAATCTGTGACCATTAAAACCTGTGGCCATGAGAAAACGCACTACACAGTTGTTTTAGCATGTTGTGCTGATGGCACAAAACTGCCACCTTTTATCATTTTTAAAAGAAAGACATTACCCAAAGAAAGAATACCAAATGGAGTTCATGTTCATGTCCATACAAAAGGTTGGATGGATGAGGGAGGAATGAAATTGTGGATAGAGAAAGTGTGGTCCAGGCGTCCTGGTGGGCTATTAAAGAAACCAGCATTATTAGTTTTTGACCAATTTCGAGCTCATACAACTGATCTTGTGAAGAGGAAATTTAGACAACTAAAGACCCAGTTGGCTGTAATTCATGGAGGCCTAACCTGTCAGTTGCAGCCCTTAGACGTCTCGATCATTAAACCGTTTAAAGGTTTCATGAAGGAGGAGTGGAACAAGTGGATGCAGTCTTCAGATTTTGAAGTGACATCTACTGGAAGAAGGAAGAGACCTACTATTACACAAGTGTGTGAGTGGCTAAGCAGTTCATGGAATGCTGTAAAAAAAGAGGTAGTTGTGAAATCATTTAAAAAATGTGGCATCAGCAATGCCCTTGATGGTACTGAGGATGATTTATTGTTTGAAGAAAATGATGATAACCCACACTCTATTTCTGATAATTCAAGTGATGAAGAGAGTAATGTGGATGCCAGCAGTGACAATGAATTTTCAAGCTCTGAGGATGCTGAATATGATTTCCCAGGTTTTGCAAATGATGATTAAATACACCTTTATGATGCCTTTTTTATGGTTTTTTTCTACTTTTATTGCCCACGCTATTCACTATAGTACCAATTTATATTATGATGCATTATTATTTTTTTTAGTTGCTTGCTATATACTAATATCAATTTTTTGTGTGCCTTGTTTGTACGTACTGTGCCTATGAAAAATTATTAACATTTTTTGCACTGTGTTGCCTGCTTTGAACCAGTTTAATTTACACAGATTTTTGCTTTGTTTGCATGTACTATATGGGGAATTTATTGCACAATGTTCGTGGCTGATATTTACACAAATTTTTGCTTTGTTTGCATGTACTATATGGGGAATTTATTGCACAATGTTCGTGGCTGAATAACCATTTAAAAAAAAAATTGTATGCATGTGCACATTGGAATTCACTCAAATTTAATGCATTGTCTTGCTTGCTTTGCACCAGTCTTTTTTTAAACATATTTTTGGATATTTTGCATGTACTGTGTTTACAGTAAAATGTTTCACATTTAATGCAGTGTATAATATTGTATTTAGGTACATGTACAAAATTATTTATTTTCCCCTACAAAACCTTTTTTAAATAAATTCTTTCGTAATTATGATACGTTTTTTCCCTTTAAAAAAAAAAAAAAAAAAAAACTTTTTTTCCTCAAAATCTCCTTGCAAAATACGGGTGCGTCTTATGCGGAGGTGCGTCTTATGCGCCGGCAAATACGGTTATATATATATATATATATATATATATATATATATATATATATATATATATATATATTGTAATGGCTAGACCTAGACAGGCGTCGAAATTCCCATAGTTGCGCTTAGCGCCAGGCTTTTGTTCCTGCTGGCGGTTGCCAGCTAATGTTTTTCTGGCTGCGGGAAAGGCTTTCCAGTATGTGGGGAGGGGTTTTAGGCTCAATTGCCTCCCCACGAGTTGCGGGGTGTGCTAGCAGAAACACTCTAAGTAAATTGCATGTGGTGGCTGATAGGAGATCAGGCATGCATAATAGAAAAAAGATATAGAAAATATGTTAAGATGAGCCGAAGTGGCAACTCGCCACCAGCCGCCATCTTGGAGTGAGGAAGAGGCGACCTGCTTCGATCTCATTCTGTTACAGGTCGCAGCCACGACTACATCTCCCCCAGCCGAGGACGTCTTCGGGACCTCTTGCCACCTTCTTCCAGTTCCTTGCGTGTCTGGTGCTTAATTCCTGTTAGCAGACGCAGGGCGAGCTACACCGCGAGGAGAAGGTAGCCTTGGCTGAGGCAGACGCGAGCTGGGAGCGAGGAGCGAGTCGCTAGACAGGAGGTCGACCACGTGTGTACAGTGACGAGAGTACCACAGCTACAGGACTTCCCCAGGTCGTCGAAAAGATAACCATAACCCCTTATATATATTCCCCAGCCAGATACCAGACAGTAGGTTATCGTAGGCGTAGTTTGGGATAGTTCTCTAGGGAGTGAATGAGCGGTCTGCGTGCTGGAGTGCTATTTTTGCTGTGTAGATTGTTGTAAATAAACTAGTTAAGGTACTATGTGTTGTTGTTTACCCTGTGTGTAGTCCTGGGCCCTAAAGCTTCATATTGAGTCCCAAGAACCCGGAGGTAAGGTAATTTAATTCAGGAGAGGTAAAGTAAAGTCTAAGTACTTAAAACCCATTAAAATCTGACCCCCGACATATATATATATATATATTATATATATATATATTTTATAAAATATATATATATTAAAATTATATATATAATATCTATATAATAATTATAATATATTATATATATATATATATATTATATATAATATATATATATATATATATTATTTTTATATCTATCTATCTATCTATCTATCTATCTATGTATCTATTTATCTCTCTCTCTCCTCTCTCTCTTCTCTCTCTCTCTCTCTCTCCTCTCTCTTTCCTCTCTCTCTCTCTCTCTATTATCTATTCTATTTTTATATTTTATTCTATATATATATATATATAATATTATATATATATATTTTTTTTATATATATATATATATATTATATATATAATATATATATATATTTTTTTATATATATATATTTACACTACGCGCCAAAAATATTGTTCGCCGATCATAACAGACGCTCCCATAAGGGAATTTTGAAATGTACTCTATAGCAGCCTAGTGACTTCCGAGAGAGATACCCCTACATATGGCAGCATGTTTAAAGCAGGGGGCAGTCCATAAAGACCGTTGAGGAATTTTTCAGATGCCACTTGTCAATTATAGACGAAGCATTTGAAAAGGATAGCCTCACTCCCCGCGAGTAATTTGAACAGACGCTCGTTGGTATAACTATCATTATTTTCATAATGGTGGCAAAAAAAGACCTAACAAAGGAGGAAATTAAAGTTATTGTGACTACACAGGCAGAGGCGCCAGAGGAAAAATATCAAGGATTGTGGGTTTTTACGAGGAGATGTGTGATGAAGTGGGTGGAGAGTTTCGTGAACGTGGCGGGCTAGCGACACCATAACATAAAGAAGTGGCCACAGCGAGGATGTAAATTGTCATATCGAAATTTAATTTTCTTGTTCTAATTTGAGGATGGGCATCCACTTGACGTTTTCATGACATTTAGGTGCTTGCTGATGTTTTACATCCTCCCCCCTGGCCATTCTTTATGTTACGTTGTCGCCACCCCCGCCACGTCACGAAACTCTCCACCCACTTTCATCACACATTTCCTCGTAACTCCCACAATCCTTGATTTTCTTCCTCTGGCCTCTCTCCCTTGTGTAGAGTCACAAAACTTTAATTTGCTCCTTTGTTAGGTCTTTCTTGCCCCCCATTATGAAAATAATGATAGTTATACCAACGCGCGTCTGTTAAAATTTACTCGCGGGGAGTGAGGCGACCCTTTTTTCAAAATGCTTCGCCCTATAATTAACAATGACTCTGAACATTCCTCAACGGTCTTGATGGACTGCCCGTTAGGGTACGCCGTAAAAACAAAAATTCTTTTTCTAAACTTTGGCATGCCAATTTCCTATGTACAATGGATTCTAAACGATTTATCTCATTCCATTTTTGCATTTAAAGCAATTTTTACTATGCAAAATCGCACTTTTATATTGCACCTTATCGAAAAATGCTTAAATGATACGCATGGCCCGGGTTGGTCCTGTGTATTGCATCATGCACCAATATAGTTCCAAGTGACTAGCGTGGTAGGCTCTTTCTGTCAGTTGGTTCATCAGGCACTACATCACAGTGTCACAGCCTCTACGTTGGCCTAGAACGTGTCCTCATGTCCTTCTTAGACTGAAGCAGGGCATGGTCTCCCGGTGGGGGGCCCGAGCCCGGATGAACCCGTCTCTGGCCTGCTGCCCCACCACTGCTGCCGCACCCTCTGTTACCTCTTCACGACTCTTTCGGTATCTGAGTGTGGATAGAGAACTCCGGAACCTCGTACGGCTTGCCCAAAGGATCTCCTGGAATCTGATCCCCGGACAGTGAACGGTGAATGCCGCTCGTGCACCTGCCAGGCTGCCAGCTGATCAGTGTCTGCAAGCTGGGGGCTGTCAAGCTCAGCTTGGGTTTTGATGCGAGTCTTACACTGGTGCCCCCATACTCCTCGCCAGCCCTCAGCTTCAAAATCTGGGTCACGGCGAACCTGCGGTCGTTCTCACTCTGACTCGCCATCAGCGAGAGGAGGACACTTCTGAATGTGCGAATGATGCTCCTGTCCGCACGTAGAAGGTCACAGCTGTTTGGACCTTTTTGGGCTTGGACTTCATCACTCTGAGCTGCGGGGAGGATGTGCTTGGGGCCGTCATTTAGTCTGTGGTGAACCTTGATGTCGTAGTAGAGTTTTGAAATACACCTGCAGGCAGTACTTGACTAGGATTTCCAGGGTGTTCAGTTCTTTGCCAGTCATCCATGCTTTCCCGGTCCACATGTACACGAGCGCTGGGCTGTGGTGAGCCATCTGGATGGGACACCTTGCCAGACTTGATCTCCTGCAGCTCGGACGGGAGAACGCCCCGCTTCACAGCCTGGACCAGCTGGTAGGAGACCTGCTGGTCAGTGGACATGTTGACCAGGAAAATACTCCGGTAAACTCCGTGAGATCTTCACCGCCTGGCACTCCTCTGAACTCTGCGTTGTACTGCATCTCATTCACGCTGGACAGCAGACTGCACACTGGACCCGTGAAGCCAGTGTCAGATGAGGTAGGCCCGTCGATGCTGTGATAAGGTGGTGCAGGGGCAACTCGTTTGTGTGCAACACGCATATACTCCAGAAGATCTTGCGTCCCAGCATCTTCTCCAAATGGGAGTAAGTACCACCCTTCCACTCCGTGTTGGTCCTAGTTGAGTCACCTTGCAGTACGATCAGTGAGTCGGTGGAGTCGTATGTCACCAGGAGATCATAGAGAGCCTGAGCCACCTTGAACGCAGGCTTCTCAGGTGGCACCGGTCCTCCCGGTACAAAAGTGCCAAAGGTCCCTTCCAGATGGCTCCTCTGTCACTGACTCATGCCCCCTCCCTGATCAAACCCTTTGGGGGCAGTTTCCCATAGGTGTCGGGCACCATCGCCCTGGTCTTGTCCTTCCTCCCATCGTAACCCAATCCAACTATTTTGGGACCCTGATAAGGGTATGCCGTATAACAAATTTTTTTTTCTCAACTTTGGCATGCCAATTTCCTATGTAAAATGGAATTCTAAGACGATTTTATCTTATTGTATATTTGCATTTGAGCAATTCATACTATACAAAATCGCACTTTAAGTTATGTTTTTCATATAAATATAAAAGTCCATTTTTGCATAGCAAGAAGTGTTCAAACCAAAAAGTTGAAGAGGACAAACCACCCTTACAATTCAATTTTAGATAAGAAAACACCCTGCCAAATTCGAAATAATCTATATTTCACCTTTCATTGGACCTACGGCGTACCCTACTGCCCGTGCTTTAAACATGCTGCCATATGTAGGATATCTCTCTCGGAAGTCACTAGGCTGCTATAGAGTACATTTTCAAAATTCCCTTATTGGGAGCGTCTGTTATGATGCGGAGAACAAAAATTTGGCGCGTAGTGTATATATATATATATTATATATTATATATATATATATATATATATATATATATATATATTATATATATATATATATATATATAGTATATATATAATATATATTATATATATATATTATGTATACATATATATATATATATATATATTAATATATATATATATATATATATAATAATATATATATATATAGAGAGAGAGAGAGAGAGAGAGAGAGAGAGAGATATATATATATATATATATATATATATATATAGTATATATATATATATATATGTATATATATATATATATAATATATATATATATATATATATATATATATATATATATTATATATAAATTGCCTCCCTGCAGTTGTAACAACCGATTTTTCTACCTTGTTGTTCTCGGTATCCGGGGTAATAATCACGACCGCCAGGTGCACCGTTCACATCCTTATATTCGGAGTAGTTGTTGGCCGAGGAAAGGGGGCAGGGGAGTATGGCGAGGCCAGGTGGATTGGTGAGCATAGGGTGCGAAAGAGTAGGGGTTAGTGAGAGGAGAAGGGGAAAAGTGGTGGTAGTAGTGTTGATTCTGTCGGGGTGCTTCTTGAAATGTCCCGAGATTTCCAAGATAAATAGAATACTTTAAAAGTCTATAGATCTTGGAGATTTCCTTTTGCGGCTGTGTGACGTATACGAATGGGGAGGGTTGACTCCTGTTCTGGCCATAGCGTGGCCTTGCTTGCCTTCCCGTAGACTGCTCCTCAGGTGTTGGGTTGAGCCGTGAGGTACGATTCCGGCCCGCAACTTGCCACCCGCTTCCATCGGTGGCGAGCGTGTGGCTTGAAGAGTAGGCGGGTACTATATAAACGTTGGTGTTACCGCATTGTAGTAGTTGCGTGTTTTTTTATATAGAGAGCATGATTTGAGTTTTTCTTTATTTTTTTCCCAATCTACTGACTCACTGAAGGGAGAGTACTGGTTAGCCATTGCTTTGAGCAGCCTGACGACACCTGTTCTGTTTATAACGGATCCTTGGTATTCACTGTAAGTGTCGTAACATGTCTCATCTATTTCTCCTGCCCCCAACTTAAGGAAGAAGTCTAGTTTGACTATTGCTATACCGTTATCGCTTGCCTATTTATGTGTGTGCTCATTTAGTTAATTAATTTTTGCTTGTAAAGTGTCAGATTGCAGGCTGGGTGCTACTGGGTACCCTGCTACATATATCCATTTTTCATTTTTGCCCTTTAGTTCACTACGAGAGCACTGAGATTGTCTAGAACCACTGCCGGTGACGTGCCCTCTATTGAGTCAAAAAGCCCACCGTTAACAAGGCATGTTTTGCGAGTCAAAGTTAGTTTTTCACGCACTCAACACTTTAAGAGATCTACATTATCATCTTTGAGAGTTCTGATAGCACAGTTATCATTCAGGTCAGAAACTTTGATGTTGCTCAGATTCATGTCACCGATTAAAAAAAGAAAATTCTCTGAGGTGGACTGGTTTGGTGTTTAAGTGAGAGTGCGAGAGAGAGAGACAGAGAGAGAGAGAAAGAGAGAGAGAGAGAGAGAGAGAGAGAGAGAGAGAGAGAGAGAGAGAGAGAGAGAGAGAGAGAGAGAGAGAGAGAGAGAGAGAGAGAGAGAGAGAGAGAGAGAGAGAGAGAGAGAGAGAGAGATAACATTTGAACAGTACGTTCATTAATGTTCAAATTTGTTATGGAATAAATTATTTTATGAATTAATTATGTGATAAAACACATCTATGAATACAATTTATTCATAGCCACTATGCAGTACATTATAAGTATTATAAATAATGAATTGCGGCTAGCCTTTTAGAAGCGTTAACATTTTAGGCAAAACGTATATCGTATATTATAAACATAACATTATCGTCGTGATACAGGTGTCGACTTCCACATACATGATGGGTGCATCAACTCACTGAGTTATGCTGATGATATGGTACTGCTCGCACCCACTGCGAATGCATTGCAGGACCTTATCAATGTGTGTCAGGTGTATGCTTCCAAGCATGGCATTGTCTACAACACCACTACGATAGAGTACATGTTAGTACCACCGGTACGCACTCAGGTGAATGACCTCAAAACAGCATGGCTCAGTGGGTCTGCCCTCACTTTTGTGGATAGATTCGCAAACTTAGGCCATGTTGTATCCCACGACATGACTGATGATGATGACATCAACAAGCCAACAAGCAGACCACCAAGCTTCTTGTCGTGGGAAATACTCTACAGAGGAAATTTTCCTACTGTAGCAGAGTGGTGAAGATGGAGTTATTCAGGAATCACTGCTACTCTATATACTGCAACTCGCTGTGGTCGCGGTTCACGGTGGCCACTCTGAACCGACTTAAGGGCCTGTCACAATGACATCATTAAGAGGCTTCTTGGGCTGCCCAGGTGGTCCAGCTCGTCTCTGGTCTTCGCTAGGAATGAAGTGAACAATCTGGATATGATCCGTCGACAGTCCGCGTTCAGCTTTAGGAGTAGGGTGGAGCTCTCTGCAAACTCCATCATCACCTCCGTTAGGAAGAGCTCGGCCTATGTATGTGGACCAATACAACATCGGTGGCTTTGCCTGCTGTTTGTACATAATGTGTGGCAGCGCAGGTATTACGTAATATATTACATATATTACGTATGCTTTCTATGTACAGCAGTGTCTATATCGCCCACATGTATATATCATATTATATATTAGCTTTATTTTTTATGCCCACTCCCTAATGTCTGTATGTTATGTTGTTGTTGTGTGTTTGTTATTTTCCTTGCCTTCGGGTGCAAATAAAATAAAAATATTATTATATAATTTATTATTATTCATTTAGTATTTTAGATAACATATAAGAAACAAAAATATAAAAAGATTATAGGCCAGACCTATCTCTCTCTCTCTCCTCTCTCTCTCTCTGTCTCTCTCTCTCTCTCTCTCTCTCTCTCCTCTCTCTCTCTCTCTCTCTCTCTCTCTCTCTCTCTCCTCTCTCTCTCTCTCTCTCTCTCTCTCTCTCTCTCTCTCTCTCTCTTCTCTCTCTCTCTCTCTCCTCTCTCTCTCTCTCTCTCCCTCCCCTCCCTCCTCCCCCCCCTCCCTCCCTCCCTCCTCCCTCCCTCCCTCCCTCCCTCCCCTCCCTCCCTCCTCTCCCTCTCCTCCCTCTCTCTCTCTCTCTCTCTCTCTCTCTCGTCTCTCTCGTCTCTCTCTCATCCTCTCTCTCCTCTCTCTCTCTCTCTCTCTCTCTCTCTCTCTCTCTCTCTCTCTCTCTCTCGCTCTCTCTCCCCACGGATTGCTGGCTCTGGCATTCAACAAGCCCGTTATAGAGTCCTCCTGATTGTGGTAGTTTTGAGGGATCTAGCTGGCTTCCACCCTTCGGCTTTGGCAGAGATCGACAGTAAGACCCAGTCGTCAGTTTCGTGCCATCAGGTTATTTGATGGTTTTGAACTTTGTTGAATTTTTGCCATAAGAATTCCATACACCTGGCCAACCCCTCCTGTTCGAGGTTCCCGCGTCTGCTCATGCGCAGTACGAGGAGTGTGCCATTTTGGCATTGTCATGACTACGTCAGTCCGCCCCCACTGGTGCAGTTGCCAAAACTCTGAGCACACCCATATTGCTGAGGCAATATGGACTACTCCGGACCTGTCACCCTCGCTGATGTTTAGGCCGATCTGGCACTCAGCGATGATGATGCTATCTCATAGGAAACCTCGCCCTCGCTGGCCCTCCACACACACCAGGGATCCGCCTCCGCTGGGCTGCCCCTTAGGGTAGTCCCCTGACCTGTCACCCAGACCTTTACCTCCACCAAGCGCCCCATTGACCATGCTTCGGACACTAAATGTGAACCATCGTCTCCCGCTGCAAAAACGAGGCACCAGGCACAACGAGGCTTCTTTCCACCCCACGGTTCCTGACTACTCCCGCCCTCGCCTCGATCATTATAGGACACCTTCCCAGCCTGCACATGTTCCTCCAGCTTTTGAATATGTCAAGCTCCTTTTCAGAGAGAACCCGACTGTTGATATGAAGCTTCGGTGGCTTTCTGGCGTCACCAAGACGTTTCGCCTAGATCGAGAGTTGGCTGAGGTTAAGATGTCTGATGTTTCCTCCCGTTTCGTCTAGAGTTTACGGCGACGTACATACATCACAGACAGGGTCAAGACTGGTGAGTTCTTGTCTTTGTTCCTGAATGTACAAGACTTGGTCGGGAGGCCCAAAGATAGTTCCATACATACCTCATCACCCGCTACACTGTCGGCGTTGACCCTTCCTTGGCCAGGGAGCTTTCTGGCGTGTACACTGTTCGTCACTTCAAACAAAATGGGACACCCATCAATCGGCTCTTTGTCACATGGAGCCTTCTAGACCCACCTCCACCATATGTCAACTTCAGTTTCCTCCCTTGCCTCCTATCCTGCGAGCTATGAAGGATGGAAGACGAACAGCCTTGGTGTTTCAAATGCTGGGGTATCGGTCATATCTCACGGTATTGTTCTGCCGCTTCGGAACGGTGTGGGTGGTGTGCTGCTAACCACGCCTCCCGGATTTGCCCATATCGCATCCCTTCCCTGCCCACCACTACTGCTACCATTTCTACCTCGGAACCACTTCCATCACCCGCACAAGACACCTCGAAGTGGACATGCCCCTGCTGTCATGAACTTGGTGTCAAAGTATGGCATGGCTGTGCCAAACGCTTGCGCTCCGCCCCCTCCCTCCCTGCCAACGCGTCGCCTCACGCTCTACCACTGCCACGGCCGCGACCGGGCGCCGCCGCATCATCTCGAGCTTCTCCCTCTACTGATTCTGCGGAAGTCCTTGCTCTTCGTGAGGCCGTCGCCTCTCTGACGTATCGGTGGACAACGCTTGCTTCTCGTTTTGATCAGGTAGAGGCATGCTTCGACAGTATCGCCAATATGTACGCCACCACCGAGGGCACTCTTGCTACTCTTGTTAAGTCTCATCAGGCCATCAACGCTACTGTCACCGGCTTCCTGTGGTCATTGGATGCTCTCGCCTCGCGCGCTGAGGAATACATTGATCTACTGCTAAAGGAGCCATCACCTCGCGCGCCTCAACGCAGCGCTCTCTCCTCGTCATCGCCCCCGTCTGCTTCCCGGAAACCTATCGGCAGACCTCGTTAGCCGGGTGCCGCTTCCTGTTTTCTCTTGGATTACCTGTGGTAGTGACTGCCCGACTCTTCCTTGGGGTGCTCTGGTCGCTATATAGGTCGCCATTACCCACTTGTTATTTTCCTTCATGAGACTGCTGCTTTCCTGCGAGGCACAGGTGCACGGCTATTTATGTTCGGCCTTATGGATTTTTCCTCTGATGTGTCTCCTTATGTTTGTCTGCTTAAGTCAAATTGCCCCCATTTTAGTAGTTTTGATATCTGGCTTCTCTGTACGTCTGTCGGCGTGTCCTTCGTGTCACGAAACAATTGTAGTTTCTATTTTCATGTACTGGGTCTGCCGCTCTTTGAGCATAATAAATTGATATGAAAAAAAAAACCTCTCTCTCTCTCTCTCTCTCGTCTCTCTCTCGTCTCTCTCTCTCTCTTCTCTCTCTCTCTACTCTCTCCTCTCTCTCCTCCTCTCTCTCTTCTCTCTCTCTCTCTCTCTCTCTCTCTCTCTCTGCTCTCTCTCTCTCTCTCTCTCTCTCTCTCTCTCTCTCTCTCTCTCTCTCTCTCTCTCTCTCTCTTTTTCTCTGATAAATAAATATGTGTAAGTGAACTACTCGGCGAATGGTGGAGTGAAAATGGCGCAAAAAACATATACTGGTCAGTACTCTGTATATATAGGGAATCTACTCCAATTTACCATTGTTGCAGCCAACTCGGTTCACCACAACCCTAGTGCAGGGGACTTATCATGCTTATATCTTGTCCAAGGATGACCTGAAACACTACTCGCAGGGATCTCGAATTCCCTGAGGTATACATATTCATTAAAAACTGGGGAAGGATGACGAGAAAGAGAAAGACAAGGGAAGGGAAGTGATCTATCGGAATGTTAGTTTACCGTTTATTTTTATTTATTTATTATTTTTTTTATTTTTTTTATTTTTTTATTTTTTACATAACAAAGAACTGGCCAAGGACACAACAAAAATGGGTAACACACAGCCCGCTTAGTTGCCAGTCCCCACAAAGAAGACAGTAAGAGAAAAAGAAAAAAAAAGAGGGGTGAGCCAATTTAGTTCGGGAGGTGTCTTGTTACTCCTCTTTTGAAAAGATTTAAGTCATAGGAAAGTGGAAAAATAGAAACAGGAAGAGAGTTTTCCCGAGTTTACCAGTGAAAAGGATGAAGAATAAAGATACTGATTAACTCTTGCATTAGGAAGATGGACAGAATAGGGATGAGAATGAGTATAAAGTCTTGTGCAGCGAGGCCGCGGGAGGGGGGGAGGCATGCAGTTAGCAAGTTCAGAAGAGCAGTGAGCATGAAAATAACGGTAGAAGAGAGCAAGAGAAGCAACATTGCGGCGGTGATTTAAAGATTGAAGACAGTCAGTCAGAGGAGAGGAGTTGATGAGACGAAAAGCTTTTGACTCAACCCTGTTTAGGAGAGCTGTATGAGTGGATCCTCCCCAAACATGTGAGACATACTCCATACATGGGCGGATAAGGCCCCTGTAGAGAGCAAGCAATTGGGAGGGAGAAAAAAAAGGACGGACACGCCACAGGACACCTAACTTCTTAAAAGCTGTTTTAGCAAGAGATGAGATGTGAGATTTCCAGTTCAGATTTTTTGTAAAGGATAGTCCTAGAATGTTCATTGTAGAAGAAGGAGACAGTTGAGTGTCATTGAAGAAGAGGGGATAGTTATCTGGTAGGTTTTGTCGAGTAGATAGGTGAAGAAATTGTGTTTTTGAGGCATTGAACAAAACAAGGTTTGCTTTGCCCCAATCAGAAATTATAGAAAGATCAGAAGTTAGGTGCTCGGTGGCATCTCTCCGTGAATCACTTAGTTCCTGTTGAGTTGGACGTCTAATAAACGACGTTGAAAAATGCAGGGTAGAATCATCAGCGTAGGAGTGGATAGGGCTTTGAGTTAGACTTAGAAGAAGTTTATACTACCCCGGTACTAAAGCCGGCAACTCTCATCAGAGAATCTTGGTGCGGCTCTCTTACTGAAGAGAGAAGGTGATCAGTGAATTCGGTTACAGGAGGATACGTAGGGGAGTCATAGACTACTACTACCTTTTCAGCGCAACTGTGCGAGATCTAGCGTCT
>JACEEZ010026414.1:55000-112500 GCA_016584305.1 Chionoecetes opilio
TATATATATATATATATAATATATATATATATATATATATATATATATATATATATATATATATATATATATATATATATATATATATATATATATATATATATATATAATATATATATATATATATATAATATAATATATATATATATATATATATATATATATATATATATATATATATGTATATATATATATATATAATAATAATAATAATTTATTCTCGCCTGGAGGCATACAAACATAAACAAATCAATATGAACAAGCAAAGGAGTAAACTTAAGTACTAGAGCGAAAACAAAAACAAGAACATAGTATAGGCACATTAGGGGACATAGTATCAAAGTACATAAAAAAACATACATGGACACCTGTGCTACCCCACATTCTACAGAAACAGCAGACCCGACCACCGCTGTTGTATAGGTCCACATACATAGGCCGAGCTCTGCCTGACAGAGGTGATGATGGAGTTCGTAGAGAGATCCACCCTACTTCTTAAGCTGAACACGGAGTGTCGACGGATCACATCCAGATTGTTCATCCCTTTCCTAGCGAAAGCCAGGGACGAACTGCACCACCTGGGCAGCCCCAGAAGCCTCTTATGGATTTTTTTTTTTTTTTTTTTTTTTTTTTACATATGTACCTATAGCGCCTGTAGGCAGTGGTGACCCAGGGCTCGGATGGTAGGCTCTGGAGGTTCACTTGAGGGCTGTGATGGTTGGTCCTCGCATAGGACCACAGATCACATAAGTAGTCACTTATTTGGCATCCTACTTGTTAACTAACTAGCAAAGGGATTGCGTTGAAGCAGTCACTGTTTGTTCCCTACTCCTCCTTCCTCTGTAACTTGTGTTTCTTTCTGATGTACCTCGCTCTTCTCTCCTCACCACTGGGCGCCACTGACAGACACCTCAGACACTGACAGACACCTCACATACACTGACAGACACCTCACGTACACTGACAGACACCTCCCATACACTGACAAACACTGACATACACTGACAGACACCTCACACACACAGACAGACACCTCACATACACTGCCAGATACCTCACAGACACCTCATATACACTGAAAGACACCTCACAGACACCTCACAGACTCTGACAGACACCTCACAGACACTGAAACACCTCACATACACTGACAGACACCTCACATACACTGACAGACACCTCACAGACACCGACAGACACCTCACAGACACAGACAGACACCTCACATACACTGACAGACACCTGATAGACACCTCACATACACTGAAAGACACCTCACAGACACCTCACAGACTCTGACAGACACCTCACAGACACTGAGACACCTCACACACACTTACAGACACCTCACAGACACTGACATACACCTCACATACACTGACAGACACCTCACATACACTGACAGACACCTAAAGTGAGGCTGACGCCCATTTCAGGGATGCTAAGGAGAACCTGCTTATCCACCTAAATTGTGATTTAGTACTATGAATTATTCTAAGTGTTTGAAAACAATTGAACACAGCATTATGTTATGAACTTAATTCGTAAGCTTCTGCGGGCTTGTGCAGAGACTACCACGGGGTGTACGGTAGCTATGTTATACAAAAAAAAATACTTCTGCGGGTCATCAGAGGGATTGCGTTGAAGCAGTCACTGTTTCAAGTCACTCTTTTCCAGTAAACGTTTTCCCACACTCCAGACATTCATAATTATTAACACCACTGTGTGTCAGGGTGTGTCTGGTGAGGTCACTCTTTCTAGCAAATATTTTCCCACACTCCAAACATTCATAGTTCTTAACACCACTGTATGTCAGGGTGTGTTTGGTGAGGTTGCCCTTTTCAATAAATCTTTTCCTACACTCCAAACATTCATAATTCTTAACACCACTGTGTGTCAGGGTGTATTTGGTGAGGTCACTCTTTCTAGCAAATCTTTTTCCACATTCAACACATTCATAATTCTTAACACCACTGTGTGTTAAAGAATGGTTCTCAAGGTGACTATATTATAGGTATACTATATTTTAATGTTTTGTCACACTGCTGGCACTTCAGCTCACTGTCTGCCTTGTGGCCTGAGCTGCCTGCCATGTTGTGTAGTACTGACGAGGCTCTCGTACAAGGACTCAGCCACCTCTTCGTCGGCATCCTTGTCAAACTGCCTGGCAGCTGACAACTCCCTGGTAAGCTCAAGACCACAGTCTTGTGTCTCACTCGGTGTCTGAAACAGTTTTGGTACTAGTGAAAAGTACAGCAATGATATGTCAGTAAAGACATAATTAAAATTTTACGTCATTATTGGCTTGTAGGGAATGATGAGAGAGAACGTTTAAATATTAAAATTTAAGATAAGAAATAAATGTAGTGGTTTTGTATATAGACTTAATTTTTTTTTATATATATATATATATATATATATATATATATAGATATATATATATATAATATATATATATATATATATAATATATATAATATATATATATAATATATATTATATTATATATATATATATATATATATATATATATATAATATATATATATATAATGTGTGTTTACTTCTATGGGTTTTCAAACAAGAAAATAAGAAAACAAGCACTAGTAATAATTTTTCAAGAAAATTCTTCAAATCGTTTTTAAATAAAAAAAAATTGAAATGGATGTTATATTTTTTCTTTAAAAAACAACAAGAAACACTAAAAAAATAACAGTAGTTAATCATTTAAATTTTTCTCTAATTAGATACAAGATAGAATGTTTTTTACATGATTTTAAGACAAACATTATTCAGGCAAAAAGTTATCACCTGAAGTCTTTATTAAGGAAGCTTGTTGGATCGTTGACCTTGTTGCAGAGATCGTTGGCGATCTTATCAGTGACCCATAACTCCGTCTCCAGTTGCTCCATGGCCTGAGCTTGATCATCCATCTACGTTAAGGAAAGAAAAAAACATTAAGTGACCAGTTTTAGGCATCATTTTCACTTGTCAATCAATGAATACTATTTTTCTCTACGTACGTAGTTACAATTTACAGAGCACTTCTACATATATTTGTAAATACTTTAAATAGATAATTTTATTGGCACACTCAAACATATGCAATTATTTTTGAATACTAAATGCATGTATGTATGTATATATGTATGCAGATTTATATGCATATGTATGTATGTAATTGTAAAAAAAAATCACATCGGAAAGAGCAAGCAGCTATAGACGTATAATAGGGTCGTGAATGTAATGCATAAAATCAAACTGGGTCGCTATGAAAAAAGTTTGAAGAACACTGCTCTACACCTGCTCCGGGCTGCTCTCTTGAGATGTAGGGAAGCAGGCAGGTGTTTAAAGCCCCGTTCTCACGCCATTGTACGCCTGGCAGCTACGCGTCCCCCTAAGACAGAGGGGAGATGCGTAGCTGCCAGGCGTACAATGGCTTTTCCGACAACTTTTCAACCACATCTCCACGAGTGGCCTAGTTTTGAGTAAATATGAACAGTGAAAACCTACCCTAACCGAATAAAAAACGAATAAATAAGGAAAAATTTCTCCTTCACGTACCTTGCATTCCTTGTAGCTGAGTTGGAAGGGGTAGGTGAGGTGGAGGCTGAGGTGGTGGCTGCTGTATAGAAAAGACACTTCTGTACTTTGAATGGGCTCCTCCCTCCTGAAATTTTCTGGAGACATAATTTGTCTTGCATCCCACAACACAACACTTGTAAACCATTGTTAAGAGTGTAGGATGCGTAAATAGATCCTGGGCAAGAGCACGTTGCTCCACGGAAACACAACACTGGGGTGAGGTTTGAACTGAATGACAAACGCTTTACTGTAAGCTGCAGGCATCAAAATGTTCGTACCGGAAGGCCACAATGATTATTGTATTTTCCTATGGAAATATTATCATATCTTAAGAATATCAATACTCATACCTTCTTTATACCGTAAATATTCTTATTTGTTATAGAAAATGTATTATATTAGATGTAGCGATGTGTTAACAGCGTCTTCTATTCTTGGCCTACTACGCGATGGATGATCGGGTCTTTTTGTGCTCAGTCTGCTCTCAAGAGTATAGTACTCTATGATATAGCATATATATATATATATATATATATATATATATATAATATATATATATATATATATATATATATGCAGCTATATATATATATATATATATATATATATATAATATATATATATATATATTATATATATATATATAACTATATATATATATATATATATATATATATGCAGGGTGTAACATGAGATTTTGCATGATCCAGTAATGCTAGAGGTGAAATAACGTGTATTCTAAGTATACATCGAAACTATTCTATACCCATGCATTTGAGGCTTCCTTTATACTGACATGAGTGAAAATCAGGTTGGGCACCACTGTCATGTACCGTCAGGTATGGCGGCTTGCGTTTGCAGTGGTGGATAACCCCTGTGGGTTGTTGAAAAAATTTAAATTTTAAAAATTCGGTAGTGCGGGTGTGCAGAGACTACACGGGTGTACGTAGCTATGTTATACAAAAAAAAATACTTCTGCGGGTCATCAGAGGGATTGCGTTGAAGCAGTCACTGTTTCAAGTCACTCTTTTCCAGTAAACGTTTTCCACACTCCAGACATTCATAATTATTAACACCACTGTGTGTCAGGGTGTGTCTGGTGAGGTCACTCTTTCTAGCAAATTTTCCCACACTCCAAACATTCATAGTTCTTAACACCACTGTATGTCAGGGTGTGTTTGGTGAGGTTGCCCTTTTCAATAAATCTTTTCCTACACTCCAAACATTCATAATTCTTAACACCACTGTGTGTCAGGGTGTATTTGGTGAGGTCACTCTTTCTAGCAAATCTTTTTCCACATTCAACACATTCATAATTCTTAACACCACTGTGTGTTAAAGAATGGTTCTCAAGGTCCAGACTATATTATAGGTATACTATATTTTAATGTTTTGTCACACTGCTGGCACTTCAGCTCACTGTCTGCCTTGTGGCCTGAGCTGCCTGCCATGTTGTGTAGTACTGACGAGGCTCTCGTACAAGGACTCAGCCACCTCTTCGTCGGCATCCTTGTCAAACTGCCTGGCAGCTGACAACTCCCTGGTAAGCTCAAGACCACAGTCTTGTGTCTCACTCGGTGTCTGAAACAGTTTTGGTACTAGTGAAAAGTACAGCAATGATATGTCAGTAAAGACATAATTAAAATATTACGTCATTATTGGCTTGTAGGGAATGATGAGAGAGAACGTTTAAAATAAAATTAAGATAGAATAAATGTGTGGTTTGTATATAGACTAATTTTTTTTAAATAAATATATATTATATGTATATAATATATATATATATATATTTATATATATATATATATATATATATATATATATATATATATATATATTATAATATATATATATATATATATATATATTATATATATATATATATTTTATATATATATATATATATATATATATATATATATATATATATATATATATATATATATATATGTGTTTTTTACTTCTATGGGTTTTCAAACAAGAAAATAAGAAAACAAGCACTAGTAATAATTTTTCAAGAAAATTCTTCAAATCGTTTTTAAATAAAAAAAATTGAAATGGATGTTATATTTTTTCTTTAAAAAACAACAAGAAACACTAAAAAAATAAAAGTAGTTAATCATTTAAATTTTTCTCTAATTAGATACAAAGTAGAATGTTTTTTACATGATTTTAAGACAAACATTATTCAGGCAAAAAGTTATCACCTGAAGTCTTTATTAAGGAAGCTTGTTGGATCGTTGACCTTGTTGCAGAGATCGTTGGCGATCTTATCAGTGACCCATAACTCCGTCTCCAGTTGCTCCATGGCCTGAGCTTGATCATCCATCTACGTTAAGGAAAGAAAAAAACATTAAGTGACCAGTTTTAGGCATCATTTTCACTTGTCAATCAATGAATACTATTTTTCTCTACGTACGTAGTTACAATTTACAGAGCACTTCTACATATTATTTGTAAATACTTTAAATAGATAAATTTTATTGGCACACTCAAACATATGCAATTATTTTGAATACATAAATGCATGTATGTATGTATATATGTATGCAGATTTATATGCATATGTATGTATGTAATTGTAAAAAAAAATCACATCGGAAAGAGCAAGCAGCTATAGACGTATAATAGGGTCGTGAATGTAATGCATAAAATCAAACTGGGTCGCTATGAAAAAAGTTTGAAGAACACTGCTCTACACCTGTTCCGGGCTGCTCTCTTGAGATGTAGGGAAGCAGGCAGGTGTTTAAAGCCCCGTTCTCACGCCATTGTACGCCTGGCAGCTACGCGTCCCCCTATGACAGAGGGGAGATGCGTAGCTGCCAGGCGTACAATGGCTTTTCCGACAACTTTTCAACCACACTCTCCACGAGTGCCTAGTTTTGAGTAAATATGAACAGTGAAAACCTACCCTAACCGAATAAAAAAACGAATAAATAAGGAAAAATTTCTCCTTCACGTACCTTGCATTCCTTGTAGCTGAGTTGGAAGGGGTAGGTGAGGTGGAGGCTGAGGTGGTGGCTGCTGTATAGAAAAACTTCTGTACTTTGAATGGGCTCCTCCCTCCTAAAATTTTCTGGAGACATAATTTGTCTTGCATCCCACAACACAACACTTGTAAACCATTGTTAAGAGTGTAGGATGCGTAAATAGATCCTGGGCAAGAGCACGTTGCTCCACGGAAACACAACACTGGGGTGAGGTTTGAACTGAATGACAAACGCTTTACTGTAAGCTGCAGGCATCAAAATGTTCGTACCGGAAGGCCACAATGATTATTGTATTTTCCTATGGAAATATTATCATATCTTAAGAATATCAATACTCATACCTTCTTTATACCGTAAATATTCTTATTTGTTATAGAAAATGTATTATATTAGATGTAGCGATGTGTTAACAGCGTCTTCTATTCTTGGCCTACTACGCGATGGATGATCGGGTCTTTTTGTGCTCAGTCTGCTCTCAAGAGTATAGTACTCTATGATATAGCATATATATATATATATATATATATATATATATATAATATATATATATATATATATATATATATATGCAGCTATATATAATATATATATATATATATATATATATATATATATATATATATATATATATATATATATATATATATATATATATATATATATATATATATATGCAGGGTGTAACATGAGATTTTGCATGATCCAGTAATGCTAGAGGTGAAATAACGTGTATTCTAAGTATACATCGAAACTATTCTATACCCATGCATTTTGAGGCTTCCTTTTATACGTGACATGAAGTGAAAATCAGGTTGGGCACCACTGTCATGTAGCCGTCAGGTATGGCGGCTTGCGTTGTGCAGTGGTGGATACACCTCTGTGGTTGTATGATTTATCTAATTATTATTTTTGCAAATTATTGAACATTACAGTATCCTTTAACGACACAATTGGTATTAATTGATATGTAATGCATATGTAAATGACATGTAATATACATGGACAGCAGTGTTGGGCTCCACATTAGGGATGGCAGACGCCAAGACCCCAGGATATCCTAAACAAAAATCGTAAATCTAGATCCGGATCCAGAGCGACTACAAAACACTAATCACCTCTAAATTAGGTAAAGTACCACACTTGGCAAATATTTTATACATATGTGTCTATAGCATTTTATGTAGTCCTTATAACAAACAAACAGATAAACAAGCCGAACCGATCACTTTAACTCCTTGGCGGATGAAATCAGCATTTGTTTAGTATTTATTCATCCTGATTTTCATGTTTCTCGTGTTATGTTATGAGGTGTGTTAGACTTACAATATAACGCGATTCCTTATCGTCGCTTCTAAATTTGAACACACGCAGTCTGCCGTCCGCCACTTGACATTTGTTCACTTTTTTTTTTTTTTTTTTTTTACATCACAAAGGACTGACCAAGGGCACAGCAAAAATGGGTCACACAAAGCCCGCTTAGTTGCCAGTCCCTATAAAGAAGACAATAAGAGAATAACATAAAAAAGAGAGTAGAGCCAATTTAGATCGGGAGATGTCTTGTTACTCTTCTTTTGAATAGATTTGAGTCATAGGAAAGTGGAAAAATAGAAACAGGAAGAGAGTTCCAGAGTTTACCAGTGAAAGGGATGAAAGAGTAAGGATACTGGCTAACTCTTGCATTAGGAAGATGGACAGAATAGGGATGAGAATGAGTATAAAGTCTTGAGCAGCGAGGCCGCAATAGGGGGGTAGGCATGCAGTTAGCAAGTTCAGAAGAGCAGTGAGCATGAAAATAACGGTAGAAGAGAGCAAGAGAAGCAACATTGCGGCGGTGATTTAAAGATTGAAGACAGTCAGTCAGAGGAGAGGAGTTGATGAGATGAAAAGCTTTTGACTCAACCCTGTTTAGGAGAGCTGTATGAGTGCATCCTCCCCAAACATGTGAGACATACTCCATACATGGGCGGATAAGGCCCCTGTAGAAAGCAAGCAATTGGGAGGGAGAAAAAAAAGGACGCAGACGCCACAGGACACCTAACTTCTTAGAAGCTCTTTTAGCAAGAGATGAGATGTGTAGATTTCCATTTCAGATTTTTAGTAAAGGATAGTCCTAGAATGTTCATTGTAGAAGAAGGAAACAGTTGAGTGTCATTGAAGAAGAGGGGATAGTTATCTGGTAAGTTTTGTCGAGTAGTTAGGTGAAGAAATTGGGTTTTTGAGACATTGAACAAAACAAGGTTTGCTTTGCCCCAATCAGAACTTATAGAAAGATGAGAAGTTAGGTGCTCGGTGGCATCTCTCCGTGAATCACTTAGTTCCTGTTGAGTTGGACGTCTAATAAACGACGTTGAAAAATATAGGGTAGAATCATCAGCGTAGGTGTGGATAGGGCTTTGAGTTAGACTTAGAAGATCAATAATGAATAATAGAAAGAGAGTGGGTGATAGGACAGAACCCTGGGGAACACCACTATTGATAGATTTAGGATAAGAACAATATCCGTCTACAGTAGCTGTAATAGAACGGTTTGAAAGGAAACTTAAGATGAAGGTACAGAGAGAAGGATAGAAACCGAATGAGGGTAGTTTGGAAATTAAAGATTTGTGCCAGACTGTATCAAAAGCTTTTGATATGACAAGGGCAACAGCAAAAGTTTCACCGAAACCCCTAAAGAAGGATGAACAAGATTCAGTTAGGAAAGCTAGAAGATCGCCAGTAGATCGCCCTTTACGGAAACCGTACTGACGATCAGATATAAGATAGTGAGCAGATAGGTGCTTGAGAATCTTCTTATTAAGTATAGATTCAAAAACTTTAGAAAAGCAGGAAGTCAAAGCTATAGGACGGTAGTTTGAAGGATTAGAACGGTCACCCTTCTTAGGAACAGTTGGATGTGAGAAAACTTCCAGCAAGAAGGAAGGTGGAAGTAGATAGACAAAGACGGAAAAGATTGACCTGGCAGGGAGCAAGCACAGAAGCACATTTTTTGAGAACAATAGGAGGGACTCCATCAGGACCGTAAGCCTTCCGAGGATATATGCCAGAAAGGGCAAAAAAACATCATTACGAAGGATCTTAATGACAGCATAATATAGTCAGAGGGTGAGGAGAAGGAGGAACAAGCCCATCATCAATCAGAGTGGAATTTTTAGCAAAGGTTTGAGAGAAGAGTTCAGCTTAGAAGTAGATGAGACAGCTGTGGAGCCATCTGGGTGAAGCATAGGAGGGAAAGATGCAGAAGAAAATTGTTAGAGATGTTATTTGCTAGATGCCAGAAGTCCACGAGAGGAATTTGATTCAGAAAGATTTTGACATCTTCTATGAATAAAAGAGTATTTGGTAAGTTGAAGTAAGTTGGTAAGTGATTTGGCATGATTACGGGCAGACATATAAAGGACATGAGTTTCAGGAGATGGATGCTTACGGTACCGTTTTTGAGCCACCTCTCTATCCCGGACAGCATGAGAACAAGCAGAGTTAAACCAAGGTTGACGGGCTTAAGGATTAGAGAAAGTGTGTAGAATGTACACCTCCATGCCAGAGACTATGACCTCAGTTATGCATTCTGCACAAAGAGATGGGTCCTTGACATGGAAGCAGTAATCATTCCATGGAAAATCAGAGTAGTACTGCCTTAGGCCTTCCCACTTAGCTGAGTTAAATTGCCAGAAGCACCTCCGCTTAGGTGGGTCCCGAGGCTGTACCGGAGCGATAGGACAGGTTACATAAATAAGATTGTGATCGGAGGAATCCAACGGAGAGAATAGTTTCACAGAGTAAGCAGAAGGGTTAGTAGTTAGGAAAAGATAAAAAAATGTTGGGCGTGTCTCCAAGGCGGTCAGGAATACGGGTAGGGTGTTGCACAGCTGCTCAAGGTCTTGGGGGATAGAAAAGTTGTAGGATTGTTCACCAGGTTGGTCAGGGAAAGAAGATGATCGCCAAAGCTGGTGGTGAACATTGAGGTCCCCAAGAATGGAAATTTCTGCTAAAGGAAAATGAGATGAGATGTGCTCCACTTTTGATGTTAAATAGTCGAAGAATTTTACACAGTCAGAGGAGTTAGGTGAGAGATATACAGCACAGATAAATTTAGTAAGAGAGTGTCATTGAAATCGAGCCAGATGGTAGAAAATACGGAAGATTCAAGGCCGTGGGTGGGCACGAGAGCAAGTTATGTCATTGCGCACATATACGCAACAGCCAGCATCTGGATGAAAAATGAGAATAGAGACAGTAAGAGGAGACAGAAAAAGGTCTGCTGTCAGTGTTCACAGACAACTGGGTTTAGGTGAGGAAAAGAAGATGGGGTTTAGAGGAGGAGAGATCTTGTTCAACAGAGAGAGAGAACGTTAGATCTAAGACCGCGAATGTTGCAGAAGGAGAGAAGGCTAGAAGAAGTATCAAGACACCTCGAGTCGTTAACTTGAAGACTGTCCGACCTGAGGATATTTATGGTCCCCTCCCCAGTTAGTGACTCCGAGGCAGGGCGAAACTTACACTCTATAGTCGTTCTACTTTATGATGGCATCTAAAATGCGGCCTGATTTGGAATGTAGAGAAGGCGCATATGTCAGATATTTAACTATAAACCACAATCTGTCTATATTTTGAGTGATGCTAACCCCTTACAAATAAGTTTTGAATAGCCTGTAGGAATCTAATTCTGTGATAAAGGTGTAATTTTTTGTTATGAATGATACACTTTTTCTGGATGAAAACAGCCGCTTCGTAATCATAAATGTCATAAAATATGGCAAAACTGCTTCTGCTACTGCTAGGTCGAAGTATCTCGATCAGTCGTACCACGTCGGACTACCGCCATGAAAAGTCGCACTGAGACCTGCTTGCGGGTTCACCATTGTCAAGCAAAATACATTATTGATAATGTAAATATGCATTTCATAGAAAAAAGGCACTTAGAAGGCCAATAATATATCTCACATAATCATTTGCTCGAGCAGACAAAGTAACAAATGTTATCGAAAGGTCAGCTATAAGAAATTGCTCTAAATCAAATTGGAGATTGTGCCCTGCAAAATTTACCAGGAGAGCCTGCATAATCAGTGTAAAACTCAAGGAAAGCATATCTGTTAATGGTTGAATCGAGTTCCGTCAGAAGATACTTTTGCAAATGGAATTCAAGTAGTAAAGTTTTTTTATGGAAAGGAGTTATGCTGATACAGTTAAGAATACATTTATGCTAAAAATGCTGCAGCTCAAAACGTGATTACATAACATTGTGTATATTGTGTATCTAGAGTTAGAGTAGATGAAAATAGGTTGAACGAAAATTTCACTTGTGAAAAATGATTGACTGACACTCTATTCCAATAAGCAATACAAATAAAGCCGCAAACTGGAAAAAAAAAGTTTAATTATTTATTCATCACGCAGCCACGAAAGATGGTTTGTCAGCAATGTGAGATAAGTTTAAAGCAAAAAACGACTGGAACTACCATAACCAGATGAAGTATACGGGTTAATCTTTTAGGGTTTATAAATCAGTTGCTGCCGAACATTCCACCAAACTCAGTCATTATATTAGACAACGATTCCTACCATTAAATGAAGCTTGAAAAAGTACAAAGCTCATCATGAAGAAATTCATATATAAAGGACTGGTTTAAGGTTAAAGGAAGTCAGCCCAGTTATGATATTCTATATATAGCGCTGTTGCTTGAGATTTCAAGGAAATTTTCTATAAAAAAAATATATTTCTGAATGAAAAATCGCTACAAAAGCAGGACATAGTAGGTTTACAAGGCTACCGCTATGCCATTGTCAATATAACCCTATTGGACGTATTTGGAGTCATTTATATATTATGCAGCCTGGATGGTGGATAAAATATTATGCAGAGTCTTGGAGTAGTGAGCTCGATGTCCCGAGTTCGAACACTGCCAGGGGCAACACTTTCGACCATCTTTAAAGCGGGGGATAAGAGCCTGGTAGTTGTGAGTACAAGGTCCCGAGGTCAAGCCCAGCCAGGAGCAACTGTTTCTTCCGTCGTTGAGTGGCCGAATATACCTACATGCTGCATGAACCTTACCATTCAAGTACAACTACAAGTGAGGCGGTGGGCACCAGGTAGGAGGATAAACTTTAGTTCAAACCGTCACAGAAAACCATCACAGGTGTCACTATAAAAACCCAGCCTGCGCCACCACGGGCGAGGGCTATAACCATCACAGCTCTCCAGAATGAGCAGGGCCAACCACCTGAAATCTCATGAAAAAAATGCATATGCGCTATGAAAAAATGCGTTATAGGCTCCAAAGAAGAAACAAAATATGCTATCATTTCAAGAGAGCTGATCCCAAAATTCTTGTTAAAGAAACTTTGGGTAAGGTCACACCGAAAATAACTGGATGCAGGCAGCGAATCGTGCTGAAAAACATCAGGATGACGCAAATAAGATATAGCAGCTGACCAATTTTTTGATAAATTTGTTAATTCTTGTGGAAATTATCCACCAACCACCCTCTTAATAATTGGTAGAGTGGTGGTTTTGTTTCCCCCCCCCCTTGTGAGGGAGGTATTGTCCGCTCATCATAGGGGGAGCGTAGGGATATATATATATATATATATATATATATATATATATATAATATATATATATATATATATATATATATATATATATATATATATATATATATATATAATTATAATGGTAATGGGTATTAATTAAGGTCATTTAAGTAAATGATAAGTACTGGGATAGGATAATTGAACATTCCCATTAGTATTAAGCATTTACACCTTAAATAATTAGCACCTTTGTTTGAAGCGCGGTCATTGGCTACCGTCATCAGATTATCGCCACCAACGATTTGACATGTAGGTAGGCACCAGACGGCCGATGCCCCGCCGCCCACCGTGATATTTAGTACACTCCTAACCCTCGAGAGAACAACATATTTTATGAAATATATACGTACTTGTATAATTATAAGCTCACTCCAGACCTTCCCGTTAATAACACCTTTCACTGTGCTTCTCTGATTATAATGAGGAGATATTATTTTTGTACATACGTTCATTTTGTACATATAAGTGTTAAATCATAGAACGTGTTAAATACGACACACTGATAAAATCCTGCTGCGTCGTGGATAGCTGGGTTATGAAAACCCGCCACGCCGATAACACAAACTCTCCGCCTCCGCCCTTCACCGGCGGCCTCGATCACGCTGACCACTTCGGATAACAAGACATTGCAGTATTGATAAGCCTACAACCAATTCAACCCTACTATCCACAGATATGTATCCTAGTTAGTTGACTAGTTGGGGTATTGTGTCGGGATGAGATAGACAATGGGTTTTGTATAGATAAGATCTCAAATAATAAATTTGTGCTTGTAGCATACATTTCTACAAGATGGTGCTCCGAGTGAGGAATATTGGTGTACATGTAATTCAAAGTGGTCATTGTGAGTCGTAGTTATGAGCCTACCACAATTGCTGGTTATGAGAGCGGAGGTGAGGTGTTTCGCGGCGTCAGGAACGAGCCAACAGCCGTTCAACTACCATACGCCAGGTAGTAGATAAAATCAGAGGTTACGTAGCACTAGTTATAATAAATCAGTGTTAGTTGGTCATAAGCCTGGCTATGCGTCTTGACAGACCAAGCCAACGGCCCTTCCAGCATGTATGATATAATAATAAATTATCAATTAACAATTATTTTAGTGACGTAATCTTGCATTTACTATTTTATTTTATTTAGTTACTAGCTAAATCATGGCGAGGTTTGCAAGGCATTCATTATCGGCTAAATTGGCAATGCTCACACGAATATATAATAAGTGTGAGAACGCAATTAAGTCAATTCCTATTGATTATATTAATTTAAAGACAGGTCTACCATTGTTAAATGAGCAATGGGATAAATATGAGGAGGTCTACTTCCTATAAGAAGTTCAATTAAGACAAGCTGGGGATAAAGAAATGATTCACCAATGCGTGACCAATTATGAACAACAGTGTCAAAGATATCTCGATAAAGTAATTGAATATGAGGGATTACTGGAGTGTGCTCATATTCCATCAACAGCTAAAGTTTCTTTAACCCTAAATTTGCAAGGTATTGAGCAGGAACCCCCCCACAGGGAAATCAAGATTGTTACACCTAAGGGTAATCAGCTATATCAGCCACCCTTAGAGTTTAAAGATCCCTCGTTAGTGGGTATTTATCCCGCTACTGTTAAAAGTTACGCAAATCAAACAGCCTGTAATTAACCCTTTCACGCACGGTGACGAGATCGCGTCAAAACGGGCCCGTCTGCAATCTGAGCTTTTGACGCGAATTGCGTCAAAAAACAGTTAAAAATTCGCCAAAAATAAATTATTTATCAGAATTGCGTCAACATTTTCTGCGTCAAAGATCCAACCTCGACATATAAAATTTACTAATTGACAACTCTCTCGTGTGAGTGGATGTGAAATGATAAGGGTTTGTGTGTTAGTTTCCACTCAGCAGGCAGCCTGTGCGCGCGATTTGTCGTCCCTTTAAAACGTGTCCCGAGCTGGCCATAATGGCCATATGAAAATTATAATGGTAGCGTTGGAATCCTCATAAAAATCCGCTTTTATTGGCATATACACCGTAAAAAGTTGACACAGGCAGTTTCGAGCTACGAAGTGGTGTATTTCTTATTTCTCTTTACTCAATATTTTTTCGGAGTCGGTAAATTCCGCTATTTATTTGCATTTCTTGTTATTTTTTTCTTTCATACGGCAGAATAATCTCTTGCAAAACCAATGATATATAATAATGCCAGGAAAAAAGAATACACGTGGGTGAAATTGATAACATCAAAAAATATTCGCCGCACAGTCTGGCCATTTCGCGGGGCCCCTTAGGGAGCATAAGACGGATGTTGCAGTGGACGGAAAAACTTATTAAACTTTTTGTGCGTGAAAGGGTTAAGATTAAAACTTCTCAGCCTTCCAGTAAACTACTAAGACCTACTCAAATAAAAGATACAATCCCTAAATCCAGGGTTACATCTGGAGAAGTACGAAGAATAAATTGTGTCTTATGTGAGGGGGAACATCCACCCTCCACATGTAATATCTGTTCAGATTGTTCCACGAGAGTTGAAAGGTTAATGAGCCTTGGTAATTGCCTAACCTGTCTCCGTGGTAAACATGCTTCAAATGCATGCCATATAAACTTAAGAACTTGTCGGAAATGTAAACAATCTATTCATAACATCGCTCTTTGTCCTAACAGTGATATTAACTCAGACCCTACAGCAGTTAGAATGGCAGTCACTAATAAGAGTAGTTCAGCAGCTGTTCCTACTGCAGAATTGAAGGTGAGCCACAGTGGCCATTCAGTCATTGTAAAGACAATGTTTGACAGTGGTGCACAACGATCCTTCATAAGTAGGGAGATGGTTGAATTAGTACAACTACCCATAATTAATAAAGTGAATCTAGCCATATCAGGTTTTCTGGCTAATAAAGAGGCTCAAACCTTTGACATAGTTCAACCCCTAGCTAGTCCAATTATGAAAATATAAATGTAGGGTAGCTGCTGTAGTAGTAAATAATATTGGTATTAGTTTAACTGTTAAGGGACTAAAAGACACAGCTGAAATGCTGAGGGATAATGGTGTTAAACTAGTTAGTAATATCTTCGAGGACGTTGATGGTCCCTTCCAATTAATATTAGGCGTTGATTATTTTGGGCGTTACCTATGGAAGGTCATCAAAAGACATAACGTCTCTATGTTCACCAGTGCTGGTGGTAAGGTAATAATGGGACCTATCCCACATACTCATCATGCCGAACAAGAGGAGAGTATTCCTAGTTATGCACAACCCCAATTAATTACCGGAATTGGAACCACTTTCTTGCCCACATCAATTAGTGAGGTATTAGAGGAAAGTGATATTCCAGTTCATAATGAATATATTGCCACTAATAAAAATCCTAATAATAATGTGTCGCGAGGAAGTAATACCCTCAAATTAAACACAGTATTATGGTTTAAAGGCCCTACCTGGCTGAAAGAGTGAAATAATATGCCTAAACAGGTTTCCACTCAGCCAAACATATCTGTAGATATAATAAAGTAACCTGAATTGATCCCAGATCCTGTGATCATAGGAAAAGTTCTCCTTATTGAGCAAACTATTGAAGACTACTAAATTACTCTTCAAATTTATAAAAAGGGATAGCTCTGATCCTTTGAAGTTTTGGGTCAGAACAATACAAAAGCAGGTATTTCCTGAGGAATATCAGCTCCTGGCCTCAGCCAGCCCCCATAGGAACAAATTGACCAAATTATTAGGTCTGTACCTAGATCATGAGGGTATAATTAGGTGTCGAGGACGAAATTTGAAAGCTGCTCTTCCAAATACCACCTGCCATCCCATATTTATTTTCAAACGCCATCATCTTACTAAATTGTTGGGGGACGAATATCATAGGAACTCATTACATGGTGGAATGGCTACAATATTAGCCGATATTAGGAGTAAATTTTGGATACATCATGGTAGACAGGCAGTCAAATATTACCTCAAATCTATCATAAAATTTAATAGATCTGAAGGTAGACTAGTCGCCTATTTAGGCCCCCCTGAACTTCCCGCTGATAAAAAGCTCCTAAAACCATTTGAGGTCAATGGTGATGACTATACTGGGGATATTATAATTTCAGGAGATAGTTCTCCCCCCGATCAAGTATATGTCTGCATATTCACTTGTACCTGTATCAGGGCTATACATTTCAAAATAGTCAAAGACCAAAGTGCCAAAACCTCTATTCAAATGTTCCGGCGCTATGTGGCCTGGGGTGATGTCACTTGAAGTGGAACTTCAGTTTTCGCGGGCCCACAGTTGTGGAAATTATCCACCAAACACCCTATTAATAATTGGGAGAGTGGTGGTTTTGTTTCCCCCCCCCCTTGTGAGGGAGGTATTGTCCGCTCATCATAGGGGGAGCGTAGGGATGTATATATATAATTATAATGGTAATGGGTATTACTTAAGGAAATTTAAGTAAACGATAAGTACTGGGATAGGATAATTGAACATTCCCATTAGTATTAAGCATTTACACCTTAAATAATTAGCACCTTGTTTGAAGCGCGGTCATTGGCTACCGTCATCAGATTATCGCCACCAACGATTTGACATGTAGGTAGGCACCAGACGGCCGATGCCCCGCCGCCCACCGTGATATTTAGTACACTCCTAACCCTCGAGAGAACAACATCTCTTATGACATATATACGTACTTGTATAAGTATAAGCTCACTCCAGACCTTCCCGTTAATAACACCTTTCACTGTGCTTCTCTGATTATAATGAGGAGATTTGTACATACGTTCATTTTGTACATATAACTGTTAAATCATAGGATGTGTTAAATACGACACACTGATAAAATCCTGCTGCGTCGTGGATAACTGGGTTATGAAAACCCGCCACGCCGATAACACCAACTCTCCGCCTCCGCCCTTCACCGGCGGCCTCGATCACGCTGACCACTTCGGATAACAAGACATTGCAGTATTGATAAGCCTACAACCAATTCAACCCTACTATCCACATATAAGAATCCTAGTTAGTTGACTAGTTGGGGTATTGTGTCGGGATGAGATATACAATGGATTTTGTATAGGTAAGATCTCAAATAATAAATATGTGCTTGTAGCATACATTTCTACAATTCTTTCTAAGCAAGCTAAGATGATGGATATATAGATTTTACAAGCAAAAAGAGGATTAGGCCTACTCATTGATAAATATGCGCCTAGACTTTAACCTCAATGGTGATAGGAACATAATCTCGGAACATGAAAAAAAAATGTATTTGTCCAATTCATAAAAAAACTAAAACGTTGACTGAGAAGCGGCACCTCAGCTAACGCTTCTAAATCTTCGAGATACATACCCAAACTACCTTCATAAATTGCACCAACGAAACTACAAAAATGCAAGTATACATTTTAGCCGCCAGAACGGGATTACGTCATAACCTAACGCCAGTGCAACAAGACACGTTGTCCAACGTCCCCCACCCCCCACCCACATAGCAGATGAGATATATTCTCAGCAAGTATATCGAAGGTAGGAATGGGTTATTGGTAGGCTTTAACAAGCTTCAGTAATGTAGTCAGCGAGAGGAAGAGGAAGTAGAAAGTTTCGTGTAGCAAAGTCTCGTGAGAGATAGGGGGGAGGGAGGAGAAAAAATCCAGTTTTCATGCCACTTGACAATATATCTAGTTATGCCGAGAAACTTTTATTTCTTAAGTAAACGCTTTTAAGGGATTTTGTCAAACCCTTACTGAAACTCAAACTAGTTAAGTATTGTTTTCATCTCGCCAAACTTGCAGTAATCGTCATTAAAAAGTGTCGAGCAAATTAATAAGCAGGAATGCTTAATACGAAAGCCGTACTGGAAGTTTCTGATAATAATATTTTCATCTAAGAGATTTACAACCTTGCTTCGTATTATAGTTGCATTCATTTACATACATGAGCAAAGTAATCTTTTAATTTTTCAGCCATTTCAGCTTATTTATTAGTATATATTTCGTTTCCAATGCAAAGTTCGCTGTTCTATGTTCGCTGTGATAGTTTTTTTCTAACGCGTGTAACTGCTATTCCCACGTTGTTTCTCATTTTTTCTGTTATATCCAAAGCTGGCTATATCACATACGTACGTAATGACATAACTTGCTCTCATGCTCTCGTGCTCACGGTCTCATAATTTTCTACCATCTGGCTTTGACTTCAATGTCACTCGCTTACTGGATATATCTGCGCTGTACAATACATATATTACCTAACTACTCTGACTATGTAAAGTTGTTCGACTATTGATTTTGACTTCCGAAGTTGAGCACACCTTAACACATTTTTCTTTAGTCCATCTTCAGTCCATCTTCATCCTTGATGATTTTAACCCTTTCACTGCTAAGCGCGTCTATAGACGTTCACCATCAGCTTTGACTATCATCCTCTTTCACTGACCAACCTGATGAAAAAAAGTTCAACTTTGCAATGATGCTATCCTTCATGAACGAGAGCAAGTGGTTCAAAACTTTACCCGTATTTCCGACCGCATTGGAGACATGCCTAGTATTCCAAAACATTCTCCTGACTTCCAACCCTTCTGCTTACTCTGTATAACTACTTTTACCCATGGGCTCCTCCAATTGCATTTTTGTTCCGTAAAATGTCATATTATTCCATTGCCTCTTCGGGAACCACGTAAACAGAGGGGCTATGATTACAACTCAGCTAAGTGAGTGGATCTGAGGCAGCACTACTTGATTTTACGTAAAACTATTATTTCTTTCGTGTCAGAGATCCATCTTTTTGTACTGAGCGCATAACTGAGGCCACTGCCTCTAATACAGGGGCAAACATTACACACTTTTTGTAATCCCAATCCAAAAGTATATTCTGGTTTAGCTGTTTGTATTCGTGCTGTCAAGGATAGAAAGACGGCTCACATATATAAACGTAGCCATCCATATCCTGAAATTCAAACTCTTTATATGTCTGTCCATAATAATACCAAGTTTATTCTTAAATTCGCCAAACAACTCTGTCATCACAGAAAATGTAAAAATATTGTTACAATGATAATGAGAAAAACAATGGTTTACATGATATTCACATCAAAGAAAAATGACATGGCCGAGTAAACACAAAAAATGTGTCAGTAAATCGACAATGTGTAAACATTCATTGATAAAAGAACAAATTCAAGTGTTAAGTATGTAATGTAGACGGTATCAAGTAGGCTCAAATACTGGCAAAGAAAGTAGCTGTACAAATTGCAGGAAAATATTGAGAAATCAATAATATCTCAAGTAATGAGGGGGGCAATGTAGTAATGACAGGGATAGTATTATAAAAAAAACCCATGAATGTGTCATGCTACGACGGAAGATCTTCGGACTGTAGAGCTGCCTCAAATACCAATAGGATGTACCGAATGTGCATAGTATAGCAATTTATGTAAAAATATGATAATACTGTGTCAGTATACAAATGCAGTGGTTTGTAGAATTTTAACTAAATAATACAATTATAAGGGGAGGCGGTGGCCTAGTGGTTAGCGTCTTGGAGTCGTGAACACAATGTTCCGAGTTCGAATCCTTCGAGTTCGAGTTCGATTCGACTCTTTCAAGAGCCTGGTAGGGGAGAAGAAGGTCCCGAGTTCAAGTCCCACCAAGGAGCAATTGTCAAATCCATCGTCGAGTGGCAGAAAGAAACCCGCAACAGCAATTACCTGGTCTTCGATTGCGAGTGTGACGGAGAAAGCTCTAGGGGCTGCATTATCCTGACTGAAGATCCGAACATCACATAAAACTGGATCTTCACCTAAGACCAGGTGTCACTATAAAAGTCTAGCCTGCGCCACTAACGGGCGAGATCGACAAAATTCAAGACTCTTCATAAGCCTACAGACGCTATTGGCTCAAATAAACAAATAAAAAAATAAGAAAATAAGTTCATGTTTGCTAAAAAATCATTAATAAATGATAATACTACAATGGTAATGTAGAAAATATTTAGACATCAGTGAGTGCAAAAATGATAGGCAGACAAATTGAATAAAATTTATATATATGAATGAAGTTCAGAAAACCATGGTGATGTATATTAGGAAGAGTGCTGAACACTCATGCATTGATCTGCTGAGAATCATGTGCTAACGAAGCATGTTTAACGGAATTTAATCATCAATTTGCAGCTTTTTCGTTTGGACAGGAAACTGTCACTGAGGTGTATTGAAAAAAATTAAGAAGACAAATTGCTATGGGTGCATGTGTTGATAACACTGGGGAACAATTTGAAGAAAAAAAAATTGTTGAGTTAGATTTTTGAGCTTATTTAGACTAAAATTGGCATGCTGATTCCAAATCTGTAGTCAGTTTTTTTTCTAGCATGTCAAGTTTTTTCTCCACAGTTTACCCTCCAGATAAGCAAAATTCCACTTGTGAGCTGTAGTAAAACTTGCCAGCTGATTACGATTTGATTCATCGAGAGCTATGTGGCAACTTGTTTGTGCAGTTACAATTGAGACAGTGCGGTGAGAGGTGTGTGCAGCTCCCAATAGGTCAGTACTATCAATATCTGCAAACAGAAAGCTAGGATAGTAGGAATTAGGAGGATTTGTTATGGCTTTTCTCTTAACCTTGTAACAACATACCATTGTAATTTCTATTTCGTTTTATGCTGTTTTTGTTTTGTTTTCAAAGCTTGTAACTATTCCAGCTTAGTGTTTTATTTACATAGGTATATATTTATTTTGTTTCAGATCATGTCTGCTCCTGCTACGTCTCGTCGTAAATGCCTAAACAACCCTGACTCCTTCTGCTATATATGTGGTAGTTTCACCATTCCAAGTCAGAGGGCAAGCATCAGCGTATTTGTCAAACAAGCATATTTCGCATATTTTAAAGTGAAACTCGGTGATCAAGACAAGCTATGGGCCCCTCACAAGTGTGCAAGCATGTGGTCGAGAGATTACGGATGTGGACCAAAGGAACACGTGAAAAGTTGGCATTTGGTATCCCCATGGTTTGGCGAGAGCAAAAAGATCATTCCACAGACTGTTACTTTTGTTTAGTGAAAACATCAGGATTTAACAAGAAAAATAAAAGTAAAATAGAATATCCTAATCTACCGTCAGCTATAAGACCAATGCCTCATTCAGCTGAAATTCCAGTGCCAGTTTTCGAACAACTACCTCCTCTAGAAGATCTGAGTGATGTTGAAGAACGCAGTGACAGCAATGATGCAGATTTTGACATTCACGAGGATTCAGTTCGTAGGGGATTTGATCAGCACGAGTTGAATGATTTAGCACGTGATTTGGGCCTATCCAAAAAAGCTTCAGAAATAGCAAGATCTGGATCAAGACTGATCTGAATATCAAGACTGAACGAGAAAAACATACTTGAACAAGGAGTGAAGGTATCATACTTTCGAACCAGAGAAAGTACATTTCTGCAGTACTTTCGAAGTGCCAGCGGTTTTGTGTTTTGCCATAACATTCTTGGTTTACTGAAGGAATTAGGGCTTTCAATCTACAATCCAAATGAATGGCGATTGTTTATTGATAGCTCAAAGCGGAGCTTGAAGTGTGTCCTTCTACACAATGGCAATTTGTTTGGCGCAGTCCCTATTGGGCATTCGGTCTGTCTTCGTGAAGAATATGGAGATGTAAAGAGAGTTATTGAGTTATTGCAATATGACAAACACAATTGGATCATCTGTGTTGACCTTAAAATGGTGTCCTTCCTTCTTGGTCAACAACGTGGATACACAAAGTATCCCTGCTTTCTCTGTATGTGGGATAGCAGAGCTCGAGAGAAGCATTGGGTTCAGACGAATTGGCCTCCGAGATCTGATCTTAATCCTGGAGATCCTAACATTGTACATGAGCCACTTGTTGACAGGAAGAAAATAATATTCCCACCTCTGCACATAAACTAGGTCTCATGAAACAGTTTGTAAAGCATTGTCAACTGATGGCGACTGTTTGAAGTACATCATCTTGGCATTTCCTGGACTGTCAATTGAAAAAATCAAGGCCGGTGTGTTTGATGGTCCACAAATTCGACAGCTCATCAAAGATGAACATTTCAACGGTACTATGTCAGACCTTGAAAAGAATGCTTGGCTATCATTCAAAGACGTCGTCAAGAACTTTCTTGGAAATACACGTGCAAGTAATTACACAGAAATTGTTCAGAAACTATTGGAGAGCTACAAAGCGCTTGGTTGCAACATGAGTATTAAAGTACATTTTTTGCATAGCCATCTTGCCAACTTTCCGGAAAATCTTGGTGCTGCTAGCGACGAGCAAGGTGAACGATTTCACCAAGATTTGAAGGTTATGGAAGAACGTTACCAGGGTAGATGGGATGTGCATATGATGGCTGACTATTGTTGGAGCATCAAACGCGATAGTCCTCAAGTTGAACACTCCAGACAAAGCTACAAACGTAAATTTTTACCTTAACCTGCACACAATTATAGCCTTATCCTTTCTAAAAACATGATAATGTTAAATAAACATTCTATTCATGCCTATTTCTTTCATTTTTCATTGTATGTTAACATTTGCAACTTTTTATAAAATAAGCACTGTTACTGTTATGTACCGTATTTTCGTAAGAAAACGAAAATCCTACAGTTCAAAAACTTGACGTGATAGAGAAAAACTGAGATCAGTTTTGAATTCAGCACCCAAAAATTACTTAATAACAAGTGTCAGACCTAACTCAACAAAAATTTGTTCCCCAGTGTAATTCATCTTGGTGTTCACAACACTACACGGGTGTGAAAAACAAATGTACACCAAATGTAAGCTTCCATGTGAGTAAAATAGTAAAAACTTTATGTATGAAGGTCAATTTTATCAAGGCAATTTCAAAGGTAGCAGTTAAAGCATTCAGAGTTGTAAAATGATAAGTTGGGCCATAGACCACTGTAAATCTGGACTGCGCACGGAATATCGGCCTGTTGCACAAGGGCCTGAAGTCGGAGGGCCGCTCGGATTCATATATATATATATATATATATATATATATATATATTATATATATATATATATATATATATTTATATATATATATATATATATATATATATATATTATATATATATATAAAATATATATATTATATATATATATATATATATATAGTATATATATATATATATATATATATATATATTCACGGCTCATATAGACTGGTTTATCAGTATATATATATATACTGTATTTCGTAAATGTTTTTCTATAATATTATCAAATAAAAACAGTAAACACGCTAAAGAACATACCATTACGAGACTCTGAAGAATATCATGAACTTAATATTCAGTTCAACTCTTCGCCTTAAATTTTTCGAGTCAATTTATTATGAAGGGAATCAATAGAAAACGAAATTATATTAGCTTTCCATTGATATATTTCGTTTTCTGTAAATGATTAGAACCTCATAAATTGACGTAAATAATACATAAAACCATAATCTTTAATTTCCCGATTGATGAGGTTATTTTTAGTTAACGCTAATTTTACATGGTGTCTAGCTCATTTATCAGAAAACGAAATATATAAGTAAATAATAACATCATCAATCGGGAAATTACCCGATTGATGATTTTTATATTCATTAGCTAATTTATGCATAGTTCTAATTCATTTATCAGAAACGAATATAACAATGGATAGCTAATAAATTGCGCTTCTATTGATACTCTTCATGATAAAATTGATTAGCAAGTTTTAATGGCTAAGAGTTGAGTGAATATTTAATCATGCTATTCTTCAGTCTGTAATGGCATTTCTTTAGCGTGTTTTACTGTTTTTATTTATATATATAACAAATATTTATAAGATTCATTATATCATATATGATAAAACCCGTCTATCATGAAAAAGTCCATAGACCACTATATCTCTTTGTCTCCGCTATGCAGCTTGCAATTCAAAACATTGTCGCGTGAACAGTCCAGAAATATAGGCAATGGTTGGGCTTATTTGGTATGATTGTATTTATGTTATAATCCTTATTAGGGCAATCTTTACATGCAACAGCTGAAACCTTTGAAATTGCAAAAGAGAAACTGGGCACCGTTTAAAATGATAGTTGATTTTTGATCTGCCATGCAAGAGACAAAGCGTCTGCAATGCATGTAAATTTACAAGAGATTAGCAATGATGTTGATGGTAAGTTACAATGATAGAGAACCATCTTAAAATTGTTCCAATCAATCAATCATTGGGGGCATATGCCGGGGGGCGCGTTCGCCTCGCCCACCCACGCGCCACTCCCGGGGGTCACCACGCGCGAGTTCCCATGCAGGCTCCTTTCCCATACCAAGCAGCTCTAATATTGTTTGGTAGGATATAATTGTCTAAAATAATGACAGTGTCATGTGGTTCTAAAGGAAATTAATCCTTGCACCTTATTGAGTGGAAGTGTATTTCAGCTTTGATTAATCCAAATTATAGTTGCCATTAGCGAACAATGGTATGAGAGTTAAGTTTGTCCGTGATCATAATTTTCTGAGGTCGATAATAATAAAAGTATGTATTCAAATTTCTCTTCGAGTTTGAATTTGGTTGAAAAGTAATGAGAGTTGGGTTATTCGTTGTACAGTACATAGTCCAATAAATGTGTGCATCATGTAGTCCATGACGACATGTGCATCACGTACATCACGTAGATGTGTAAAAACCTCTGGGATAAATGATTAGGCATGTATATAACCCAGTTCAACAACATAGTAAATAAACAATCGTTTCATTCAAATAGTGAACGTAGTAAAACAGTAATTACGTAGGTAAATCATTCATGAACTGAATGTAACGTAGGGCATAGCAGTCAGACACCTGCCGCCATGGTGAAATACTCCCGGGAGGTACTTAGGGGGTTGAGGCGGTATTGCAGATTTGTCATTGAAATGTCCTTGTTCTCTCTGTCCATATCCTTTAATTATGTCTTAGATACACAAGAGTGTAGCTGCATCCTACACTCTAAAGACAACTTATTTTACAATACACGACACTACATGCACTTACATCCCTACACTCTGTTAACTAAACATTTTATAATGGCTTCCATACACTCTGCCTCGGAGTCCATAACTGATGAGGGGACCAAAAATATCCCCAGGTTGGACCGACGTAACGATGACGACTCAAGGTGTCTTGATAAGACGATCACTAACTTCTCTCTCCATAAATTTCTGCAAGATTCGCAGTCTAAGATCTAACTTTCAATCTGTGGAACATCATCTCTCCTCTATACCTCATCTTCCTTTCCTCACCGAAACCCAGTTGGTTTTGAGGACTGACAGCAGTTCCTTTTATGTTTAATCTTACTGTTTATGTTGATATTTTTAATCCAAAGCAGGCTGTTGAGTATATGTGCACAACGACATCACTTGCTCTCGTGTCCACGGTCTTGAATCTTCCAAAATGTGTACCACCTGGCTTCGACATCAATGTCACTCTCTTACTATTTTATATGTGCTATATGTATCTCACCTAATTCATCGGAATATGTACAATTCTTCGAGTATTTTACATCAAAGTGGAGCACATCTCATATCATTCCTTTAGCAGAAATTTTCCACTCTTGGGGATTTCAATGTGCACCACTAGACATTGGCTATCATCTTCTTTTCACTGACCAACCTGGTGAACAAGCCTACATAGGTTCTAATCCTCCAAGACCTTGAGCAGCTGGTGTAGCACCCTACCCATATTGCTGACCGCTTGGAGACACGCCCAACATTCTTGATCTTTCGCTATCTACTAACACTTCTGCTTACTATGTGAAACTATTCTTTTCCAATGGGCTCCTCGGATCATAATCTTATTTTTTGTAACTTGTCCTATCGCTCCAGAGCCGCCTCGAGACCCACCTAAGAAAGGTGTTACTGGCAATTCAACTCAGCTAAGTGGGAGGACCTAAGGGAGTACTACCCTGAATTTCCACGGAATGATTATTGCTTTCATGTCAGATACCCTCTCTTTGTGCAGAGGGCATAATTGAGGTCATTGTCTCTGGTATGGAGGTATACTTCCACACTCTTTCTCTAATCCAAAAACCCGTCAACCTTGTTTTACCTCTGATTGTTCTCATTATGTCTAAGTAAGAAGGCGGCTCCAGACGGTAATGTAACCATCCATCACCTGAATATCATGCACGTAATATACTTCTGCCGTAATCATGCCAAATCTTCACTTCAATTTACCACAAAACCCTTTTATTAATAGAAAATGTCAAAATCTTTATGAATCAAACTTCCCTCGTGACTTCTGGCATCTATCTAATAACATTTATAGCAATATTTGTCTTCTTTCTTTCCATTCTATGCTTCATTCAGATGGTTCCAAAAGCTGTTTCATATATTTCTAAAGCTTAAATCTTTGCTAAATGCTTTGCTGAAAAAATCGACTCTAGTTTGATTTAGGACTTGTTCCTCCTTCTCTTCCACCCCATAATATAAACCCTATGACTATAATATGCTTGTTAGTAGAATCCTTCGTAACGAGTGTTATTTACCCTTTTTCTGGCCTAGATCCTTTGGAAGGCTTACGGTCCTGACGGAGACCTTTTCCCATTGTTCTCAAAAAATGTGTACTTGAAAAAAAAAACTTTTGTGCTTGCACCGTGCCTGGTTAAACTTGTCCATCTTTCTCTATCGACTTCCACCTTTCCTTCTTGCTGGAAATATGCTCACATCCAACCTTTTTCTAAGAAGGGTGACCGTTTCTATTCCTTCAAACTACCGTCCTATAGCTTTGACATCCTACCTTTCTATAAAGCTTTTAAATGTATACTTTATAAGATTCTAACCCATATATCTGCTCACAATCTTCTATCTGTTTGGTCAGTACGGTTTCCGTAAAGGGTGATACTGTGATAAGGGTCCGTACTGGCGATCTTCTAGTTTTCCTAACAAAAATCTTTTTCATCCTCCTTTACGGGTTTCGGTGAAAACGTTGCTGTTCCCCTTGACATATAAAAGACTTATGATAAGAGTCTGGCTCAAATCTTTAATTTCCAAACTACCCTAAACTCGATTTTATTCTTCTGTCTGTACCTTCATCCTAAGTTTCTTTTCAAATCGTTTTATGCAGCTAGCGTAGACGGACATTGCTATTCTCCTAAGGGTCTATCAATTTTGGGTGTTCCTTAAGGTTTAAAGTCCTAGCCCCCATCTCTTTCTATTATTTATTCATGATCTTCTAAGTCTAACCCCAATGCACTATCCACTCCTAAGCTGATGGTTTTTACCCTGCATTTTTCAAAAAGCTTTTCCTGACATCAACTCTGCCTCTGACTGACTGTCAATCTTTCGATCACCGCTGCAATGTTGTTATCATACTATCTTTTAACATTATTTTCATGCTCACTGCTTTTCTGAAATTGCTAACTGCATGGGTTTCCCCCCTCCCGCGGTTTCGCGCACAAGACTTTCTACTCATTCACATCCCAATTCTGTCCATCTTCCTAAAACAAGAGTTAATCAGTATTTATACCATTTTCATCCCTTTTACTGGTTAAACTCTGGATCTGTCTTCCTGTTTATATTTTTCTACTTTCCCACGAGTTAAATATTTTCAAGAGATCAGTGCCAAGACACCTTTCGGACTAAATTGCACCACCCCAAAATCCTTTATTATCTTACTGTCATATTTATAGGGATTGACAACTAAGCGGCTTTGTGTTACCTTCTTTTTGGGCCGTTTCCTGATTTAAACAAAACGAAAAATTTCAAGTATGTAAATAATACGTAAGAAATCGATTGCAATAAAAAATAATATGTAGTGTAAATGCGTTAGTATTTCATTCAAGTAAAAAATGTAATGCGACAATATGTAGGTGTTCAATTAACTCCTATATAATAATAGTATTCTAACGTGAATAGTAAATCAGTGTACATCTAGTTTCTGTATCCTAAAAGATTTTCTATCAAACAAAGTATATAAATTATATCAAGCACCTACAATTAGTTGTTCTGAATAATACGAAGCTAAACCCAAAACAAATTGTAAAACATGAGCTTAAACTAATTTAAAGAGTGTATACACCACAAGATTAGTGTGTTCTGTAGACTCCTTTTACAAATAGATCAGCATACATTAAAATTTCAGAAGACATGGTTGTGGTGATGGTAAAGGTTGGATCAACTAGCTGTTAATAATATTCGATGTAAGTATCGTGAAGCTTCGGTGGTTCAGATACGTATCTGTAATCTCTGTTCCATTTCGCTCACGGAGTCAGTTCACTCCAGCTGCTCGCTCTGTACAGACGTTGCGTTTATTGTCAAGTAGACCCTTAAGGAAAGGTTAAGGGTTTTATCTTTTTCTTACTTACCACAAATTAAATTAACAAAAACCCCTTCGTTTAGCTAGAGATGGAGAGGCTCCTTAGACCAGAGAGATTCGACGGCTCACAAGATACAACGCCTGCTCAGTGGGTACGCCGTAGGTCCAATAAAAAGTGAAATATAGATTTTTTTTTAATTTGGCAGGGTGTTTTCTTATGTAAAATTGAATTTTAAAGGGGGTTTTTGTCCCCTTCAATTTTTTGGGTTTTTGAGCACTTCTTGCTATGCAAATATGGACTTTTATTTTAAGCAAAACATAGCTTAGCCCCGCTAAAGTAACGGCTTTCTTTGCACCTATCATCAATTCTTGATCGTTTTTTTTTCAGGATGGCTTCTCCTTGAAAACCAAGTGGGTCGAAGCCCGCAACTAGACAGAGCTCTGGATCCAAGTTGGCCCCCCTTTTTTGGCGGTGACGAGAGTTTGCTGAGAGTGAGGTGCCTACGTATCGCGGCGTGATGAAGAGGGGAATCCTTCTCCAAGAACTCAGCGGCATCCGGGAGGGTGTTGACAAGCGGGGGTACCCAGTGAGAGACATTGCAAGGGATCTGACCACCATGGTGTTTCCCCAGTGGAAGAAATCAAACGCCCAGTTTGCACCTCCATTGGTTTGTTATTGCCCGGGTCCGTGACCAGAAGGATAGATAATTTTTGGAAAAAGGTTAGTGAAGTGGTGAGAGACAGAGCAACTAAAGCATAAAGGAATTCATGGATAATAATATGGACATGCTGTTTGACATAACGGCCTGCCCTCACACGATCTTCCTCTGCAAGGACCAGGAATCCCACTGCCCCAAACCCCCCGCTGTGCCACGCGAGAGCACAGGGTTGCAGTGTGACTGCCCCCTGGCCAGCAAAGTCCCTACTTTAGACCTGGAGTGGCTGTACTACCAGAGGATCAAAGTTGGGGAGGAGAGTGCAATGATGATGACAGGGGTAGACAAGAATGAGACACATAGACAAGTGAAAGCAGCAAAGGAAAGCAGTTGGAAGAGGAGGCTAGCTGAAGAAGCAGAAGCAGAAAGATGAAAAGGTCAGACGTCTTGAGCTGCAGGAGCAGATGTTCCTGGGCCAAGCTGAAGATCACCAGGATTCTGAGGATGGGAGGGAGGAATCTTTTCACCCTGCCACTCAGAGGAAAGAGGCAGGAGCAACAGGAGGCTGCCATACGGTAGACCGACTGCTCAGGGAGGGCTGGGGTCCCTGGCACCCCTTTGTGATGCAGTACTTGGACAGACCAGCTGCAAGAAGAAACACAATGCCAGTCCGGAAAACCTGGCGCTGGCAAGCATCCAGTTCGACGTTCCGCCCACTGCTGCTGCTGCCTTGGCTTCTCGATACCTCCGGGAAACCTTATCGCTGACGGCCACCTCTCTCCAGACATGTCGTACCTGGTCTGCGATCCTAACAAGCTGAGGAGGGCCAGGCAGGATCCATGGCATGGGTCAGGGACCTTGACCAGGGAAAGCACCAGGGTACCAAAATAGTTGGATTGGGTTACGATGGGAGGAAGGAAAAGACGGTGCCCGACAGTTTGGGAAAAACTGCACCAAGGTTGATCAGGGAGGAGCATGTGTCAGTGACAGAGGAGCCATCTGGAAGGTCCCTTTTGGGCCCACTTTGTACCAGAGGACCCGGTGCCACCTGAGAAGCCTGCGTTCAAGGTGGCTCGGGCTTCTTATGATCTGCGGGTGACATACACCCACCGACTCACTGATCGTACTGCAAGGTGACTCAACTAGGGCCAACACGGGGTGGAAGGGTGGTACTCACGCCCATTTGGAGATGATGCGGGGACGCAAGCTCTTCTGGAGTATATGCGTGTTGCACACAAACGAGTTGCCCCTGCGCCACCTTATCACCAGCATCGACGGGCCTACCTCATCTGACACTGGCTTCACGGGTCCAGTGTGCAGCCCTGCTGTCCAGCGTGAATGAGATGCAGTACAACGCAGAGTACAGAGAATTCCAGGCGGTAAGATCTCACGGAGATACCGGAGTATATCCTGGTCAACATGTCCCTGACCAGCAGGTCTCCTCCCAGCTGTCCAGGCTGTGAAGCGGGGCGTTTCTCCCGTCCGAGCTGCAGGAGATCAAGTGTGGCAAGGGTTTTCGCACTCCAGATGGCTCACCTCAGTCCAGTCGCTCGTGTACATGTGGACCAGAAAGCATGGACTGACGGGCAAGAACTGAACACCCTGGAAATCCTGGGTCAAGTACTGCCTGCAGGTTTTACTCAAACTCTACTGCGACATCAATGTTCACTACAGACTAAAGGACGGCCCAAGCACATCCTCACGCAGCTCAGAGTGATGAGGACGCAGCCAAGAAGGTCCAAACAGCTGTGACCTTTCTACGTGCGGACAGGAGCATGGTTCGTACACTCAGAATGTGCCCTCCTCTCGCTGATGGCGAGTCAGAGTGAGGACGACCGCAGGTTCGCCGTGACCCAGATTTTGAAGCTGAGGGCGGGGCGAGGAGTATGGGGACACCAGTGTAAGACCTCGCATCACACCAGCGGGAACTTGTCAGCCACGAGCTTGCAGACACTGATCAGCTGGCAGCCTGGCCAGGTGCACGAGCCGGCATTCACCTGTTCACTGTCCGGGGATCAGATCCAGGAGATCCTGGTCAAGCCGTACGAGGTTCCGGAGTTATCTATCCACACTCAGAGCACCGAAAAAAATCGTGAAGCAGGTGACAGAGGCTGCGGCAGCAGTGGTGGGGCAGCAGGCCAGAGACGGGTTCATCCGGGCTCGGGCCCACCACCGGGGAGACCATGCCTGCTTCAGGTCTAATAAGGACATGATGGACACGTTCTAGGCCAACGTAGAGGCTGTGACACTGTGATGTAGTGCCCGATGAACCCAAATGATCAGAAAGAGCTTACCACGCTAGTTATTTGGAACTCATATTGGTGCATGATGCAATAAACAGGACGAACCGGACACTGCGTACTCCTTTAAGCATTATTCGATAAGGGTGCAATATAAAAGTGCGATTTTGCATAGTAAGAATTGCTCAAATGCAAAAATGGAATCAGATAAAAAACGTCTTAGAATTCAATTTTTCATAGGAAATTGGCATGCCAAGTTGAGAAAAGAATGTTTGTTATACGGCGTACCCTACCAGTGCTCAGTGGGATCATTGGCACTGCACCTTCGGTAGTTTCGTACAGTCCATCTCTCCTGCACCTGACAAGCTGAGGCTTTATAATCAACTACATATCTCCAGATGCTTACTCCCACATCGCTGACTACCCGAGGTACGAAGGCCCATCAAAATTTTGAAGACTGTATACGTGAAACCCAAAAACATCATCTTCGCAGGCACCAGTTTTTCTACTCGCAAGCAACAAACAAGTGAGTCTATCGACACTTATCTCCAGTCACTTAAGCCTCTGTCTAAGGAATGTGAATTCAAGGCGGTAACAAACTGAGACTTACAGTCAAGAAACAATTCGTGACGGCCTTCATCACTGGTCTCGCCTCTCCTGTCATCCACCAACGGGTGCTAGAGAAAGAGTGTCTGTCTCTCAATGAAGCCATTCAACTTGCTCGGAGCCTCGACACTGCTCAACGTAACGCTGAGGTGTACTCGCTACCTGCTGCATCTGGGAAAACCCGACTGCTGCTCCTGCTGAGACTACTACTTCCAGAGTTTACCCTGCTACCACGGAAACTAGTGCTGCCGTCCCTCTTCACACCTGCCTTCTGCCCGGTGGGAACGTCATCCCCGTTCCGCTGTCCTGTCCGAACTGCGGCCCTGCCCTAATATGGAAGTCAGGACATTATGCCAATGTTTTTAGATCTGGGGTGCTGGGAATCAGAACAAACACCTCCACTTCTGCTGCTGCCTGGGATCTGCAAGGACGATTACCTACCGCTAGATGAACCCTTCTGGCCTGCCTTGTAACACTGCGCCCCGCCCCCTGACGCCGCTATCCCAGTTTAGCAGCTGCTCTACTCCTCGATGTTTTACTATACCTGTGAGTGTCAATGAACTTACATTTACTCTCTCATTGATAAATGGAAGTACTATTAGCTTTATCCACCCTGAGGTGTACGCTGCTTAGACTACCTGTGTATGCTTCAAAAGTCATATTACACTTGTGGTTTCAACTTCTTAAATCAGGGACACTGTTTTGTAAACTGACTGTAGGAAACAATGTTTATCCTAACTTAACTTTCAGTCCCCTCAACTGGCTTTTAAGATAATTTTGGGTCAAACTTCAGAACAAAACCAGCTGTGGAATTTATTTAAAGACTCATTACCCCAGTTAACTATATGTGTTTGCTACTATGACAATAGATCCACCTTCATGTTCCCAATCTGACTTCTGATATAGGGCCATTTCTTCAGCAACTCGAAGTTTTCTAAATCATGAATCTTTCATTCAGATGAAGTGCAATTTTTTCAAGAGGGCATAATGAAAAGAGGGCCCGTATCCCTGGAGACTCAAGATTGGTAACTAGTGATGACGCGAATGGTTCTTGACTATTCACAGACCATTAAATCGCTTACGTACTGGACGTTTCCCATACCTTTGTATTCATGACTTAGTTTATAAGCTACCAAGTACAGGATTCAGCAAACCGATCTGAAAAGTGCATATTACCAAGTCCCCCTCATGGAAAACGAGAAACAGTTCACTTTGGCTTTTGAATCTGATGGGGAGTTATTAATTTCACAAGAGTCCCCTTTGGATGACTACTTGTTGTTGTCTTTAGCGGTTATGAAATTATCATTGCTGATAATGTTTGGTAGCCACCTTTGCTAGATGATGACGTCATTGTATGTGGGGATGGAAGAGGATCATGATCTCAACATTCAGCTTTTAAAGAGGTAGCTTTAAAGTACAATTCATTTGAATATGAAGAAGTGTCTTACGGTCTGAAGAAATTATTATCTTGGATATTTAATCCTAACCCCTTCACTGCGGTGGTACAAAACGGGCTCTCAGCTTTTAAGGGTTCGCTGCGGCGGTACATTATGGTTTCTGTATTTAAACTGCGCCCTCTGATATTATGGTAAAATTCGTTGTGATAGGCTTGTATGGGAAAGTGTCAAGCTTGCGATATATAGAACCCCTTTTTTCTGCTGCGTGAGTTTGTGGATAATAAGGTCAAGCGGTACCGTACGACTTGTTACGCTGCGCGCCTCTACTTCAATGGCGAGTGCTAAATAGTAAAATATTCAATATATTCTTGATGGATATAAAACAGAAGTATGAATCAATGAATGAATGCATGAATGAAGCATTTATGTACCAAAATAAGCTGTATTATGTTGAGTAGAAAGTATTTTCATTGTGGTCTGGCAGCACGGTCACGGCCCTGTTGCTGCATTTGACGTAACTCTTCACTTAGCTGGTACCCTCCACCAAGACCAACATAGATTTCGGGTAGGGGAATGAGCTTTCCTATTCATTTAGGCACTTAAAATATGATCAGTAATTATTTTATATTTTAATTAAACCAACGGCACAGGGGGGTGGGCCTATGAATTTGATATCCGCAGTGAAGGGGCTAATGGTTCTCTGTCCCTGACCCAGACCGCATCAAACCTTTGATTGAAATGCCTGTGCTTAATGACTTCTTCCTCTTTAAAACGAGCACTAAGTCTCTTCTTTTACTATTCAATTTGGATTCCTAACTATTCGAAAACGCATCCAACCAATTTGAACAGCCAATTCTTTCTCTAAATTTTATTGCAGTGAAATGTTTCGAGTCCATGAAAAGAGAGATTTTGAGGCCTCAGTGGCTGCTTTTGATGAATCTTTGCCACTTCAGATCGAGACTGATGCATCCTCTTTTATCATCGCAGCTACTCTATCCCAGCAAGGACGACCTGTAGCTTTCTTCTCCAGAACCCTGACTAAGTCTGAGAAACTTCAACCTGTGTAGAGAGGGAGGCAGTGCCATTATTGAGGCCGTACGTAAGTGGAGATTTTTGTTATCGGGAGGAAGTTACTATTCTGACTGACCAGCAAGCAGTATTTTTCATGTTTAATCCCAGTCATTCCTCTAAAATCAAGAATGATAAAATACTGAGATGGCCCCTTAAAGCTATCTGAATATCAGTATAGCATAAAGTATCGAGCTGGCTCTGATAATGTACCTTGCGACACGCGGTCTCGCGTATGCTCTGTTGCCTCTCAAGTGGATCTGCCTCACTTGAAGAGATGCATGCCTCTATTTGTCATCCTGGGGTAACTAGGCTGTACCATTTGTAAAATTAAAGAACTGCCTTTCTCTTGGCGATGTAAATCGAGTCTGCTCTCACTGCACTATCTGTTCAGAACTGAAACCTAGATTCTTCAGACCTCCATCTAATAAAATCGTTCGTGCCATGCAGCCCTTTGATCGTATCTCTATGATTCACAGGTCCCAAACCTTCAGTTACCAAGAACAAATACCTGCTTGTAATGATTGACGAAAACCCCTAGGTTTCCTTTCGCTTTTCCATGTCCTGATATGTCTGCTCAAACTGTTATTCTTGCTTACTCCAACTATTTTCTATTCTTGGCTGCCCTTGCTGTACATTCTGACCGCGGGGCACAATTCATGTCTCGTGAAGTATCAGAATTTTTTAAGAGTCATGGTGTTGTTATGACCCACTCCACACCCTATCACCCCCAAGGCAATGGTCAAAGTGGAGAGAGAGATTGGTACGATTTGGAGAACTGTGCACTTAGCTCTCCGATCTCTCAAGCTTCCTGACCTCAGTGGGAACATGTTCTAGGTAGGGCCCTTCATTTTGTCAATCCCTTCTCTGCACTGCCACAAATCACAAAAATCCTCATGAAAGACTGTTTTCCTCCCAGGAGATCTTTAATGGCTATTCTCTACCACCTGGCTTTCCTCACCTGGGCCTGTCCTGCTGCAGAAGTTTGTTTGGCTCTCTAAATCAATCCACTTGTAGAAAATGTTGACCTCGAGAGTGCTACACTTCACTACGCACTCATCGCCATCCCGATGGAAGAAAAGCTACGGTTTCAACTAGAGATTTACTCCTACCCCAACTAACTCAAATTTCACCCAGGAGGGAGTAGTGATAGGGACCAGATAGTGCCTGCTGATACTTCAAGTCCCGATGAGGTTCCCACCTTCCGTGACACAGAGACAAACCCTTTCCCCGAAGCAGACGCACTACCCCGAAGCCTTCCGCATCGGACACAAGCTGCCCACCTAGTGACAGTACATAAAATATCACAACACTCCGACGTTCAACAAGGGTTAGAAAAGTTCCTGATAGGTTAGGTTATTAGGGATATCTATGTAAATACTGTGTGTGTGTGTATTTTTAAGGGGGCGGAGAATGTGGTGATGGTAAAGGTTGGATCAACTAGCTGTTAATTATATTCGATGTAAGGTATCGTGAAGCCTCGGTGGTTCGGATACGTATCTGTAATCTCTGTTCCATTTCGCTCACTGAGTCAGTTCACTCCAGCTGCTCGCTCTGTACAGACGTTGGGTTTATTCTCAAGTAAAGCCTTAAAGTAATCATCTAGACCCATTTTTTTTGTCTAATTATGTTGAATGTACATAATTCAAAACACCTAATCCACCAAAAAATCATTGATTTCCAGGCCTTATTTCCATAAAAACACGACTTATGTAAAAAGCGCCAGAATTATTTTTTTCTTCCCTCCAACAGGGTTACGAATGTTATTGATGACGTCAGAGGAGGAACGCTCCAATGTAAACATCTGTCTGACACCTGTCGGCAAATGTTATGATGAGCGATTGTACTTCGGTGTCAGACAGTGAATCTGTCGCTGTGACAGATCTAGAGTACGATGCTCAATGTGAGACCGAAATAAATGACCCTGCTTGCGTATACTATGAGGAAAACGAACCTCAGACCAGAATACGAGGCGGACGAACAGATGTTAGCGGCAACAACAACCCCTTACACACAACAGCCCCTTACACACAACAACCCCCTTACACACAACAACCCCTTACACACAACAACCCCTTTACACACAACAACCCCTTACACACAACAACCCCTTACACAAAACCCCTTACACACAACAACCCCTTATACACACAACAACCCCTTACACACAACAACCCCTTACACACAACAACCCCTTACACACAACGGTGTATCCCCAATGCGGCTGCGGGCCCCATGCGGCCGCCTACGGCAATATAAGTAACTTTTAGGGGGTTATAGTGAGGTTAGGGTAGTAACTTTTAGGGGTTATAGTGAGGTTAGGTTAGTAACTTTTAGGGGGTTATAGTGAGGTAAGGTTAGTAACTTATAGTGAGGTTAGGTTAGTAACTTATAGTGAGGTTAGGTTAGTAACTTTTAGGGGTTATAGTGAGGTTAGGTTAGTAACTTATGACATATCTTATGTTTAACATATAGTTATATATGTTAAACATAACGTACAATAAACATATACGTATAACAATAGTTTGCTCCGCGCGACTGCCCTCTATATATGTGGATCATACGGGCGGCCGCATGGGGACGGCGGCAGCATAGGGTGGTTACCCACACAACAACCCCTTACCACACAACAACCCTTACACACAACAACCCCTTACACACAACAACCCCTTACACACAACAACCCCTTACACACAACAACCCCTTACACACAACAACCCCCTTACACACAACAACCCCTTACACACAACAACCCCTTACACACAACAACCCCTTACACACAACAACCCCATTACACACAACAATTGGTGATAGTGATAGTGGTGACACACAGCAACACAACAGCATCCAGTGAGTGAGTGAGTGAATGTGTGTGTGTGAGTGTATGTGGTGAGTGTGTGTGTGTGTGTGTGTGTGTGTGTGTGTGTGTGTGTGTGTGCGGTGTGTGTGGTGCGTGTGTGTGAGTGTGTGTGGTGAGTGTATCATTACAAATCCTTGCCAATTTCAACTTCCCGTTCCAATCTGCCCTAGTCCGCAGCACTAATCTTTTCAACACATTTAACGTTGTCGTATCAGTCGGAAACGTGTGCAAACTTTTCTCGAAAGGCACAGCTGTCTTGCTGCACCCATAAAGGACGCATGCATGTGGCATATCGCAAAAAAAATCTATCAGAAATACCCAAAAATCTTCAAGTACTATATATATCTCTTGTGTTTACGTACTTCTGATCAGCGCGGGGAGAGGAGCCTCTTCCTCCTCCTACGTCACCGAGCCGTGGTGCATCGTCTGCCAGTTGCCAGCAGCGTTTTCGAAGCTCGGGGAATTTACAGATTTTGATTGCTGATTATTAAAAAAAGGCTGACTGGATGCAAAAAGTGACAACATATTGTTGATACACTCATAATGGCTATACTCTAACTACATCAAATCAGGAATGATGAAATGGTCTGGACGATTACTTTAAGGAAAGGTTAAGGATTTTATCTTTTTCCTACTCACTACAATGGTAATTCTAAAGACTCAGGTGAGCTGATATGAAATGGAATGAAATGGTATGGAATGACACTACTGCCTTTGCGTGTGTGACCGCAATAAGACGGTAATAATTTAAGTAAAGCATGTTGGGTGCCATATTTAACTACAGGTGTGTCCTGTGTATCAGCAATGGGGCTTGGTAAATCTTCAACTGTATCTAATCCTCTAGCTACTCGCTTAATTTTGTCGATATATACTGGCTTTGCATGGTACTTATAAATGTGCTGTATTGAAATATTATTTCCATACTCAATCAATTGCAATGACCCTGTAAAGTCCTTCAAATGTAAGACCTAACTTTGAAGCTATTTGTAATACCTGAAAATATGCTACATCTCCTATAGCAATTGTTTTTTCTGCCGTGAATTTGCGTTGATATTTATTAATGTCCTCCTTCCACAAATCAATAGCATCAGATACACGTTTGTATATTTTCTGTAAATCAGCCACTCTAACGTTTACATAATCATCAAAATTGTATATTGGCTGTGGCCTACGCTCTATAAGACTGTAAGGTAGTCTTTTGTCTAGCCCAAAAACAATGACATGTGGTATTTTACAAGTAGCTTTGTGTAAAGAATAGTAATTAAGTGTGTTAGACACTTGGGACATCCATTCATCAAAATGTGTACTGTAAGGTTGAGCTAACGACTTAAGAAGTTGTGCTTGTTAAAATCAGTGCAGAGAAGGAGTAGAAAAATCATAAATGGGATGCTTTACTTTAGCTATGAGAAGAGAATGAAGCTATTAAAATTACACTCGCTCGATAGGTGTAGAGTAAGGGGTGATCTGATAGAAGATTTGAAGTTGATAAGGGGATACAATAATGGAGATATAGGAAAAGTTCTTACGGCTAGTAATCAGGGTAGAACAAGAAATAACGGATTCAAGCTGTAAAAGCGTAGATTTAGTTAAAAAAAAAGAAATAGGGAAAAACTGGTTCACAAATAGGGAGGTAAATGATTGGAATGGACTCAGTAGACAGATAGTTAGTGCGGAGTCATTAGGGAGCTTTAAAAGGAGGCTAGACCATTTCATGGATGGAGATGAAAAATGGATGTAGGTAGTGTTAAGTAACATGAACTGCCTCGTGTAGGTCTCACAGCCTCGTGTAGCTATATTATTTTCGTATGTTTCTTATGTTCTTATATATATACATATATATATATATATATATATATATATATATATATATATATATATATATATATATATATATATATATATATATATATATATATATGTATATATATATATATATATATATATATATATATATATATATATATATATATATATATATATATATAATATATATATATATATATATATATATATATATATATATATATATATATATATATATATATATATATATAAATCTAGCTTGTCATATTTTGATTTCATGCATTTCTTGTCTTGTTCTTTTAACAGGAGTTAGCAGTCCGATTCGTTGAGAAAGTAAGCTTCGAGGAACTCTACAATAATATATTGCAGGATCGAGGGGTCTATATAACCTCTTATTCACACGCAGCATATAAAAGGTCCATCAATACATCTCCCACAAGAGTCCCAACCATGAGGATAATACAGGTAAATAAAGACGTGGGGAGTAATATAAGGAGAAAAAACAACAACACGTTGTTAACTAGAATATATATATATATATATATATATATATATATATATATATATATATATATATATATATATATATATAATATATATATAATATATATATATATATATATATATAATATATATATATATATATATATAATATATATATTTATATATATATATATAATATATATATATATATATATATATATATATATATATATATATATTATATATATATATATATATATATATATATATATATATATATATATAATATATATATATATATAAATAGAAATATATACATATATATATATATATATATATATATATATATATATATATATAATATATATATATATATATATATATGATTATATATTTATATTATATATATATATGTATATATATATATATATTATATAATATAATATATTAAATATTGAATAAGCAGTATTGAATATTAAAACCAAATATTCGCATTCGCATTCGCATTCGTTAATACGGAAAATAGACATTGACATAATAGGTCCATCACTAATATAAGAACATAAATAAATAAGAAAGTAAGGAAGCTACAGGAGGCCGTAAGACCTACACGAGTAGTTCCTGTTACTTAACTCTATCTATTACCACCTCTCTTCCCCATCCATGAAGAGGCCGTGAGACCTACACGAGGTAGTTCCTGTTACTTAACTCTACCTATATCCACCTCTCTTCCCCATCCAGACTCCTTTTAAAGACCCCATAGACTCCGCATTGACCACCTGATGACTTAGTCCATTCAATCATTCACCACCCTATTTGTGAACCAGTTTCTCCCAATTTCCTTTTAAATCTACGCTTTTCCAGCTTGAATCCGTTACTTCTCGCTCTACCCTGTTTACTAACCTTAAGAACTTATTCTACATCGCCTATATTGTATCCCTTTATCCGCTTAAAAACTTCTATCAGATCACCCCTTACTCTACGCCTCTCGAGTGAGTGTAAATTTAATAGTTTCAATCTCTTCTCATAACTAAAGTTACGCATTCCATGAATCATTTTGGTCATCCTTCTCTGCATTGATTTTAACAAGGCAATATCCATCCTGTAATACGGAGACCAAAACTGAACCCCATAGTCTAGGTGAGGTCTGACTAGAGCCAAATAAAGCTTTAGATTAACCTCAGCACTTCTACTTGTAACACTCCTGGTAGTAAATCATAACACCCTGTTAGCTCGATTTCTAGCCTCAATACATTGATCTCTAGGACGGAGGTCTGAGCTTACCCGCACCCCCAGATTTTTCTCACCCACTGATCTTTTCATCGATACATTGCGTATGGTGTACCTATTATCAGGATTTTTCCTACCAACTTTCATAACGCTGCACTTATTAATATTAAATTCCATCTGCCATCTATCTGCCCACTCATTTATTTTATCTAAATATCCTTGCAAAATATTTACATCAGACTGTGATCTAATAATCCTACCTACCTTAGTATCATCCGCAAACTTGCTGATATCACTACTAATCCCACTATCCAAGTCGTTGATGTAAATCAAAAATAGTAATGGACCCAAAACAGTCCCTTGTGGAACCCCACTCGTTACCTGCCCCCATTCAGATTTAGAACCATTAATGGTAACCATTTGTTGCCTATTACTTAGCCAAGATCTATTCCAACGAAAAACCCTCCCATCTATTCCATATCCTTATTTAAGAGTCTACCATGGGGCACCTTGTCGAATGCCTTACTAAAGTCCGGGTATAATATATCACAATCCTCATCATTATCTGCTGTTTCATAAACTTTCCTATACAAACTCAATCAATTAGTGAAAAATGGCCTACCTTCGGTGAACCCATGTTGTGAATCATTTACCAAACTATGCTTTTCAAGATGCCCTATAATGTTTTTTGCAATAACAGATTCCAATAATTTACCTACCACTGGCGTCAGGCTAACGGGTCGATAATTTGACATTAATCCTCCATCTCCCTTCTTAAATATGAGAACTACATCTCCTTTCCTCCACATTAACGGCACTTCCCCTATATCAATTGATTTTCTAAAAAAATGCCCTAACGCATCACTAACAACCCCTTTGCATTATTTTAGTACTCTGGGATACACTTCAATTGGTCCTGGTGACATAAAATGCTTAATTCCGTCTATACCTTGTTATACCATTTCCCTAGTTATCACAATATCTTTGAGTTTCTCATCATCCTCTCCTCTAAACATCTGTTCACTATCAGGTACCTTCTGTTTATCCTCCTGAGTAAAAACACTTAAGAAATACTCATTAAAATTTTACATTTATCCTCTGCCGTGCTTACAAACTCTCCCTGCTTATTTTTTAATTCCCTAGTCTTTGTTTTATAAGCCTGAAAAAATACCATAGGATCAGTCTTTGCCTTCCCTGCAACCTTAATCTTATAATTGTTCTTTGCTGCTCATGTTAATTTTTTCACTTATGTAGAAAGTCTCGTTATACTGATCTCTATTCACCTGCGCCCATCCTTAACTTTTTTATACATGTCCCTTTTTACCCCTATGTTGTGTTTTAAAAACTAAATCATCAACTTGGGCTCGTTTTTCCCTGATCTTATCGCCCTATAAGGAGTATTCTTTTCTGACCTTCAATTAAATTGCTGACAAAGGTATTATAATCCTTTTCCGCGCTGACCTCACCGACACCCCCCTCCTTCCCGACCACAGATCTCATCTCACCTTCCCTCTTGTCCATGTTAATCCCTTCCAGGTGTCTTCTTATTCCTACATAATTAGCCTTTCTGAAGTCAGGTACTCAATGCATATTATCACTTCTTCTTCCCACCTCCCAATTTAAGCAAAATCTCATCAAACATAATCAATTAAATTTACAAGCCTTGCTTATTTCCTGTCATATAAGAGCTGAATCCTCTTTACATAAGTTTGGAGGCCTGTACTCTACACCCAAGACCTGATCAAAGTTGTTATCAAGTATACTTGTCAAGACTTATCAGTTCCTTCTCTAATGTCCACCCATATAGACTCTATGCTATCATCCGTGTTTATAAAAGTTGTTAACACAACACTGCAATGTATTCCTGGCATAAAGTGCAACTCCTCCGCTTCTCCTTCCTACCCTGTCCTTGTGAAATAAATTATATCCCGCTATAGTCCAGTGGATATGAGTGGGAAGCGTGTTTTGTGGTATGCATGAACTTTTATGGTTGATTGTGGTAGTCTGGCATGTCCTGAGCCAGAATCAGCCGGGTGCCACTTTGGCACCCTTGAGGAATTTTGTATGGGCCAAAAACAAAATGGACGCCAATCAAATAAATCGCATATAGAGAATATTGCTTAACTTCTATATTATTGGTGCTAGAGATACAATATTGGTGTCTATTCCCATGTTTTCAGGGTCAAGGAAGTCATTTATGCATCTTATATCATCCCATTACTGCAGGAAATTACATAATATATGAGTACATGTTTTCATCTGATCACATTCATACTGTTAATATGTGTATATACATGATATTCCACAACCAGAGGAAAAAAGAAACATGTTTTGCTTGTGACAATTTTGCACGATAGAAAAACACCAGCACAGTAGAGCAATAACAGCACTTAAAACAGATAACACAATGGTTTCGAACTTCGTTGCAAACTGCTTACACTCCATTAAGAAAGCCCTCGGCTGATTAAACATTCACATTCACAAAATGAACACTATCAAATTGTCAAAGAAACACCAAACACTCATAAGATGCTGATAAGTCCTGAGAATTCTTCAGTTTTCTTCATTGTCAACCTGTAATTACCCTACTCTGGTATTTACATTGCTACAATCTGGCCCCGCGTGACAGTTGCAGAACATCGAACACGACATTTGAGCAACCACACAACTACATCTGCCACTGGAACACGGGGTACTGGATGCACATCCACACATGATCATCTGTAACACTTCAATGGGTACTAGATGCACATCCTCAGGTAGCATTCTTGGGAGCAGATACCCAGCTGTGTTCGTCCAGCTAACTGTACAGGATCTGCGAGAGGAGGTTGATCTGACGACCTTCCGAACGAGTGTTTTTTGGTTATGGGCACGGTAGACGTTGCTCCACGAATGCAAATCCCGAGTGGGTGGGATGATTGAGCTGTGTAGCACTAGAGATCTTTCGGTTTGCCATTTTCGTTTACCCAGACCATTGCCGTACATCACACATGTTACCCTCCACTTCGAACCACCATGACTGCAATGTAGGTGTAGCTCAGATACCAACGGCATCTAGATCGGCACTCCTGTACCATAGCCTCGATGATGCTCCCGTGTACCGAGGTTTCAATGCGGTAGCCTTCCCGTGGCTAAAAGGGTAGATTAGTATCACACCCACTATGGCAATGGATACATGAGAGAGTCTGCAATGTCCACTGTGTTTAATGGCGTGGCCTTTATATCTATAACTGTTCGACCAGAGACAGGCTCACCATCACCACATCACATGACAGCTTCTCCTTTTGTGTAGCAATAGTCAGGAGGAATGAAGACCGTCTGTGTCATCAAAAACTACACGAATATTGAGGCGCTTCACCAGCTGATTAACGATATAACATCGCCTCCTCATAAAGTTGTGAAGATCAGGTTCCTCCTCGAGATGTCACCCTTTCTCATGCTAGGGGTCTATATGTTCTGCTGTTATGACCGCTCATTGGTATTGTCATTCAGGTGTTTCCACCAGATATGGCCGTTATCAAGCTGATGAGTTGGGTTTTGCGTGTTGTATGACATCAGGATACTTTTATGTGGCGGGTAGGGTCATTGATAACGTCAATAGAATGTTTGCTGCGGCTGGTGTTTTACCTGCACGATTGGATCTAGTGGCACTTTTGGTACTTGTTGGTCGATATCTATCGAAGATGAGATTACACGGCACTGCTGCAGCTAGAAATGAAGACCTCTCAGAAGTTTTTGATGATATATTCCAACGGTACTTTTGAAGGCCAATGAATAATGACCCACAAAAAGGCACACCCGTCAATGAGTCTAGCCTCTGTCAGCCTGCAGCCTGCATATCGCATGAGTATCCTGCAGCCTGCACTCTAAAGAACAATTCCCTCTTACTACTCACATTCACATACATGCACTACATCCCTACCTATCTTGCACTCAAATTTCATTATGGCGACCATTCACGCCAGCCTGGAGCCCTTACTGGGGAGGGGGACCATATAGGGATATATCTCCATTCGGACCGACTCAAAGATGTCCGACCCGAGGTGTCTTGATACGTCTTCTAGCCCTTCTCTCTTAAACTTCTGCAACATTCCGGCCTTAGATCTAACTTTCCTCTCTTGGTCGAACATCATCTCTCCTCCTCTCAACATCCATCTTCTTTTCCTCACCGAAACTCAGTTTGGCTGTGAGCACTGACAGCAGAGCCTTTTTCTGTCTCCTCTTACTGTCTCTATTCTAATGTTCCATCCGAAGCTGCTGTTGGTATATGTGCGCATGAGATCACTGTTGCTCTCGTGCTCCACGCCCTGAATCTTCCGAATTTTCCTACCATCTTGCTTCGACTTTCCAATGTCACTCTCTTACTAATTTAATCTGTGCTGTAATATTCTCTCACCTACCTCCTCTGACTATGTAAATTCCTTCGACTATTTAACATCAAAAGTTTAAGCACATCTCATCATCTCATTTTCCTTTAGCTGAAATTTCCATTGTTGGGGAGCTTCAATGTTCACCACCAACTTTGGCTATCTCTTTCTGTCACTGACAGCCTGGTGACAAGCCTAAACTTTTCTATCCTCCAAGACCTAGAGCAGATGGTGCAGCACCCTGTCCGTATTCGACCGTCTTGGAGACACTCCCAACAATGCTTGAATCTTTTCCTAACTACTAACCCTTCTGCTTACTCCTCTGTGAAACTATTCTCTCCGTTGGGTTTCCTTCCGATCACATCTTATTTCTGTAAACCTGTCCTATCGCTCCGGTCCGTCTCGGGAACCCAACCTAAGCGGAGGTGCTTCTGGCACTTCACTCGCTAAGTGGGAAGACCTAAGGCAGTACTACTCTGGATTTTCATGGACATGATTACTGCGTCCATGTCAAAGACCCTCCTTTGTGCAGAGCGCATAACTGAGGTCTAGTCTCTGCATGGATCCATTCGTACATTCCCATACTTGCTCTAATCTAAAGCCCGTCAACCTTGGTTTACCTCTGCTTGTTTATCATGCTGATAACGAGAGATAGAGAGGTGGCTCACAACCGGTACCGTAAGCCCATCTCCCGAAACTCATGCCCTCTATATTTCTGCCCGTAATCATGCCAAAGCTTTACTTCAACTTACAAAAACGCTTTCATTCATAGAAAATGTCAAAATCTTTTCTGAATACAAATTCCCTCGGGGGACTTCTGGCATCTAGCTATAACATCTCTACAATTTTTCTTCTTTATCTTTCCTCCTATGCTTCACCCCAGATGGCTCCACAGCTGTCTCCTCTACTTTTAAAGCTGCACTCTTCGCTCAAACATTTTGCTAAAATCACTCTGGGTGATGAAGGGCTTGTTTCCTCCTTCTCCTCCACCCTCTGACTATATTCTACCTGTCATAAGATCCTTCGGAATGATGTTTTCTTTGCCTTCTGGCCTAGATCCTCCGGAAGGCTTACGGTCATGACGGAGTCCTCCTATTGTTCTCAAAAATGTGCTGCTGTGCTGCACCTTGCCTGGTCAAACTTACCGTCTTTGTCTATCTACTTCACACCTTTCCCTTCTTGCTGGAAGTTTGCTCACAAACATCCAACCTGGTCTCAAGACAGGGTTACCGTTCTATCCTTCAATTCTGCCGTCCTATAGCTTTGACGTTCCTGCCCTTTTCTAAAGTTTTTTGATCTATACTTAAATAAAAGATTCCGAAGCATCTATCTGCTCACAAATCTTCTATCTGATCGTCAGTACGGTTTCTGTAAAGGAACGATCACTGGCGATCTTCTATAGCTTTCCTAACTGATCTGGTCATCCTCCTTTAGGGGTTTCGGTGAAACTTTTGCTGTTGCCCTTGACATATCCAAAGCTTTTCCATAGAGTCTGGCACAATCTTTAATTTCACAAACTAAAAACTACCCCTCATTCGTTTAATATCCTTCTCTCTGTACCTCATTTTAAGTTTCCTTTCAAACCGCTCTATTGCAGCTACTGTAGACGGACATTGTTCTTCTCCCTAAATCTTACAATATGGTGCTGCCTCAGGTTCTGTTCCTTCACCACCACGCCACTCTCTTTCTATTATTCATTAATGATATTCTAGTCTACTCAAAGCCCTAATCCACTCCTACGCTGATGATTCTACCCTTTGCATTTTTTCAACGTCCGTTTCTTAGACTTCCAACTTCACAGGACTAAGTGATTCACGGAGAGATGCCCGCCGAGCGCCTAACTTCTGATCTTTTCTATAATTTCTGATTGGGCAAAGCAAAACCTTGTTTTGTTCATGTCTCAAAAACCCAATTTCTCACCTATCACTCGACAAAACCCTACCAGATAACTATCCCCCTCTTCTTCAATGACCTCAACTGTCTCCTTCTTTTATCAATGAACATTCTACGACTATCTTTACAACAAAAAATCTGACTGGAAATCTCACATCTCTCTCTTGCTAAAACAGCTTCTAAGAGTTAGGTGTTCTGTGGCGTCTGCGTCCTGTTTTTTTCTCCCTCCCAATTGCTTTGCTCTCTACAGGGCCTTATCCGCCCATGTAATGGAGTATGTCTCAATGTCATTGGGGAGGATCCACTCATACGCTCTCCAACAGGGTTTAATCAAGCTTTTGTTCGTTTCATCAACTCCTCTCCTCTGACTGACTGTCTTCAATCCTTAAATCACCGCCGCAATGTTGCTTCTCTTGCTCTCTTCTACCGTTATTTTCATTCTCACTGCTCTTCTGAACTGTTAACTGCATGCCTCCCCCACTCCGCGGCCTCGCTGCACAAGACTTGGGTCTACTCATTCTCATCCCTATTCCTGTCCATACTTCCTAATGCAAGAGTTAATCAGTATCTTTACCTCTTTCATCCCTTTCACTGGTAAACTCTGGCACTCTCTTCCTGTTTCCTATTTTTCCACTTTCCTATGACTTACATCTTTTCAAAAGAGAGAGTAACAAGACACCTCCCGAAACTTAAATTGGCCTACCTCTCATGTTTTTATTGTATTCTCTTACTCTCTGTCTTTTATAGGGACGGCCAGCAACTAAGCGGGCTTATGTGGGGTGTGGCTCCCATTTTTGTTGTGCCCTTTGCCAGTCCTTGTGATGTAAACAAAAAAAAAAAAAAAAAAAAACAAAATCTAGATTCTCGTCTATGTGCGATTTGGAAACCTGTACATGAAGCTTAGTTTTTCAACATAGCATTGTTCTGGTGGACCCTCATATCTCCATTCTCATCAATAGTTCTGGAGGAGTTCAGACAGTTTCATAGCTGAGAACATCCTTGATGTCCAGATCACGAGACGGTTGGAGACCAATGACTCTGGTGTATAGGAGTTTTCTGTGTACACAGACTGGTGCGGCCATCAACAATTTTCAATGATATCTTGCTATCTGCCATTGTTGTAACCTGCTTCTTCAATGTAAGCATGTAAAGTTAGTTGGCCAACACCTCAAATTTGTTCATCTAGTTGCCTTCCAATTTGGAGTGCTCTGTCAACATTCACGTTGGCTGGGAGACACTAAACCTGTGCAATGTTCACGGGGGAATACCCTCTGGATGGCTGGGCTTGTGTGCGCAAGGATCAATGTGTATTGATAGTTGGTCGTCCTCAACTTATCTCTGTCTGCAGCATCGCTCGTTCATTCTGGAACTGGTTTCTTCTTTGTGAGTGGTTGGTAGATCTGTTTTGTTTGACCTTCCCTTCAGTGCAGCCAGGTCTACAGGAGTTGACTAATACATGACTAAGGACCCATCCCGAGACAGCAATGGCTCAGCGTCAGTCCCACCAGAACCACCTGCTTTTTGTGGTCCGTAACGCATGACGGTGGACTCAATGAACATGTCTGACCTAGATGCCATTCCATATACGCAGGGTTTGCCGCATCACATGGTTTCATCTCATGAATTATGGTAAATGACCTCAGACCGGCAAGGCTTCCATAGACCTCAGGTAGTACAGCCGTACCTGTGAATGATGCAGTTTTTTAACCAGTTAAGCCTATGAAGATGGTGCCTGTATATGTGCATATACATATGAAAGGTCCCTTTAATGCACATGCTCTGTTTCAAAATATACACTGGGGCATCCTGGAAGGGCACTGGCTAAAAGAAGTAGGGCCGCATACAAGAAAACGGCAGCTAAGTGCAGCGGCCAGTCTCCTTCCCGCTCTGCTCGGACAAACTACCTCATGATGAGCACTGGTTTTATCAGTGTCCACCAACACCTTTGGATGTTCTACTTATGGAGCCCTGTCAAATGTATTTGGATAAAATCAATAGGTGCGTTCATCATCTAAAAAGTAATCTTTATGTCAATGTGGCAGTTAACAGATTTGATTAAGAAGTGTTACCTTTCATCCAGGTTGAATATCAGCTGAACATGTTATCGCTGTCCTCAGGATGCAATCCGCAGAAGTTCCTCTGTTACCATCTGATGGGCCCGAAGATGGCTGAAGAAACTTCTTTCAGATAACCTCTTGTTGACTCCACCAAAGCAGTGTTCACAGTTCCTCCAGGCCACTACTTGCCATCAAGTAGTTCTTCCAACTCCACCTATAAACTCATCCAGCATGTGCATTCCACCCAACGAAGGTCGAAAATTCTGGAACTGGTTCTGGGGTACAAAGTATAAACAAGTCCCAAGTACATCACAGTGACCCGATACAGTTTGCTGATTCAACAGTGAACAAGTTTAGACTGGATGCTTCATGTGTCATTCTTTGAGCCTCCCACCATTAGCTGTCAATAGATAGTATCGGGAGTCTGATGGCTGATATCAATCAGTGGTGTGTAGATGCTCGGGTTGCCTGTGTGTTGACAATGGCCGGTTGTCCGAGACCTGCTGTCTTGAAAGCCATTGGGGGGGGGTATTCAGGTGTGTTCTCGTTCTGTGTTATCTGAGTGAGGAACATGTCATCAGCTATCTGGCTCTATTGACGGTGATAACTTTTAGAAAGCCTGCAGTTTCAATGGGCACAACCTGGATGCCCGTGCGAAATTATCATGGCATGGGTAGTCTCTTCGTCCTTGGTAGCGTTTTGTGTCTCATCGCGGCATCGGTTCTTCATTCCAGCTCTCCTTCCTAAGCCTCCTAAATGTCTGGCTGTTGGATGCCTGTAGATCGCCTGGGACTCCGGGAGTTGGGTGTAGCAAAAGTGCAAAGAATGGATTATTTGTGCGACCCTTAGGTGATGATATGTGTTGGCAATCGAAGCTGTCCTGCTACTGCTACTGCCTGGACTGACCAACCTCAGAATCCATCAATCCATGAGATGCATTTCTTTGGAGGTTGCATGGGCACAGACTTCTTGAATCGTAGATTTCATCATATGGAAACCTGGTTATGCCATATTCGGAACAAGTTCTATGTGACTCTTATCCCTGAAACCGTTCCAAGGGTGATCTGTAATGCTGTCGGTGTTGGTCGACGCTAGTTACAATGTTGACCTATCATAGTGTCCGGGTTCGTATGTCCAATTTTTGGTGACGAGTTCTGCAAGTTAATGCAAGAAGTAAATCGCTACATGCTTCACTGCTCTTCCAAGGCCAGTCGGATCTTTTACCTATCTCTTCATTGGGACTGTGAGCACCTCCTTTTTGATCCCCTTAGCATGGTAGTCGACTATCAGTATCTCTTTGTCATCAACAAGCTTGAGGAAGGTGCGGTGCTTTACTCCGGAAGACAAGATATGGCTAGCAACTCCATTTCCTGAGAGTTCAAGGAGATCACCACCGGAAAATATTTCACCAGACTTCAATGGTTTACGGTCGCAGATAGGTGCAGTGCCTCCTGATTGATCATGTATCATGGCATCAGGAATTTCAAGTGTGTATTCCACACACATGGATTTGTCTGCTGATATGTCACGAATTAGATCATGGAGAGAATGTTCCTTTGGTGTTTTGTTGCCTCTCGTCCTGCAACAGCTCCAACATTCATGTGGTTAGTGAACGTCTTTGTAACAATCCTCATGGGACTGACATCAGCAACATGCATATCATGATTGGGCACCATTGATTCCTTACCCTTACGTTAGCAGCAAGTTGATCATTGCGCAAGTCAACAATTTATGCAATATGTTCTGTTTGAAAGAATCCACGATTTTCAGCACTGGATTACGTTCTCCTCCATCTACTGGGTTACGCGGGTCAGCTGTAACATATCCTCGCCACAGAAAAAGACCCATGTTCCTGAAAATGAAAGTGTCGCCAGATCGCCGAGACTTCTGATGTTACTTCTTCTGTTGATGTGGCTTGCTTCTGATAGGTACTTTTCTGAATATGTGTTCGGAAAGTATATGTGAGACACAACTCTTTGTTACATCTGATTTGTTTTCAACTCCGGTACAATTTTTGTTAGCTAGCCCATCCCACTGTCTAACACTAACATTTTATCACCGTTTCTATCGTACTGAGCCACAGTTACTACGACGAGAAGAATTATTGTCCACAGGAAAAGAAGCTTTGGTCATCATAATGGCTCATGAATCAAAACCTGATGTTTGTTAACTGTAGGAGCAAAAACATGCATATTAGCGAACCATCACCATATACATGCAATGTATTAGATCATGTATTATACAAAAAGCTATATAATATCGTCATGCTGGCAATATCATACTGTGGAGAAATACAGATGATTGGGTGCATCAACGGCTTCCTTGACCGAAAACATAGGAATGACACCAAGATTGTGTCTCTAGCACCAATATCAAAGAAGTTATGCCATATCCTGTGATATGCGATTTATGCAATTTGCGGCATTTTGTTTTTGCCCATAAAAAAAAATCCTTCAAGGTCCAATGTGCACCCCTGCTGATTCTCGCTCAGGACATGCCAGACTGCCCAATCACCATAAAAGTTCATACATAAAACCAACAAAACACGCTTTAGGTGTAAAAACCCCTGTTTGACACTGGACTCTATCTCAAATCTGGATTAAATACTTTCCCTGTCATATCTATCCATGTTTCTGTTAATGCTATTATATCAAAATCTTCAACACAAGATGTTCCTCTCAGTAAATCTATCTTATTTAATATACTCATAAAATTTGTATAATAAACCTTTAAGTTGCACTTCTTCATCTTGTCAATTTTCACGCTAGCTGTATTTACGCTGTCTGCCTGTTTTATCTATGTCTTTTTCTTAATTCTACTGTCTTCATTCCTGACTTGACCAACAATATTCTCTCTCTCTCTCTCTCTCTCTCTCTCTCTTCTCTCCTCTCTCTCCTCTCTCTCTCTCTCTCTCTCTCTCTCTCTCTCTTCTCTCTCTCTCTCTCTCTCTCTCTCTCTCTCTCTCTCTCTCTCTCTCTCTCTCTCTCTCTCTCTCTCTCTCTCTCTCTCTCTCTCTCTCTCTCTCTCTCTCTCTCTCTCTCTCTCTCTCTCTCTCTCTCTCTCTCTCTCTCTCTCTCTCTCCTCTCTCTCTCTCTCTCTCTCTCTCTCTCTCTCTATATTTTATATATATATATATATATATATATATATAAATATGAACCGTAAAGGGGTTCTCTTCATGTATCGAAGGTGTGTGGTGTGGTTGTCAGGAACAAGATTGGAGTAGCTTTGGTAGCTTTGGTAGAGATTGGTAGCTTTGTGGACGAGCGGGGTGAGCACTTGGGGTCGTGGTCTGAGATGTCTAAACTGTGTCCCTTATAATTAGTGTGTGGGTATGCGTAATGAATACTCAGCTGCAGATGGAAGACTGGAGACAGTTGTATTTACAGGGTTCTGTTTTGAAAGTTCTCGGAAGTACAGAAATTTAGGTTCAGTGTGATGATCAACGAGCCAGATTGCCCCTGTTGGTGGTGGATGTAGATGGACCATCACTTATGGGGCGTAACTGGCTGTCACCGGACCTCCAGTCAAACTTCTAATAAACTCGACTGCTCGCCCCCGTTTCTTCAAAGCCAGACCTGTTCCATATGCTGTTACGGAAGATGCAAAAGGCTATTGAGGAGAATGTGCGACAGGGCCTATGGGAGCCTACGGACCACTCTGATTGGGCGAAGCCATTAGTACCAATTGTAAAGAGTGATGGCTCTGTACGGTTGTGTGGATACTACAAGATTACGGTGAATAAGGTGTGCCTTAAGTGGACCAATACAAGACCAAACTGAGCAGCTTCACACCACTGGGTTACAGGCAGTGGATGCCGATCCTCCCATTGACGAAAACCGCACCCTCTCTTGACGAAGTCAGAGAGGCTGTAGCAAAGTTGAAGGGTGGAAAGGCAGCTGGTGTTTGTAATATCAGTGCGGAGCTCCTCAAAGCTGGGGTGAGGCCATGATCCGCGGGTTGCATGCTGTCCTGACTGCCGTGTGGCAATCAGGTACCATTCCTCCTGACTGGAAAAGGGGGCTGGTCGTCCCTATCTGGAAAGGGAAGGGGACCGTCAGGACTGCAACAATTACCGCTGTATTACACTGCTCAGCGTACCAGGCAAGGTGCTTGCCCATCTATTGCTGACACGAATTCGCAGTCATCTGGTGAAGCATCAGAGACCTCAGCAGTCTGGGTTCACGCCTGGTAAGTCAACAACGGACCGTATCCTAGCGCTTCGTGTCCTGGTGGAACGCCGACGTGAGTTTCGACAGGGGATGCTTGCAGCCTATGTTGATCTCAAGAAGGCGTTTGACTCAGTGCATCGTGAGTCACTCTGGGATCTTCTGCGACTTCGAGGGATTCCTGCAAGGACTATTGGTTTGATAACTGGTCTGTATTCTGGGACTGAGAGTGCTGTGAAGTGTGGGGCAGGTGTATCCAGCTTCTTTCCTGTGAATACAGGAGTGAGGCAGGGGTGCGTCCTTGCCCCATCACTTTTCAACGCTTGTATGGACTGGGTATTGGACAAGGTTGTAGATCAAAGTGATTGTGGAGCATCCATCGGCAACACCAAGATCACTGATCTTGTTTTTGCCGATGATGCAGTAATCTTTGCTGAGTCGCTGGAGGTCCTGGTGATGGCTCTCGAGGCGCTGCACGAGGAGGCAAAGCCTTTGGGACTTGAGGTCTCCTGGCTCAAGACCAAGGTCCAGGTATTTGGAGACTTACTAGATGAAGCAGTACAGTCTGTTCATGCGTGTGGCGAGGACATTGAGATCTTGGAAAGTTTTACATACCTTGGTAGCGCAGTCCATAATGACGGCGGGTCACGTCAAGAAGTCTTACGACGGATTTGGGATAGCTCACGGTGTTATGGACTCGCTCAGCGGGAGTATTTGGCGTTGTCGGTACCTGTGCAGGAGGACAAAGATCCGGATCTTCAAGTCGCTTGTGATCCTGTCTTACTCTATGGTTGTGAGACATGGACACTAAATAGTGACTTGAAGAGACGAATCAATGCCTTTGGTAATAAGTGTCTTCGCAGAATCATGGGGTATCGCTGGGATGACTACGTGTCAAATCAGCGATTGCACCGTGAGACTGAATCGAGGCCTATTACCTGCATAGTCCGTCAGCGCCAACTTCGGCTATATGGGCATGTGGCACGCTACCCTGAAACCGATCCTTCCCATCGGGTTGTATCTGTAAGAGACAATCCGGCGTGGAGAAGGCCAAGGGGGCGCCCACAAGGCTCGTGGCTGGGGCAAGTTGATGTTTCTTGTCGAGAGCTGCTTGGTATGGGAAAGGAGCCTGCATGGGAACTCGCGCGTGGTGACCCCCGGGAGTGGCGTCGTAGGGTGGGCGAGGCGACGCGCCCCCCGGCGTATGCCCCCAATGATTGATTGATTGATTGATTAAGTGGACCAGTACCCATTACCAAGGATAAAGGATATATTCGCCGATCTACAAGGGGGAAGGCAATTTACCAAGATTGATGTGGTGCACTCTGTATACCCTAAGATTCCGGTGGATGAGGAGAGTCAGAAATATATTTCAGTAAACACACACCTGGGCCAATTCAAGGTGAAACGCCTCCCGTTCGGAGTTAACGCTTCTGCTGGTACATTCCAACGCATCATAAGCAATGTGCTTAAGGGGCTGGATGGTGTCTGTGTTTACCTGGATGATATTTTGATAACTGGTCGGGATGCGGAGCAACACCTACGTAACGTCGAGCTGGTTTTGGGGCGCCTTAAATACCGTTACCGTTTAAATTACCGTGTGTCTGTGTGTGGTCCGCTATAGGTTCTACCCCCATTGGCGCAATCCATCATATGGCACAGTTTGGAACCAGATGACCAGGGCAAGGTTTTAAGGCCACTTTCGGGAAAATCCGATTATTAATTATTTTATTTTGTATTAGCGGAATGTGAATTTTTAAAAATATTTTACGCGGATATTTGCATTGAAAAAAGAAAGATGCTTTACTGAAGGCCAAGAATCATGTCTATCCTCTTTGCAGTAATATTTTGTCAATTTGTGATACCAAAATTGTTATGTAGATAAACTCATGGTTGTGTGAAATACATTATCATTAAAATTCAAGTGTTACAATTATGGGCCGAAGGCCCCACCAAAGCCCTCCGCAGGAGTAGCAATAAGTCCGCCCGCGAGGGCGGCTTTTCGGCTTGTATAATAATATAATCAAAAAGTTGTACTGTGTATTTCTGTGTGTGTGTCCGCATAGGTTACGCCCCCAGTGGCGCAATCCCATCATATGGCAGTTTTGGAACCAGTCGACCAGGGAAGGTTTTAAGGCCACTTTGGGATGATCCAATCCCTTATTTTTTTTTTATTTTAGTATTGGGAGAATTGAGAAGAAAAAAATTACGCGGAGATATTTTGCATGAAAAAAGAGAGCTATCGAAAGAATGCACGAGCTGACGGCGTTTCTTTTACTTCAGTCATATTACTTCGTCCATTACTCACTAGCCTACTTCCATTACTTCAGAGTTACTCTGTTCTATTACTTCAGAGTACTTTGCCCTATTAATTCTAGTACTATACTTCACTAGCTATCACTATTACTTCAGAGTACTTTCTGCCTATACTTCAGTCCTATTACTTCACTAGCCTATTTCACCTTAGAACATGTCCTATCCTGCTGCTTTCTCAGTATATTTGTGATAACCCAAAATTATTCTGTGAGATATCTAGGTTGTGTGAAATATCATATCATTAAAATACAAGTTACAATTATTTGGGCGTTGGCCCACCAAAGCTCCGACAGGAGCTAGCCAAAAAGTCCGCCGAGGGCGGCTTTTCGTAGTGCACACATAAAAGTTGTTTCACAAACCATGCCTAGCTTTATTGAATAATATCAATAGTTTATGGCATTGTGGCTTATGAGAGGGATAACGTAGCACGGTAAAAACTGAGGCGAAGGAGATAGTCGTTCTAGTAGATAGATAGATAGTCTAGATAGCACTTCCTGTTACCATGCAAAATGCTGATACTCGCATAACCACTACATTAAATTGTCCCGATATTTCTATCGGGCATTTCTCCTCGATCAGTGAGTTAATATTTCTTGAAATTTCTTACTCATGACTAAACAGTCCTTGCATAAATTTCATATACCGTGACCAAAATACTTGCACAGGCGTCACCTGATTTTCAACATACCATTGATGGTCGTTAAAATTGAATGCTATATAGGTACTGTAGGTATACCTTAGTACTCACCGGATATTTTCTCGGCCCATTAGAGAGGGATCTAATTAACGCATCTTCGCGTTGGGCACAGGTTTTTCAATGGTTTTTTCCTATAACTTTATTACTTTAAGATTCTAACACCTCTTTTCAGGCCCAATAAAATTTATATTAAAATTAGTACATTGTCAATCAATGAAATTCCATGTGGATAAACTAT